>BTSY01000007.1:5046377-5511377 GCA_036245785.1 Pristionchus fissidentatus
TCTCTCTCTCTCTCTGACTCATTCGCCTTAATCACTGGCCACTATCAGCTCCTCTAATCCAGTCATCAGTACACACGGTCTATCAGAATCAATCGATATTTTTGCCCATCAGAATCAATCGATAACGCAGTCCATACCTTTCATACTATGACTAGTCCATCAGAATCAATCGATAAGCTAGTTCATAATAATCAATCAATTACATAGTCCACCATAATCAATCGATAACCTACCGTCATCTCCATCGTCATCTCTCATTGTCGATTGTTCACTAGGAGAAGGGGAAGAGTCGTCATAGGTCTTCTCATCTCTCTCCTCCTCTTCCTCTTCGCCCTCAGTAGAAACTCTCTGATCGAACCTCAATTGCACATTTCACTATACAAACATTCTACTGTTTCGTAGGGATGTCGAGTAGGTCGACGACTCGACGACTCTATTTTTTCTCTTATCTACCGTAATATAGATATCCCAAAAGAAAAATACCGTAATACGAATATCGATCTCGGGTCCCTAGTGTCTCGAAAACTCTCGCAGCCTCTCCTACAGTCTCCCCTCTCACGCAGTTTCACAACCTCATTCATTACTCTTAAGGGAGTGAAGTCCCCCCATTCCTCCATTCGACCTTGTAACCCATCACCTCCTCCTCCTCCTCCTCCTCCTCCTCTCTCTCTCTCTCTAATCACTGCCTCCTCTACTCGTTATCACTTATCACCCAATCTCACTTCTCACTTCTCCTAACTGTGTTGTGTCTACTATCAAAAAGGGACGAATAAGAAGAGGCGGAGGTGGAGGGGATAACAAATCGGTAATCGAGAGAAGAGAGAGAGACAGAGAGAGAGAGAGAGAGAGAGAGGAGCGAGAAACACAATCACACTCCCCCACATACTCACAATTCATCGTGAGGCGACGGGGACGACGGAGTGACGGTGGGCAGAGGAGCGACGGCAGCAGGGGGTACGGTAGGGGGAAGTGGGGGTGCGGTAGTGGTGGGTATCGAGGACTGAACGAGACGGGAGATGAGCGAGAGGTAGGCTTGCGGGTCGAGATGCATCGACGACGCCCATAGAGGCACTTGAGGAGTTGTGGGAGGAGCAGTGAGGCGAGGAGTGGATGGAGTGGTGGATACTGTAATGGGTTACGGTAGGATTGTAGACAGTTACGGTAGACTGATTACTCTATGTGCGCTAGTGCGAAGTTGTAATGGGTTACTGTAATTGCCTAGGGAACACAGAGGTATGTCCTACCAAGATCAGGTACCTGATCTTGGTATGAAAGTAGGGCTATGATATTAGGACGGTCAACTTGATTGTCTGTTCTTAGCAGGGATTCTCTCAGTGTAGATGGTTACGGTAGCCTGATTACTGTATTCTCTCTAGTGCATAGCTAAGTGTACCTGTGGTGAGGGTGGCCGTGGGAGGAGGTGCGGGAGAGGGCGAGAGAGGCTCGCTCTTCGTCTGAATACAGTAATTACGGTAGAGAACGTCACTTCCGCATCCTAATCCAGCAAATATTCTTGATGTTCACTGTGAATCATGATGAAATACGGCAAAATGCACATTTTGCACATTTAATTATTAAATTATTAGTGCAACATCGACATGTCGAGCAGAAGCATCCTTCAAAAAGCCCACATTACCCGAACTTCAAATACATGTGAATACAGTAATCCTGTAATACCGTAGTTTCCGCTCACCCTTTGAATATCGTTGAGCTTGGCGACTGCCGCATCCAGACTGCGACTGCATCGCTTCTTCTTGCACGGTGGTTGTCCTGCCGCGCGGTCGCTCGCCGCCCGCACCGTGCCTACCGTACTCGGAGCTACCGTAACCACGTCTAGTAGAGAGGGCGACGGCTGCTCCGCGTCCTGCAACAGCACGGGTTACGGTAGTTGTGATTACTGTATCTCAAGTTAATGTAGGGAGCATGTGTTACGGTAGACGTGGTTACTGTACCCTGAAGTTACTCTAGGTACCTCGAGCATGGACTGGTCGAGTTTGGTGGGATGGTGAGCTGGGAGGTCGAGTTCGCAGGACTTCTCAGTCGATGCGGAGGAGGATGAAGTGTCCATGTCGTGAGTGGAGGGAGTGGAGAGGAGAATATCGGGTGAGGAGGATGAGGAGAGAAGAGAGAGAGACGTCTTAGACAGAAGGAGATCCTCCGACGATGAGGACGAATCGTACACACTGGAATGTTATCGCATCTGACACCATCCCGACTCTCTCTCTCCCCCGCTCATCCACTCCCTTCTATCTATCTCTCTGTATCACTGATAACGACGACGGATGACGGAAGGATGAATGGAAGGAGAGAGAGAGAGAGAGAGAGAGAGAGCAGCTTTTGTCTGTACGCAGAGAGCGCGCGACGAGAGATAAGACGGGGGGAGGATTGAGTGAAAGAAGAGGAAGGAAGAAGGGGAAGAATAGAGAGGAGAAGCACAGAAGTGTGATACAACTGATGGAGGAGATGGTGTCCTTTCACAGTTAGTTACCAGAGGAGAGAGAGAGAGAGCGAGGATGCCATTTCACGTATCTGTACCATTTAGAAAGAGAGGGAGAGGAGGAAGGGAAAGGGAAGAGGAAGAAATGGATAGGGAGTCAATTGGAAGAAGACGCAAAGTGAGTGTGTCCTCGTATGAAGAAGCGCCAATTATGGAGGAGAAGGAGGAGGAAGAGGAAGAAGACAGGAATGGGAGGAAGGAATCACTCACAACTCTCTTACTTGTCGACATCTAGACATTTGGACTCTCTTATATTCATCACTCTGTACTCTCTTAATGTACAATCTCGTGAAGGTAATGAGTGTCTAGATGTCGACGTCTGCGAGAGATTCCCGCTCTTTCAGGGAGAGTAAATTACCGAGAACTGAGATCGTCCAGTCGTCCATTGAGCGCCTCAGCGATGAACCGACGCAAGCCGCGCATTTCACGGAGCATCTGGAAAAAGCTAGTTCTTGATTGATTGCGGTCTACAGTATACCTCGTCCTTTTCCGTGTGGTCGAGCAGCACGAGGGGCATCACTGTCAAGTCTGATGCGGCAAAGATCGGCATGCGGCCCGTCGTCGCTAGCGCGTCATACAGCGAGAAGACGTCCCCGCGCTGCAGGTTACGGTAATCATCAAGGGCTACGGTAGGCAATAAGTCTACGAATTCACAACTCTAAAGGGCCATGGACCGCTTCTAATAGGCGCGGCGTTGCGACTTTGAAAGTTTCGTCCCCAGCGCCCCTTAGAGTTGTGGGATTACGGTACTGATCAGGGTTACGGTAGGGAGGGGTTACGGTACCTTGACGCCGAGTCGCTTGGCAAGTAGCTGCGCCGCCTCGGCAATCTCCGAGGGAGGAAAGAACTCTGACACCAGCGAGCGGACACGCACAGAATCACGGTAGTTGTGTATGAAGGCAAGCAGAGAATTGAGAATGAGTGGTCGATCCATCTACGGTAACGATTACGGTAGAATACGGATTACGGTACACTGGCGAAACATTGAGAACTATCACGAGTAGCATGGGCGGGTTACGGTAACCGGAGTGATTACTGTAGATAATAATGTGACTACGGTAGCCCCGGGAATTAGAGACTGACACGGTAGGAGTGAGGATCGGTGAGGTTCATCTAAGACAAGTGTGAAAGAAGAGGAGGAGGGGAATATAGATTGATATGATACGCAAGACGTTAGAAAGGAGGAGGAGGGAAGCGCCGCCCCTTCGGACGAGAGAAGAAGAGGAAGAAGAAGAAGGAGGAGGAGAGGGAAGGATTGAACTGTCGAGTGATAGGAGAGAAGAGTGAGGCTCTGGCCTTGACTACCACAGTGAACTCCCCCTCCTCCTCCTCCTCTCTTTATCACCGATCGAGAAGGAGAGGAGGAGGATCGAATGAGAGAGAGAAAGTGGGGAGAGAGAGAGGGAGAGAGAGAGAGAGGAGAGAGAGAGTCATTGCCCCCGTTCACTTCTTGCATTGCTTCAACACCTCTTTTTGCATGGCAAACCTTTATCGTCGCAGAGAATTTCTTGTGCATGTTTCGAGGGGAGAAGAGAGAGAGAAAAAAGAGGAGGACGACTTTGAGGGAGAAAGAGAGAGGAAGAGAGAGAGCACAGAATGAATCAGAAAATGACGAACAAATCGAGGGAAAAGGTAAGAAGGACTAGTAACATCCAGCTTTGTATGTTGATTCACTGATACAAACGACAATAAACGGTGGAGGGGCTTCAGGAATGAGGGGAAAACTTTGCACCCGACACCCAAAATCGCGCGGCTACTAATCAGATAGGAGGAGCACTCCATGACACTTGCGGCTGCAAAGGCGAGTGGGCGAACCGCGCCGATTACGGTAGTCGTCGTGCCATTCAGGGTCCCATGAAGATCAGGGTGACCCCTGAGGATACTGTACGACTGTCCATCGACAGCGGTTCGCTCGCTTGCTCGGGTTGAAATTCGCACACGGCGGATTGAGGGGCGGTCGGGGCTTTAGTGGAGGAGAAGGGTCAACTGATAAGGGGAAAAGAGGGGAAGAAGCAATGGGGGTACGAATGGGTATGGATTGAGATGAGAAGAATGAGAGGAGAAAAGAGAGAAGACGGACGGAATCTGAATATAGGGGGCGAATATAAATGAGTGAGGGAAGAGGGGAGAGACGAAGGGAAGAGGAGGACCATTGAGTAATCGAGTTTGTTCGTTGACTCGAAATGAGAGGAGGGAAGGAGATGGGGGGAGAGAGAGAGAGAGAGAGAATGAAAAGGGACACGGGGGGAAGAAAAGGGATGATCAGAAGGACCAGATGACCAAAGGGTGAGAGAGAGACTGTCCTATGACTGCTGGAACAATGGGAAAGAGATGTCGATCGTATGAGAAAGAGAGACTAAAGAGAGTGCAATGACAGATATGAGAGGGGCAGAGCGAGAGATTACTGTAGTTGTAAAGATTGTCATCGAGTGTGTATAAGACGTTGATGGAATGGACATTGAGATACGGGGATAAAGCGGGGGAAACAAAACAAGAGGAAAAGTCAACGACTCCGTAAGTGTAAGCTGGCCATCCGACGACATCTAACAGTCGTTGTGGAGCGACCCGCTAAGACTTTGAACGTCAGCACACGGCAGTCCAGGAGTCTAGAGTCGCAGACTTATTTTCCTCTAAGAGGGGGGAGGGTATGACTAGATAGGGGTGGGGGGGGGGTGAAAAGATCAAAGATCACGAGGCTCGGACGGAGCCTGAGTATCGGGGGTTGGCGGGGCGTCGGAACGGTTGACCATTGGAGTTGACGGATGTTGTGAAGGGAGGAGGCGGAGGAGCGAATGCCCAGCCGGGAGGAGCAGCGAGACCGGAGAGAGATGGTCCCGAAGGGAACGGGAAGTGACCGAGTGGATTGAGGGGTACTGTAATATATATATGAGTATTGATTAAAAAAGGTATTTTCTTTTTGTACCGCATCTCCGCGTGAATCGCGTAAATATTTTGTACTAAAACTCCTTCAAAGTTTCAAAGAGTGTCCAATATTTTTTCAATTGTAAAGGGAAGGAGAAATAATTCGGTCGATATTGAATTGCTGGCATGGTCATTAGTCAAAATAGCACGCGCTTGTGGTCGGAGCATGTATGCTAAATCAATAATTTCAACGTCGTCAGAGCCATTCGATTCCCCGTGAACCCGAATAGCCTCGAAATGAAAAACGACTTATAAAAGTCAAACGTCAAATGTGTCTTTCTTTTGACTTTTGTTTTTGTACTGCATTTCCATGTGACTCGCATAATCGATAGAGTAGGAGCGATCAGTACTGTACACTCAGAGAAATCCTGCCTAGAAAAGACAGTCAAGGCGACCCGCTTACTAATATTCAGTTAACGCTTGCGAATAAATGAGTTGGTGCTAATTCATATTTCAGAACGGGTCAACTTGAGTGCCTGTTGCTGATAGGATTTCTCAATGTGCACCATCGCATTATCGATAGATAGTCGGAGAGGGGGGAGATGAAGGTGAGATGAGGGATTACATCTTGAGGGTCTGCTATTACAAGGTACTTCACCCTCTATTCTATCAAATTCATGTACTATCTCTTCAAGAGACTGAGTATCTAGATATCGACAGCTAAAAGAGTTCGCGCTCTGTGTAGGAGCGAATACTACGGTAACATGGCGTTATCGATAGATGGAAGGAGGAAGGAGAGGAGAGATTTGGGGTTACACCTAGAGTGTCTGCTATCGCAAAAGTGCAGCGGCGGAGAGAAAAGTGTAACGACGCCATTGACTTCGGTGCTGTTTTCTTTTCGCAAGTTGGAGAGTGTTCCGCGGATTAGGAGAGAAGTTTTTCCTAAATTTGTGCCCTAACCATCTTTCGAAAGTGGCAAAAGTTTTGGGTTTTTCTAAAATGCAAATCCTACTGCGGCAACAATTTGCGTGAAATTTATATTGGTTCGCTTTTCAAATAGACTAATTGTAAGTTATGCGGAGTGTAAATGACACTCACGTTACGGTTTGTTTCCACTTTTATTTGTTACAGCTATCATATCGAATACTATCTTTCAGCGACAAATTGATCATCACTATTACAATTTTCAATGATAGATTCATAAATGATGTGTGCACTCTCTTTCTATACCACTGCGCGTCTCTTGCATTGACATGCTCTCTCGCAAGCGGAACGTCTTTAATCACGGAACGTTTTATTATTTGGATCTGGTATTTGAATGTTAATACTCACATCGCTGGTGATGATGGTGTCCACTGCCTCTGAAATGGTGTCCATGCACGGGGAAGGGAATTCCTCCATTGGGAAACATTCCAAATGGCGGCACGTGATGAAGTTGAGCTCCCATCGGATCTGCAATTACCTAATTAACATAGTCTGCTAATTAGCTTTAAGTATATAGTGGTTAATTAGTGCTGATCATAATTCCGATGATCTATACCTGCTCAGTGATCATTCCGAAATCACACTCTCCGAGATTCTCTCTCTATCTCAGTCGTTAATTGTCCCTATCATCATTAATTATCAGCTCTGTCTCTGTCTCTCTCTCTCTCTCTCTCTCTCTCTCTTTCGCATTCTTCCCCACTTTTGTTGCGAAAGGGCCGGTAAACGAGCAAAGAGCGATAACACTTATCGGTCACTCTTTTTCCCTCCCGATTTCAACCCCTTCTAGAATCGAATTTGCACCTCACACCATCTAATCGATTACGACTCGTGCCTATTTCTACCGTACCCCGTCTCGTCTCACCACAATGCGCATACAATGGAGGACCCAACGTTATGAGAAAAGGTCATTGGGACTACGGTAATCGGTCTCAGAAAGCGTCCCTTTAAGAGTCTATCACTCTCAAGCCGTCATCAAGCCTTTCCTATACTCTGAGAAAAAGGTAACTGGAGTAATTGTTGAATTACAGGTAAGTGAGTAAGTTCAATTGGTGTCCTGATCATAGTTGCCTTATTCTGAGTGTATCCTCAACTCACTCATTACTGATCTCTTCTTTGTGTGGCTAAAGGACCAGACGAGATGAACGAAGTCATTAATTGCACAGTAGATCACGGAGCCAAATAACTGACTCATTCCGTTCATATATCCACTCCTCCGATGGTCGTAGTGTCCAATGTTGTTGTTGTGTCTCGGTTCTGCTGGCACAACGACGTCCTTCGAACCCGAGGGATAGGGCCCTCCCTGATGCCCCGGCTCCCACCCCGACTCCTGCCGACCTGAGATACGGTAGATTGGGGTACTGTACTCAAGAACATGTTACGGTAGTTATCAATAGAACAGTCAACGATGGGTTGCGGTAGATTAGGGTTCGGTCGCAAACAACGGGTTACGGTGTACGGTAGTCAATAGTGGGTAATGGTATAGTACCAAAAGCTATCAACAGTGAAGAGTTCTAGAGAGCGCGGATGAACTGAGGGTGGAAAAAGAGGATGAATGAGTAGGGAGGGAGGGACAGGTGTCTTCACCTTCTCTCTCTCTTTCTCTCTCTCTCTCTCTCTCTGAGAATGTTGCGACGCCATGAGAAGGACAAGGAGGAGAGGTGAGATATGGCGGGAAAACACACAACGGAGGACGCCAAATCAATGGGAGAGTCGAATCGGGCGCCAAATGAGAGGAGATCAAATGGAGTGGAAGGAAAGGGCAGCGTCTCTCTCTCTCTCTCTCTCTCTCTCTCTCTCTACTTGGCCAAAATATTGGGCGGGAGAGTATTGCAACACCGGCAGACAACCTTCCCTCACGAGCGGGCGGTTCGAGAATGAGGCAGTGAGACCTTATCAGAGAGAGAGAGAGACGATTCCTTCGCAACCTTGTTAGAAAGTGCAGGAGGGAGGCGGGGCGGAGATTCGAGAGATAAGGGGCAAGAGAAGAGACGTGAATGAAACAGCACAGCAACTGCCGGCGGTCTGTTCTCTCTCTCTCTCACGGATCCAAGTGATGCAACAAACCTGCATTCTCTCACTGAAAACGGGAGGAAGAAGAGTTACAATGTGTGAGAATGGAAGAAGGAAAGGATAGGAGAAGGGGAAAAGAACAAGGGGACAAATGTACTTTCGGGTTCCTCTCTCTCCTTGTCTCTTTTGCCCCGCGACTCCTCCCAAAACCGAGTAGGGAGAAATGAGAAGAGAGAGAGAGAGAGAGAGAGAGAGAGAGGGAGAGAGAGAGAGAGAGAGAGAAGGAGAGAGAAGGGGGAAGTAGGTAAAGCCATGAGCACATCTCAATGCCAAAGTGCAGAAAACGCAGATTGCATTCTTTGATATCGAGAGGGAGAGAGAGAGAGATGAGAGAGAGATCTAACCAATCTCTAACCAAGGTTGGTGCCATCTAAACATACATCTATCACACCGTTCATATGGACGCCATGATGGGGCGTGATTAGTGGGTCAACATTACCCTTGGTTCAGTTTTGGCGCGCTTTTAGGGCTGAACGCGTCCCCACTTTCCTTTGCGCATTTTTTTTTCGAAAACAAGGACCAATCGAGCCCACTAGAACACTCTAATGGCGACCCAGTTGGCCTAACACCGCCTGATAAAGTTGTTCAATTTCATGTAAACGGTTCAAAAGTAATAAATGTATTAAAAGTAATTGTACCATTGGGGATGAATGTGTTCGCGTGCTGCGGCTGCTGCAGCTGAGTTTGCTGCATCTGCTGCATAGGGCCGTGCTGTACGACCACCGGAGGTTGCTGCACGTGCTGCAAACCGGAAGCTGCAGCCGGCTGCGCGACACCTGTAGCTGCAGCTGCAGCGAACGACTTGCGGCACTGGTTCGGATGGGGCAGGGAATCATCGTAGCCGAAGGAGAGACCGGAAGGAATCGAAGAGGAGGAGACACCGTTCGAGGTGGAGGACTGAAAAGGGGGAACACTTCATTTTTAGTATGAAGAAGAGAGTCTTTGCGTATTTTGAAGTCCCGCTGGGCTTTGCATTAAGTTCAGAGAAGAAAAGAGCTTCCCTAACCTCCTCAATGCACACATGTCACAAAACAAGAGGGTGTGCATAAACAGGAGATTGGAGATCTCTTTTATTTTCCTCCCATATTTTCACTGTTTTGTGCATGTAATGGACTGTAAATCTTAGATGAGTACTTGAATGAGAAATAAAACAATTGTTTGTGGTTGAATAAACAATAACAAGAAAAGTCGTATAACGACAGTGACGGCGCTAATAGAATCACGCCTGACACGAAATGTCGTCGCATTTGCACGCGATGAATCAGAGGCTGACA
The DNA here is from genome assembly GCA_036245785.1 of Pristionchus fissidentatus. NCBI lineage: Eukaryota > Metazoa > Nematoda > Chromadorea > Rhabditida > Neodiplogasteridae > Pristionchus > Pristionchus fissidentatus. Next base: position 5,056,065 of record BTSY01000007.1, read on the forward strand.
CCATAGCTGATAAACATCAAAAGGGTCAGGACGAGTATGTGAAAAAGTGAGAGCGGATTCTTGCACCGCCAACGCCTCTTTTAAGGACGTACTTAATTGTCCACATAAGTACGTCGCATTTCATTCCTGTCTAAATCCATTTCTATTTACACTTTCATAAAAACATACACTTATTGTTGATTGGTCCTGTGCGCATTTTATAGTTTCATATCCCCCCGTAATTCGAATAACTTTTTTTTAAATCACCGTTTTCGTAGTTTTATTTCCGTTGACGTCATTCTTCTTTTTCTTCTCATTTTCTTCCTTCTTCTCATCTTTTTTCTTCTCGTCGTCCTCTTTTTTCTCTTCCTTCTTTCTCTCCTGCGACCAAACATTGGCTTATTTTCATTAACCGATTCACAATTTCCGCCTTTCACAGACTCTGTCCCGTTCAGTGGCGTGAGAATGCGACTCCGTTATAGAAAAAAAGTTTATTTCTCATCATAATTCAAGAGTTGCAACTGCTCTGAACATGTCTAACTATTTCAGCACCAAAGGTGTCTGGTGTTTTCAGAAACTCCACGGTCACTTTGCGACCTTCCCTTGTGAGTAACCATCAGATATTTTTATATCAGGATCAGGGCACGATGTTTAGGATGTAAAGCGAACATCTTTACTTTACGCCCTGATCATAATGACTTCTTCTGAGTACTTTTTTTGCTTTTAATTACCTTCTTCTCCTTCTTCGTAGCCGCATTTTGTTTGAGCGACTGGAAGTATGAGGAGGTCGAGAGAGTGGAGAGGAGGTCACGACTGCGCTCCCACTCTATAATACAGTAACTCTCTTTGTTATTGCACAATTCGTGATATTAATTTTGCAAATCCAAAAATTGAGTATCTGACTCGGGCCGATTGGAGTCAAGAGTGGCCAGCCATGCAAAATCTTTTTTTAAAAATCTTCATTACATTTCCTATTTATCTCTTCAGACGTTAAGGTCTGCTCAGGATGCAGGAGCATTTCTTGTTGGACGCCTGATAACTGTGCTCAAATGGGCTCTTTTCCAGAAATAGACCGAACGGTGAGAAAAAGGATCTTTGGAGATTACAGGATCCCTTGAAATTTTGTCCTGGACCAGGGCCGTCAAATGGTCATCGAACTAACCGTCATTCTTCTCCTCTCCCATGATTCCCATCACTTCACGGGCGGCGTCGTTCAGTTTGCGCTCGAAATCGGGTCGATCTCTGCAGGCCTCCGACGTTGGATGATACGCTTTGTGGAGACGATCGAGCAGAGCAAAATCATCCTCGGACAACTTCTGCAACGAATTCATTGATTCAGTTATTAAATTTGATACGTCCATGTGATGGCCTGCAGGTGTGTGCAATCTCTTTCTCTACCTCGGTGCGACTCTCGCTGTGTCGTACGCTATCTCGTCAGCGGAACGTCTTATTAGCCCCCCCCCCTTTTATTATTATGGATGGGCTTTGTGAATTTATAATAATGATTTATGTTGGTAGAGTATGTGGACACCGTACTTTTCCACTAAATGGTACTAAATCACCCATCACCGTTCAAATGGGTCTGGCAATGTGGCTCATTTATGAATAATTTCAACACTGGTCCAGCAGTGTCGTCCCGCGAAGTTAACTCAACGTTGGGAGTAACCTTCTAGGCCCCTTTCGCATTTTGCCTTATTGTGATAATTACAGAATAGCTACTAATGCTAAACGTTGCAGCTGGCTCATCTAGTGCATTGGCTTACTACTGTAACAAAGCACGACCAGGAAGACCTTTATCTTTTTTATCTTTGCTAATTCTGAGCAGCCGTGGTGAGCCAACTGGTGCAGAAAGATCCATGATTTGAAGGTGGTACGACTAGCAAAGTCGTGGATAGTTGAAGTTTTTAGAGCTCACCGGGGCTCCGAACTCTCCAGCAGCAAAGCTCTTTCTCACGATCGGCCGAGAGAGATGGTCGAGAATTTGAGAGTGAACGAGCAGTTGCTTGATAACCGAGAAGATATCGGCCGTTTCCTTAGGCGTTTCCTGCACCTGAAATATATAGATACTCTACCGTACCCCACTCATCCAATATGGTGATATTCTACGCACATTATTCCATTGCATCCTCGAGCGTTATATACATATCAATAGATGGTGACAAATAAATCCGCATTTATCAAACAGAGGGATTTTCAAACTAAAAATCCGTTTGAAGTTTTTTTTCTGTCTGATTTTATCACTTTCCGATGCTTTTTCGTCCTCGTTTTTGATTACCATCAGAATGTTCTAATATTTCAGGGATTAAAAAATTGTAGAGCGGCTCGGCTTTTCTCAAAACCCGGTAATCAAATCAGTTTCCCTGTATGAGCGACGCCCACACCCCGACCTTTCATCATCTCACTCTGTTATGCTGTATTCGTTTTCTCTTTCTATTTGTAACCGCGTTTCCATTGAACACGCATAAATATATATAAATATGTAAAGCCGTACCTCTTCGACGGTATTCTCCGCTTGATGAGGCTGTTCTCCATTTGCTTGATTCTTCTTCACCTTTGCACTATCATATGTTTTCTGCGATTCGTTCAGCAGATTCACTACTTCCTGAAACGCATTCATAATTTTGTATTTTCACTCTAAAAATAATCAATAATTTATCATCTCAAAAAATTGATTGAATTGCTGGAACTGTACTGTTATGGAGCGTATTTACTATTTCATGGATAGGTGACAGAGACAATGCTGAGTGAAGTGTAGTATCTAATACATGTTTGCATTTGAATAAAAATAATTTGAAACACTGACCTCACTAGCTTTGATCTGACCCTCGATTTCCATAATCGACGACATCCCGAGTATCTGAGCGCTCGTTAGCTAAATTTGAAGTATCCATTATTGTTCGGCTGCCATACGGATGCACACATCATAATTTTCACCAGTGAATAAATTTAAATACAGTAATGTTCTATACCGTATTATATAAATTTAGCAAAAACGGAGTAGTTTTCAACTCACCGTCTCTCCCTCGTTTCTTCTCTTCCTGAGTGCGATAAGTTGCGCCTGCATGAGGACATTATTAGAAGAGGCTCGTCAAATTGGCTCAACCACACGTCTCTTTAACCGAAAGACACGCCGGGTATTACTACCGTAATCAAAGAGTTTTTGGAAATATTTTGAAATTTATCAATGCATTCCCAATTATTGCATCACCTTTATGCAATAACTACTATTACAAATTTAAAGTGAAATATGAAATGGACTACTTGTGGAACACTTTGCCATGCTCTCTCACAGCCGTATTTGTTGTTTACGAACGGATCGTTTCATTATTTGGGACGAGTCTTTATTTATGCTTTTAGTCGATTACACTTTAGGTAGTGTAACAATTTAGGATACGGTAACGTAAGGGATACGGTAACGTTAGTTCAGCTCACCAGTTTGGCCTTGAGATTACTCGTTTCCTTCTTGATATCATCAACTACCTTGCTGTACGGGTACTGTAAGATGTCCACCTCCTGAAAAAAGTGCAATCAATAAAGGATACAATTTCTATGGACAGTGGGAATTAGGTATACGGTAGATTTCCGCAAAGACGTTCACTCTCGCCTAGTTTCAACTACAATACACTTTGTCATGTTAGAAAGCGATTAAAATCGCTCGGCTATAGTAATCCTCTGCACACAAGAAGGTATGCTTATCAATAGCTGAATTAGGTAAATTATCTCACCTTAATCGACGATGTTGCTACTGGTTTTGGCGCGGCCATGGCTTTTTTTAGGATTCCTACTACACGAGAGTATTATGCGGAGTATATTACCTGCAAGACTTTTGAACTTACATAAAATATAGTGCAAACGGAGGAGGAAATAGGATGGGTGAATAATTGTAGATGAGAAAAGCTGGGAAAGAGAGAGAGATAGATAGAGAGAGACGGGATGATGCGTCAATGGGAATCGTCACTATTCTGGCGATGGCTGGAACACTCGCATACCCTTCTAGAAGGGGTTCGTAGAGGGACCACTAAATCGAAATAGTTTTTCCAATATCTCTGTCTATTCGCTAAATCGAATTCTTTTTTTCTAATATCTATATCTGTTTTCTAATATCTATTTATATTGTACTATACGCAATTGCTGCTAGAACTGTTATAGATATCACTGTTGCACTCCCTTTTGGTCAGATAATCTTACACCTTCAGAGGAGGGAACTCGTTGAATGAAGCCACTCGAACGATTGAAATACTGAATTTTGGGTATTTTGCCTCACTAGAGGGGCGAAAAATGAGGGTGTCAAGGTGACGAGAGAGATGGAAATGCCCCGAAGAGAAGAAGACAGAGAATGAACGACCGGAAACGAAGGAATGGAGAGGGAGAAGGAAGTCGAGAAGAGAGAGAGAGAGAGAGAGAGAGAGAGAGAGAATCAATCAGAGTCGAACAAGAGAATGAGTGGAGAGAGAGAGAGAAAGAGAGAGAGAGAGAGGCAAAGGAAGAAGAGAGAAATAATAAGAATTAATGGGGAGGAGAAGCAGTGGAAAGAGGGGGACAAAAGTCTGAGAGAGAGAGACACGCAGTACTCCCGAAAGCGTCGTCTCCTCTCTCTCTCGCACACATTTGAATTGGACTTGCGCTAACCGCCGTAAGTTCGACTCGCCCGTGGAACGAGAAATAATAGACACCCGGTCTGGGCTGGCGAGGGGTCGCTCTCTCTCCCGTTCCCTCTTGGGAGCATCACTCCCCTCCTCCTCTCCTCTCCCTTCCCGATAGATATTTATTGTCGGATCAACGCCCTTCCTCCATCTCTTCTTCTTCTTCTCCTTCTTCTCTACTTTTATTCTCGCTTTGCCATTTTGCATAATACTCTTTATACCAAGTTATTTAGTGTGTCCCTCTCTGGGAGGATCGCACACGCGAGACAGGGCGGGAGAATAGTTCTGGCGGACTACAATAATCGACTCTAAGCGACGGCTAAATACACAGTGGAAGTGTGGCGGGCGCAGTACCAGGAATGGCGTTAAGCAGTTAGTGCACAGTAGGGATGCAAGTTCGGTTTTCGTATTACGACTCTCTCAGCGAGAGATCGGTAATACGGCTGATAACGGAGAGAGAACTAGAGAAAAAGAGACGCCGTATTACCGAAACCGACGCTGAACGGGCAACCCTAGTGCACAGGGCACAAATTTGGTAGGAGAACTACTCTCCAATGTTTCGTTTCTTACAGACTGCTTCTCCCAACCCCCATATTCCAATCGTGTGGAAGGAGGACAGTCGTGAAGCGTTTTCTAAGAAAGGAAACCTTGGAGAACGTTCGCCTGGCAAATTTGATCTCAGTGTGATTGGGGGGAGGAAAGAGAGAGGGGAGAGAATGGGGTCTGACAAGATGAGAGGGGCGAAGCGGGGCTCTTGGCAACGGGACAATAATGATGGGATACGGTAGACGGCGAAAGATAAACGATTATGGAAAGGAGGAGTACGATAGGTCGAGAGGGAGAGATACTACGACGCTTCTCTAACTACCACGTATGAGAATTGATTATCTCACACACACACTCACAAGGGACCAGAAAGAATTCAGCGGCTTTTGAAGGAAATGATGATTTCCAGTGGGGACTACTCTGAGAAAAAAGTCACTAGGATCATGACACCAAGTTAAAAGTGTTAACTTGCCTGTAAGAAAAAGTCACTAAAAATAAGAGGCATTTCACTTACATGTAAGCGAACATAAACACCATTACTTGCAGTACTCGAAATAAATATTGGTATTAGCATACTAATTATGTGTCCACTTGGTGTCCTGGTTCTTGTGACTTTTTGTGTACGAGGGGATAAGGGAAGCAATCGAGAGAGAAACTTGAAGAACTCGTGTGGTTTCACAACGGATTGGATGGGGGTGGCATGTACTCGAATAGAAAGAAAAAAGAGAGGGGCGAAAAAGGACCGAAATTAGCACGAGAAAGCAGGCGTGACCGACCGCCGTCTCGCCATTTCTCACGCTCTCTCTCTCTTAGGCTAGATTAGACGAGAGAGCGTGCGGAACGGAGAGAGAACAGACAGATGCACGGAAAAGGATAAGTGCAGTACTACATGTAGTGATGGGCGGTGGCGGGGAGGAGAATAAGATGGAGCACATCTACTCGGATGGAAGCCGGATATTAGGCGAGAGATGGGATTGAAGAAAAAACGAGAGAGAGAGAGAGAGAGAGAGAGAGACGGGTGTTCTTTGCTGGGGCATCAAGTAAATGGGATCAAGACAAAGAGGGGGCGGCTGCGGCTTAACCATTTGCTCTTCCCAGCCATCAAATGGGGGATACTAATGTGTGTGTTTGAAAGAGAGAGAAAGAGAGAGAGAGGGAGAAAGAGAGAGAGATGGGCGCGGTTTGCCGTTAAAGTGCATGGTCCTCTGAAGCGCGGCTAGAGAGCAAACGGAGGTGGGACTTCCTCCAGAAAGTTAACACCTCACAGAGGCTGGGAATGTACATAGAGGGGAAAGCTAAGATTACTCTGAGAAAAAGTCTCGAGGGTCAGGACACTAAGTGAACTTCGTCACTTACCTTTAAGTGATAGGTACTACAAGTGAGATATTTTACATTTACAGGTAAGTGGGTTTGTTCACTTGGTGTCCTGGTCATAGTGACTTTTTTGAGTGTAGGACCACAATAGTAGATAAAGCTAGCGGGGTTAATGGGCCGGATCATGAGGGAAACGAAAAAGTTGAGGCTGGGGCCACAATCATTGATACATGAAGCAGAAACGATGGAGCCATATATTTGTAATGGTTGTGAATGGTTGGGGAGGGAGTTAATGGGCGGGATCGTGATGGGAGAGGGAAGCTATGATGGCTATCTTGTCTCTGAGAGAGAGGAATAGGAAAATGTTGAGAAGGGCGAGGGCGAACACTGCCATCAGAAGGGATTTTCTTGCAGAGGATGACTCGGCCGAGGACGAATCCAGTTTGTCCCCCAGACGTTCCAGCAGGAAAGAAGTTCGCTCGAGAGAGTCCTGAACAGTTATTTGTTTAGATGACCAAGCTTATTGACACCCAAAGGGCCCACCGCTGCATCGTTCCTGGACGAAACATGAACTTGTGAGAGTTAAATTTCAATATGGAGATAACTTTGAACCAGGCAGCAATGGCCTCTGTGAACCATGGAATGCTTCTCTTCAATACGTGTCCTTTGCACATCAGAAAAGGCGCAATGAAAGTTTGCGCGTGTGAATGGGAATAGTTTTCACATCAGCGTACTGGGAAGCCCGAACAAATTTACGACATGATTTCCTGCTTTCCTCTTTCGAGGGATCTACTCAAACTTTATGCATTAGAGTACGGTAGAAAATTTGAAAAACATTTTGGGCACATCAGTCATTTTGTTCTTATTTAGACACGCATGTTCCTAGCGCCTACCCGTAAAGGTGTTAGAGATAAAATATCTGCTTTCCAGAGAATATCGATCGATGCTGACCTTGATTTCAGTGGAAATAGCATGTTCATCTTTCTGCTTTCGTCGATTTGTGAGAGTTGCGTGAGTGGTCGAATCGGAGGATTCCTCCTCTTCCACCTGTAATCAGACCTCGTTCATGCTTCCAAAGGGATATACATTCTCCACATATTTCGATTTGGTTCCCTTAGATGCACCCTCTTGAATTGAGTGAATTCTGTTCATTTGAACACTTTGTTTAGTTCATTTATTTCAGCAACCCATCATATGAAAAAGTTTCGGTAGTGCATGGATAGGTACTGTGCAATGAGGTAAGGGAACTCTGAGGTTTTTTTCTTTTCAACTCTCTTTCTGACCTCGGCTGGTCGTTGTCCTTTCGGTGTCTTGGCTGCCGATTTCACTTTACAGATTGTCTTGATGACGTAATCGTTCTCGATCTGCTTCACGTCGTTGTGCAGATCCCACGGACGATGACTGAACAGAGAAAGGATTACAGTATACCTGGCATACGATAACCATGATAGCTCTTGGGTACTGTATCTACCGTATTTATGTATACTGTAGTTATTTGGATATGGACAACTGGGTGTTGTATGTATGTATCTACTGTGTGGGTTCTATAATGTATGTGCGCTGCTGTGTCTTGTTGCATACTGTCCACTATGCAGTATCTTTCTCACTCGAGAGATGAATGGAAACTGACTCAGCATGGATGTAGTCGTACACGTCCCTCTGAACGTTGTGGCGGAAAATCTTCGTCTCGTGAGGAATACCCGACTTGGCACGACGACGCTTAATTTTCACTAATTATAAGTTGTTCTTACGAAATTAATTTAGATATATGCGATTGCTCTACAAGCCTCCTTCAACTATAGAAGCGGAATTTACTGTGAATACTATGCCACACGAGTTCGGGACACATTTTCAAGAATATGAGAGCTATTATCGGTTTACCTATATTCAATCGTAAACTGAACAGGGCGGAATTGACTAAAAGCCAACCTGATCATCCTCCAGTACCGTCTTCTCCTCCGTTGCCTTGTACTGATCGTCATTAGCAATCGCCTCGCTCACCTTGATCCACAACCTAGAAAAAATTATCTTTGATCTTCCCGTTCATGAACGCCAAAGAAAGATGAATTAATTATTCCACGGTCAGTCACTGTTCCCGAAAAAAGGGTAGAAGTCAGAAAAGTCGTAAAATTAAAAATATTCTGCCACTCATTTATTTTTTTTTCTGGTAGTTAAATCAAATCAAATCATTTATTCAAGCCTCAGGTCATGAGCCTGTTGAATGATGCTTCTGTTCCACAAATCGGGGTATCTTCTGCACGTATTAGCCCATCTGGATCCCATTCGGTTTACTATTTCATCGCGCCATCTCATCTTCGGCCTTCCGACAAGCCGCTCTCGGTCGATTGGTGTCCAATTAACAGTTCTCACCGCCCATCTATCATCATTAAGTACAGCAAGTCTTCTTGCCCAACTCCACTTCTTATGCACTGCTCTTACACGAACGTCTGGCAGCGGTACTTTGGTTGCAAGCCATTCATTTGTTCTTCTATCAAATCGAGTTACTCTTGCCATTTTTCTCACCATACTCCTCTGTGCAACAACTAGCCTTTTCCGTATTTTCTTCGTGGTCCGTGATCGTCTCTTCTGGTAGTATCCAACTGTATTCCACCTCACCGTTTACTCTCCCAGTCTCCCTGGTTCTCAATGGGAATTTCCTTTCTCGTCAATCTTCGCTCGAAAGTGGCCGGAGTAGCCTCCCACAGTGTCGACCTCGATCCATCCTGTTTTATTATATTTATAATCCTGTTTTATTATATTTATAATCAATCATTCACCACATCGTGCAATAGTGCGAAGATGAAAATTTCCCAGTTAGTTACATTCCACCATTGGGGCTTAGTTGCTCGTTTCAGGTAATCTATTTATAATATGTTCATTTATGCAAATGTCAACGAATCTCTATGCATGTCTTTCTCTCATGGATACGTGATATTTAAATCCGGTGAGAACAGATGGCTAACAGTGAGGGACTATGTTGTGAGGGACTATACAGTGAGGGACTATGTTGTGAGGTAAGAGAGCTACACAAGAAGCTCGTTGCAGACAAAAGTATATAGTTATCTCGATACGAACCTTGACACTCTTGTACTGGATTACTCCATCCCAATGGCCATCAATGTCCGTGATCGTCTCTTTACCCAATTTGATCTGAAACATAGCGATATTCAATCGAAATCAAATTTAAAGTTCCGAAAAAATAGCCATTTAAAATTGAGATAAAAATATATGGACAAACCTGTCCATTGATGACGTTCATTGTTCCTCCCAGGAAAGGTTTGAGCTTGAAATCGAGAGTGCAAGTGTATGCTGTACGATCACACTCAATCACAACCTGCATTTTTTTAAATTAAAAAAAAAACTCTATATTGGTTAATAAATACAAACCAAAAGTAGAATTTTTTTAAAAAAATGATTACAAATTCAAGCTAATAGTTATCTATTGATTAAATCCTTCATAACCATGGCTTTGAGGCAGCACTCACCCAAAAAATTTAATTGAATAAAGTTACTAATAATCTTCGAAATTGCGGGATTAATGATGGGATAGATCAGAAAAAAAATTACTAAAATTTCGGAAACTCCTCCGTATTCCGGAAGAATTCACGAAAATGAACTGTGGGGAATTGGGAAAATCTTATGATGCGTCACTTTTCTGGAATGCATGTTGCAGATTCCCATTTTTGTCAAACAATCCAAATAGAGAATTCGAGACGATAAAATAACAAATATCCCGCATTCTTTCACTATTCTGAACGGAGATGACAAAGAAAGGCGAAAAGTTGGCATGTTTTTTCAAGGGGAGTATAATCTAGAAGAAAGCAGTTTCAGTAATGATTTTTAGTGTCATTGTCACCACGATCTAGCTTGTCCACCCCAATTCACGTGTCACCAAGTTCTGACCTGTCCGCCCAACTCGAGTGTCATCGATCCGATCATGATTCCTTTGCAGTTTGCGAAGGGCAAACCGACAGTGTACGTTTCGCCTCGATTGAGCAGACGAATTCTGAAATAGAGCGACATTTGTATTTTTGTTTTTCTTCTTCAAATTTATCAAAATTCATTGCGGACCACTCCTGACCCCTTGCTTGTCTCAAATGTTCGTTCGCCTAAATCATGATAACATAGTTATCTACCGCAATATGATAATTTGATAATGGACGATTGTTGGTCTACATAGCGCACTAGTAATCATGAGCTTGCTAGACAGGCAGTACGTTCTCACTAATATATGCTGGTGATCATTCACTGCCGCTCTACTAACAAGAAGTGCACGATTCTACATACGATGTGAGATCATTTCATGTATGCGCTATTTCACCAAAGATTGAACTAAATTGCTCTTGTTTTCTATGACAATCTTCCAAACTCGCAGACACTCGCAGACGGACGAGAGAGAAATAGTTTGCAAAAGTAAAACTGTCCCGCTGGTTTTTACACGCCCTTTCTGTAAGGAACTCTCCAAGAATTACCTCCAATCTTGATATTTCCAGAGCGAGAGTTTGCAACAATATCAATATTAGAGAGTATGTACACATGAGAGCTCTCTTACAAGTCAGAATTTGCTCTGGGCACATGGGGATTCAAAATTTCCGAGTATTTTCTCGAGTGTTATGGGATGCCTTACCTGATCTTGCCTAGCATCATAGCAGAAACGGAGTTGCCGTAGTATTTGCTCTTTGCGAGAATCGTGGCAGAAACGTCGAAGCCGGCCTTTCGATTGGAGACGAAGAGAGAAGAGATCGGAGGATGATGAGAGACCTGAGGAGAGAATGACGATAGTTTTATTATGCTTCATTGTGGGGGAAAACAGGAAGGACTTGAACGCCAATATTGTGCTATAAGAGGATATTAGCGCAAGGGACACGTAGGGGATTCGATCGCTACTGGTATACTAACTAGAGAATATTTACTCCTCCCCATGATTTCGAAATGCACCAGCAATAAGTTGTTCCCACCTGCTCGGCCACATAGAAGGTGCTGGATCCATCTGGATGTTCCCAGCAGCATCGGAAAGTCTCCCCGAGAATCGGATTGTACGGCTTCTTGAGACCCTTCGGCTTCTTGTAGAAACCGGACAGGTAGAATCGGGCGACCTAGAGAAAAAGAATTATTACTAGTTTGGATGTATGTTCTTCTATTGAGAAGAGAATGATTGGGTGATTAAGTTTTCTGACAATAGGATAAGTGAACAGTATGAGGGGCTGTGAAGACAAAGGTAAAGTAAACCTTGAGCATGCGCATGTGCGGGTCCTCCTCCAACGACGCCCTGCAATATCATTACGGTAAGTGTTGATCCGAAACAAAATGATTTTACTGGTCAGGAATTTTGAAGGCTGCGTATAACTCGCGAAACAACGCTTCAAAATCAATCAATTAAAAAAAAGTTGCTATATATTAGGCTGGTGCATAAGTTTCTTTCTTTTCTGTAGTGATGCTTCCAAGCGCTGTATCTCAGCTTTTCAAAAAGCAATCGGCCCCCATTCAGTGTATGTTGTAGTACAGTTGTTGTACTTCAAAAACTTACACATGTATTGGGTAAACCTTTCCTCGTTCGTGAGAACAAGAAGAAAATATCTTCAAGCTTATAACCAAAAAAAATGTGAGAAAAATTTTTATACTCACATTCAAGCGACAATATTTTCCGGAATGACTTATTCCCAATCCTGTGTAGCCTCAAGCGTCCTCTACTTAAAACTATAGTCAACTGGGCGGTTATATCACGCCATTCAAAAATATGCCTAGTCAAAGGAGTTGCACTATAGAAATACATGCCTCACGCGAGTTATCACTGCTCTAAGGCCAATAAAGTTAGGTGGGTATAGATAGGGGCGCTGTATTTATACCACAACTGGGTCGCCCTTCATCACAACTTTTGAGCTCGCTGACCTTTTATTTCAAAGAAAAACAAAAAATTCGAAAATAGTTGAGAAAGGCAAAAACTTATAAAAATCAGCATTTTGGGGTATCCGTTGAAACGTCGTGATATATGTTCTCGTGCAATTCGTATGGAGTGTTTCTTAGAGATACTTAGACTATACTTGCTCTACAAAAATACCACGATATACCTATGATCCATCGTGAATGGGACTTGGGGTATGACGCAGAACATCATTTTCGACATCATAAAATGGCACCCTATGTTCTGAGTCATAACTTTTTGCTTCGAATGGCACAACCAAGTTGTTACCTACATCAATAGCAACACACATGCATATGCTATTTATCAGTTTTATATTAGCTCCCGGATCGTCTGCAGACTGGAGTATCATTCAAAATCTCCGAATTCTGATAACTCTACAATCTCCATCTCAATTCCAGATGACGGTCTGGCTTTGCCCGAACTAGCATAACTCTGGTATTGCGTTAGATATGTTGGCCCACCCCTACACTAGATAGTACTATACTCAGTGTAGGGCTGCATTGCATCATCATTGCATAGTGGCTAGACATTTGAACTCCTGTGGATCTCGACCTCATTGGTTCCCGAGTTCACAGGCTTCCACGTTCCAAACAAAGGGCTCCCACTTGGTGCGCGATTAATAGAGGAAGGTTGGTCCATAGTAATGTGCAAAAGCATGAACTGTTAAGAATTCGACTTTGAATATTATTTGAAGAAATTCATTGTGAGGAAAAAGGAAAGAAACTTATGCACCAACCCGATATATCGCTCTTTCAAGTATGCTACAATTGAATTTTGATCAAAATTATAGTAGGTACGATTGTTTCGCTATTCCCGAAATGGGACTCACTCGTGCAGGAGATCCGCATGGTAGTAGTAGTCGGAGAGCTTCTCCAGGAAGGAACGCGGCTCGAGAATGAAGGTGGGCAGAACGACCTGAGAGTACGGTAATCTATCGATAAATGATTTGCCAACTTATTAATTGAACTTTTTTGTATTTGAAAATCACTTTTCTAATTTATTACTAATCAACGGGAATGGCAGATAAAATATGTGCTAAAAAAATAAAATACAAAGACATTTCGATCGATAAATGATTTAACGAAGACCTTGTAATGTGCTGTCGAAGTGCGAGAGAGACCATAGCGACCGTTCTCCTCTTCCCTCCCCATTCACTTTTCCATTTGCTCTTTTTTCAGTCAATGATGAGCACAAGAGTTAATCCGATTTGTTCCACCGTTTCAAAGTTCCGAAAGAGAAGAATGAAGGATTCCCCCCCATCAAACATAGTGATAGTCAAAAATTTGTAAAACGTCCATACTCATACATTTCCCCGTCTCTACTTTGCAACTTTAAAAAATTTTTTCCGCCGTTCAAATGAGAACGAGAACATTAATGAGAACACCAAGTACAATCGTGGCTAGAGTGCGAAATGTGAGACCACGGCTATTCATTTCGCACACTTTCTAGACCGGTCGATAGACGAGAGAGTGTGTGAAATGAAGAGACCGTGGCTCTAATCGACTCTAATCGTGGCTTACCTTGCTCAAATCCATGCCGGGTCGGACTTGCTTGAGCAACGCCCACAGCAAACCCTTGTTCTCGTCGCCCACATCGCTCGTCTGTGTATCGGCACCGAGAGGGCCGAACTGAAAGGAACATACGATCGTATAACCAATTCATAAACGAGATGCATCCCACTGATAAGCATCATAAACTACGACACAACACAAAAAGAGAGAATGAGACTATCCGAAAAGTTTAATGCACGCTGTTTATTGACATGCTATTATTGGTAAAAAAAGAGTTGTTCCATTTTCTTATCAAACATTCCTCTTCTACTCCCCACTATTTGTAGAAAAGCGCATGGAGAATGATGAAATATCGACAGAATACGCCGAAACCTTCTCAAAATCGGAGGGAAAGTAAACAAAATTCCTGAGTGACCATATTTTTTTCTTAATTGATGTTTCCTCACTTTATTTTTTATGTTACTGCGCCACGTTTCTTCGCCCCTCGCATAAAAATAATAATTATTATAAGTCGCTCACCGCTTCGACATCGGACTTTGCCCACGGGGACTCGGGTTGATCTGCTTCATTCTCGTCGTCAGACAGTGCAATTTCGTCCTGAGACCGATCGTCCAAACCTTAAATTCGTTATTTTTTAATTAAAAAATAGAAAGGAACAGGTTAGATATTGTTTCTTTCTCATTTTTTCTCAATGTTCATATTTTTCTTCGTCCCTTCGGTGTTTAAATGTTTTTTTGTAATCTGTTTATGCTTGTGTTGCACACAACTTCCGTTCTCACGCTCTCTCAATTCCCAAAGCTGTTCATCAAGTGGGAAAATGAGCGTTAGTGCGCAAGGCGAACTTTGAAATTTTCAGCAAATTTGCGCAAAAGTGAGAAAATATTACGCAGATTGCACTACTTCTCAGATTGGACACTCACAAACACTATTTATACATGTTTTCTGGAATAATTTTTTGAAGGGGTTGAGAAAAATAATTAGTCTACTAATTAATTATTCGAATTAGACGAACCGGTGAAGTGTTGCTCGGCCTCGTTCTCTGATATGTTCTTCGACGCCGCCGCATCTTCGCCGTCTATGGACAACTCCTGAATAATATGTATTAATATATTATAATATTCAGATTTTATAAGTGTATAATACTCGTTAATTAGTACAAATTATTCATAATATCTATTATGTGATTCTTTGTTGCACTTGTGCGGTGTACTGTAAACAATAGCAGCGTGAAATCTTGCATTTGGCAAAATGAAAATGGATCAGCTACGCTTACAGTCTACAAAATCAATTTCACGCAATTTCGCCAACTTTTTAAAATCATTTGGAATTGATAGACGCCGATTGTGACTCACCTCAATGTCAATGGGAGCAATCGCCTCTAGCATTCCGTTGGAGGACGTAGATGGCTCGCCGTCCTTCGGTGCTTCGAGCTGAGATTAAAAAGAATTTATATTTTTGAACCCAAAAAACGAATTAATGCAGAAAGAAAATCCCCAAAAACCAAATCTGAGTGATTGCAGCTGATTCATGTGTAGTCTTATTTTTGAGTGTAACGTAAACAACCTTTTGCAACTAACGAGCGTGTGTGAATCATCACTCGCGCTCAAATAATAACTAAAGAGAGCATCTCAGCTCGTTAGAAAGCTGAGAGGGGATAGAACCCTCACTTATTTCGCCCGTGTTATTACCATTAAAGGTGTTGACCTTCAAGCTAATGGACTTATACTGGCCAAATATCAAATGGAAGGGCAATGAAAGATAACGACGTCGTTCGCATTTCTCGGAAAGGAATGGGGTAGTAAAATGCATATGACCACTGATTCTAAGTAGGAAGGAACAATTTCACATAGAAAACTCAAATCCACTCTCTCAAATTTGCGTTGTGTATCCCGCAGCACATGGAACGGAAATTTGTAAGGTTCTCCAAAGTTTCATTTATTGAAGCGTGCTTATGCTACCTCGTCATTCCGCACACACTCTAATTAAGTTGGCTAATGAGGAAGCGTATGGAGTTCTGGGAAAGGCTGGGAAGAGGCTGGGAAATATGCATGCTGGAAATGAGAGATGGGAATGGAGAACCGTTGTTGAACCTGATTGTCAGAGAATGTCTAGAGACGGAACGTGAATTCTCTCGGACACCTGCATCTCGACTTTCCAATTCTCTCAAATTCAGGAGAATTCACCCTCTCCTCGTTCAAGTTCTCACACTTCTCAAGGGTTTGGTTGTCTAGATGTCGACATTCGATAAATGTAGCTCTCTGCGTATTACAATTTTAAAATGATACGTTTATGACATGGACTACTGGTGGTGGTGTACTCTCTTTCTATACCTCGGCGTGTCTCTTGTTTGCCATGCTCTCTTACCAGCGGAATTTGTGTTTAGCCGTGGAACGTTTTATTATTTTGAACGAGTTTTCGTGAACTTGTAATAGCTATCGGAAGGTCGTTGGACCGATTCATTCCGCCCCCGTCATAGTTTTGTGCTTCATTAACACTCAAAACAAATGAGCCATATGATTCCAAACCTCCAGAAAGGGGTCAGCGCGAGAGAGAGTGCAAAAGTGACAGAGCCCTTCTCGGTTCAACACGACTTTCATTCCGAAACAGCTGTCTATATAGTTGACCTGCTCTTGGAATGATGTCGTACCTCGTGCATTGTTCTAATGAGCGTATCGGAAGGTCGTTGGATAAGATTATTTCGTCTACATTTTGGGAACTCGGTCATTCATTCCCCCCAAAAAGAATGTTACCTTATGCATGGTTCTCATGAGCAGACCGGAGCATCTGAGTGCCAATTCCAGTGCATCCATCCAACATCGACCAGCCTCAATAGGGAATTGATAGATGAGAAAAAGCGCACTCCAGATCTCTCATTCTTCTTGGCGTTCAATCAAAGTGGGGAATGGGAATGAACTGTTGTAGTTATTCTTTAATTGCCCTGAATTGACATTTTGATAGCAATTTCGATAAAGTTTCCGTTCTGCCCGTTGTATTATCCACGGGGGAATTGTCTTCGAGGTCCCCTCACTGCCATCTATTTTTCCATCTTTCACAACCATATTTACGACTCGTCTCCGGCAGTCCCGCGGGAGTTTCATACTCGCAGGTAGTATCTTTCTCTCTCTCTCTCCTCCCCCTCTCTGAACTTCTCCCATTTCCATCTCCTATATCGGATGACACACACAACTTGTGCTTCCTCCTCCTCCTCTTCTCCTATTCTTCTCCCTCCTCCTCACCCATTTCAAGCAACCTCGAATTGAGGAAAAGTATAAAGAAGGGATGAGAGAAGAAAGAGAGAGAGAGAGAAACAATGATTGCACAAGAAATTGGGCGAAAGAAGGAGGGAAATATGGATGCGATTACAGCCGCGGACTGGAGATGAAAAGAATGCGAAATGACAGGATGTCGAATAGAGAATAGTGAAATTCTCTGTTTTTTTCTCACAGCAGCGATTAATATTTCGGCTGAAGCTTTGGCGTTTCGTTAAATATGAAATAGATATGCTACAGTAACAAAAAGCATTATTCGAGTTTTTTTCAAATAATTTAGCGAGAAGGAGGCTATTTCTGGCAGTTTATCTCTCTCTCCCGTCGAAGGGCTAATAAACTCGAGTAAGTGGGTTGGACAAGCGCTTCTTCTCTCTCACAATCCATCTCTGCCCTGCTCCTAGAGAATCTCTCTCTCTCTCTCCCTTCCTCCTCCTCTCACATTAGACAAGAGAGCAATGACCCTCATTCGTCTCATGATGCATTCGGCATCCAAATGAATCCATTCCCGCGGAAGCGTTACGATGCCTAATCAACCGTAGCCCAAACATTGCATGGAAAATATCCTGTGTCTTTACATTTCAGGCCACTTTTGACCTACCAGTACCTTCCCCAGCCAAAAATAAATTAGTTCGTAATAAACTGTAAATGAGAAAATATGCGAACGTTCGAAACAACAAAGAACTTGTTTTCCAGAGATTGGAGATCACGAAACAGTGGGTGGGTTACGAACGGGTGGTGAGAAAGTGCGGGTCACATTTTTCGATCTGTTCATACTATCGTATCATTTTTATAGCCGTAATACGTGACAATTACAGAGGGGATGCGAAGGTAACCTGATTTGATGGTGCTCTGCATATCAAGTAGGTCGTCGGTAGGACGTGGAGAGTAACTGCTCCGTGACTCTCACCGAAGGGACCTCGTGTCGCCCAGATGTTCTGCAAGAGTACTGTAGCCCAGATGTTCTGCAAGAGTATTGTAGCCCAGATGTTCTGCAAGAGTACTGTAGCCCAGATGTTCTGCAAGAGTACTGTAGCTACGGAAAAATATTGTAACCTTTTGAAAATACTGTAACCTCGTCGAAGACAATAACTCTACCTGTGTAGACACAGCACCTGTTGTAATTGAATTTACAGTTTCTGATTTCTTATTGTGTTTAAGTTGAAAGAGGAGTTGCTTATTCTCGATTGCGCCTAGCAGAATGTTCTCTTGCAGTAATCCATGCTCTACTCAACATATTCTCAACCACTTCCCAAGTGCATTCCGAACAATACGATGAAATAATCATGAACGTCGCTCTGACACGCATAAAAAGAAGAGAAACTGCATATTTTACAGATTCCTCTCTTGTGGAAAAATACAATCGATCACTTTCGTCGCTCTATGCAAACATATCGTGACGCAAAGGCGTTCGAGGTTGTAGCCAATTTGCCAATTATTATGCAAACACACCAGCAACAATACCTCATTATGATTATCAGTGGTTTGTTGCGAGACTGATACTGTGTAAGAGTGATTAATGAGGAGGCGGAGAGAGAGAGAGAGACTTCTTTCTCACCTGGTCGAGTGGATGGAATAACTTGAAGCAGAATCCGTCCTTCTTCGACGGTCGCTCGATGAGTTCGCATACATTGAGCAGAATCGTTCCGACCCAATGCGATTGCTTGAAAGTAACATACGTGATACGTTTCTACCGTAACCCAATCCTTAGTTCTACCGTATCTCTTCCAATTGTTCTATCGAAATCCGAAGAATAACTCTACCGTAACCCTGTGACTATGTTTAGCGGTCCGATAGTCGTGATGACCCCTACACTCGTCTATCAATTAACATGCAAATCATCCCCAAAACACGAACGATTTCTAGCTATCTAAATCGAATCTTGACTAGTACATACCTTATGCGTTTTGTCGGTTTTGTAGACGAGCAGCAGGCCCGGTTTGAGCACGAAATAGTATCGATTCCACTTCCGCAGCGATCCTCGCGCCTGCAAGGTTACTGTAACCAGCAAAAATCGATTTGTTTACGATTTATCATCCTAGCTTGAAATAATAACTATACGTTTATTGTGCAAGATAGAGGAAGAGAAACTGTTTTATGGATACTATCGATCACTTTCGTCCTCCCCCCATCAAATTTCGTATGCAACCGTATCGTAAATCTGGGTTATGGTAGCTTCTTATTACCGTACCTTAAGCCAGTCAGCCATGACGACGACGGTGGGGTCTCGGAGGGCAGTGACCAACTCGGATGCGACTCGTTTCTTCTCATCTTTGTACTCCTTCTTCTTACTCTGAATGACAACAGAAGAAGTGGAGGAGAAGGATCGACTGAGACGTCGACGAAGACTCTCCATTTGTTAGTTTGGGTAACCCCTCTTCTACCCGATCTACTGCCGGCTCCCTGCCTTGAACTCTAAAACTTAAACTTGTTCCATCAGCACTTAAATACATCGCGTCAACGGAAGAGAGACTCAACACATTCTCGGGCTATGTTGATGATTAAGGATTAAGGGTTAAGGATTAAGGTTAAGGAATGTTGATTAAGGAGGCTATGTTGATAGAATACTCACTGCACGCAAAAGGACTCTGGTCAAGACATCATGTAACCTATGTTGGAGTCAATAGATCGATGATGTTTTATTGTGCACTGAGAGCTAAGGGAGCTAATCGGGTAGCGAGCGCATTAAGCGTGAAACAGAAAAAGGGCAGCGAGCGGTACCCACGACGAAAGATCACAACAAGAGTACGATAGAGTTGAGAGTGTTAGGATTGCCAGGAAAGCGACCACGTAGTGTCTTTTCCGAACATTCGCCTAACAGCACCTCACAGGCACAAATGGGAAATTCTGACAATCCTTCAGGCGCCGAAACATTTTGGGTTCGTAGAGAAAACCGTAACTAGTATGGTATATATCGAGTGGCGTTCGAGAGGCAATGTTATTCGACTCTGCCTGGAGAAATGGCGTCATGGCATCTGCAGCATGGTTGCACCTGTCCGACTCTCTCTCTCTCTCTCTCTCTCTCTCTATCTCTCTCTCTCTCCCGCAACTCAGAAGCCGAAGCGCGCCGTGGCTGGGGCAAGTGCCAATTAGATTGGGGGAGGAAGGAAGAAGTGCGAGGGGCATATGAGAGAAGAAGGAGTAGAAGAGTAAGAAGAAGGAGGAGGAGACTCGTCCCCTATATTTGACATCGAGATGATTCACAACCCGCCGTCCTTCTAGAGAGTAATGAACTACTGCAAAAAGGAGGAGACGAGAGAGTGTGTGAAGTGAGGAGAGAACAGAGTAATGAAAGAAGGATGAATAGAGCTATTGAGTCTTAGGGTTGTAGCTACCGCAATTGTTCAATCACAATTTCCAGTTGCAGACTAATTATGCTACAAACAACAGAGGTACGAAGCATGTCTATAATAGAGAGTCAGCAGTTGTTCACACCCGTCTAGTGGAAGAAAAATGAATCATTCACTCTGAGTCCAAACTCTCGTAATCTTCCAAGAACCACTTTCATAGTGCGCTTGAACTTGAGAGAAAACAGTGAATCAAAATGAGAAATTTTGTGAAAATGTCGACATGTAAGGCGCTTTATTGTAGATTGCCTCTCGGAATAATGCATGCGGTAGAATGGCTACGGTAGTTACCAAGTGGAGCAGATGAGATACTGAAGTGAGAAGAGAAACTGGCATCGGAAGAGGAGAAGAATGAGAAGGAGAGGAACATGCGATTCCCACTCGGACGGAAGAGAATGGAAATAGAGAGAGAGAGAGAGAGAGAGAGAGAGAGAGAGAGAGAGAGACGAAATAGTAGACGAGAGAGAGCAGAGAGTGGATCAGTGGGAGAGAAAACTGTGAGAGTTCGAAGGGCATGTTTATTGGTTTGCCAAATGAGAGATTGAGGGAGAGGGATAGGGAGGGAAGAGAGAGAGAGAGAGAGAGAGAGAGAGAGAGAGCAAATAAAGTGAATGGAGGAGGGGATGGATGGTGGCTATCAATACACGGGGCAGAACAATTCGTTCTCTGATTGCAAGACAGAAGAGAGGAAGAATTATATGGAATAGGAAGGAAGAAAGGGGAGAATCAGAAAAAGAAGAATATTGGGAAGAAGGAAATCTGAGTAACCTCTCAGCCCTTTTCAGCAAATGACTCATTCCCGTACCACTTATGCAGCGTTCGCGCATTTTTTCGCTCCCCCCCGTCTACAGTTCTCTCTCTCTCTCTCTCTCTCTCTCTCTTTCTCCTCTCTTTGCATCGCCCTTTTCGGTTTAGGATGATAATCGAAAACAGTGAAGGGGTTAAGAGAAGAATGGGAAGAGAGATTGATTCAGTGTTGTTGATAGAGGCTTATTAGCGGAATACACGCAAGGATGGATGACAAATCAGTGCACAGCACTCTCTCTCTTTTCGCTCTCTCTCTCCCCCCCTCTCTCTCTGTTTTCGTCCGTGACTGTTATTGTTGAAAGACGGATTCCACGTGCGTGGGAATCGCCCCTAATCGTCGAGAGAGAGAGAGAGAGAGCCCGACACCATTTTGAGGCTGTCTGATAACGAAATACTCTCCTATTGCTTGGTAGATAATACCGATTGTATACAGTGACTGACTGATATTATGAAATTCCCCCCCCCCTCCGACGAGAAACTGATAAAGACACAGTTTCAATCAGAAAGGTGAGGATTGTCAAACAAAGTAGACTATTTTTTCCTTTTCTTTCTCGTTTCCTTCCCTTCTCTGGAGGACGTAAACTGCGTGATCATCAGTAGGCGAAGCTATCATAGTGTTCGACCAAATCAAACCGCCTCTATCTACTATAAAAATATGGAATGATGGCGCTAAAGTCTCTCTGAAGTAACTTTAAAACACTGATCGATTTAAAGGTTTGAATTTCCCGCAGTTCCAAATTCCGGGAATTCAAATATTTTTAGGTAATTTTCTAACATCGTATCATACTTACCTTGAATGAGCTCTTCCTGAGTCGTTCCTCGTCTTCCTCCACTCCCATCATATCTGTAATGAGCTGTATCTATTTTTATCTCTCTCTCTCTCTCTCTCTCTCGCTCCCCCTACCTTCTTCTTCTTCTTCTCCTCAGTCTCTTCCGCTTTACACTCCACAGACCTTCTTCTCCTTCTTCTTCTTTCCCTCTGAACTTCTTTACCACCTTCAAAGAACTTCTTCGCGAAAGGCCAAAAAGCAACGCGAACTCTCTCGGATATGACAATTTCGGGACTCGAAATCGTGCGAAATATAAATATTAGAAATTGCAAGCCTCATAAACGCTTCACGGACCGGAAAGGGCTTGAAAAATTGAAAGAAAAAATGGGGAAATATGTCAGTCTGTCACTTTCTGGAGAAATGAACACGAATGTCTCGTATCGAGAATGGAGAGAGAAGAGGAACGAGCGCGTAAACGACGACGTCGAGAGAGAAAGAAAGAGAGAGAGAGAAAGAGAGAGAGAGAGAGAGAGAGAGAAAGAAAGAGAGAGAGAGAGAGAGAGAGAGAGAGAGAGAGAGAGGGAGAGAGAGAGAGACTTGAAACGAGGCTCTAATGGACTCGCAATAGGGGAGAAAACAAGAGAGAGAGCGAAACGATACAAGGCTGCGACGAGACGACGATATCCAATGGTTTTCCCACACTATCTGCCTCCCCTCCCCCTTCTCCCTCTCCCCACTACCCTCACGGTGTGTGTCTGTAAGCAGTCTCTCTCTCTCTCTCTCTCTCTCTCTCTCTCGTCTTCTCTCTCCATACCTCTTTCCCCGAGTTGTGATGACTATACGGATTAAAATTGCAGCTGTTGTAGCTCGGTGGAGGAAGGCAAATTGCAATACTTAATTCTACAAGCGAATTCTACCAATATAACAAGCCCATATTGCATA
Organism: Pristionchus fissidentatus; assembly: GCA_036245785.1. Taxonomy (NCBI): domain Eukaryota; kingdom Metazoa; phylum Nematoda; class Chromadorea; order Rhabditida; family Neodiplogasteridae; genus Pristionchus; species Pristionchus fissidentatus. The sequence goes on from BTSY01000007.1 coordinate 5,079,113, forward strand.
ATTCTACAAGCGAATCAACTTTTTCGGCATGATAAATGATTGATTGTTGGCAATATTGTATCGAATACAAAAGAACGAGGAAGGCCTAAACCCAGATGAATTGCGACAAAGAAACAAAAGAGATTAGAGTAGAATGGTCAATCAGAGTACTGAGAACACTACCAATTTAGTCGACAAATTTCATCAATTTGATGTGGTATCTTTTTTTTCTGAAAAAGGAAATTGAAGAAGGGACGGGGAGACTCCATTGGGGCCGAGTTGTCAAATAGCGGTAATTCAAATCTTTTTCACTTACTTTTGTTCAGAAATCTATCACCGCACGAGAGAAATCTCTCCTTCTCTCCCTGACAGACTTGGAACACCTTTACCATTACCCATGTCGGTAGCAAGCTACCACGCTTGATGGGCAATCTGGTAAGCCCTTCGCAACATGTGAATATGTAACCAGCGCTTTCCTTGTGCGTCTGGGGCAAGTCAACTTCCTCAATCATAGTGCACGTTCCTACAACATAAGAAGTTCGCCCTATCCAAAAGGTCAACCTATTCCTTCAGCGAGTAATATTCAGACTCTACAAATTCTACATGCTCTCTCATCGATCAGACAGCGCGAGAGAGCACGCAGAATTGAGAGGGTCAGACCATTACTCCCTTCAGCCCTGCTCGCGAATACATTGGTGCTAAAGTATAATTATAAGTAAGTAAGGCTAAGACTTAGGAATGATGGTCAATGCGTCTGATGGTCAAACAGAAGATCAATTAACTCTACATCAGCGACATCTGATTATCCTCAAACTTGGGTAATTAAACCATCTGTGTCTAGGAATGCGGACTAATTTGTTCGGCGGATTTCGCTACTTAAGTAAAGCAACGGCGCGCCAATCGATTGTGGAAACAGAAGAAGAAGAAAAAGAAGAAGAAGGGGTGAAAAGTAAGCAGAAGAGGGGGCAGAGGGCGTTGTATTCCAGAGGAGAGAGAGAGAGAGTGTTCCCTCGGGTCACAAGTGGTCGGGTGTGCGGAGTGTCCCACTCTTCTTCTTCTTCTTCCCCCTCCTGCTTCCTCTCTCTCTCTCTCTCTCTCTCTCTCTCTCTCTTTCTTTCTCTCTCTCTCGATTCGCCTAAGACTCGGAGATTGCGACAACTGATGAGAGAGAGAGCGGACAACGTGTCTTCCATTCCCTCACTGCCAGTTCCAAATCAAGATCGTCCAGTACACATTCTCATTCCACGACGAATTAGCCGACTACTAATTAATTAGAGGAACTACTAATTGCGAGTAGCATAAATTGCATGGGCATTTGTACCAATATCCTTTATTGCAACTCTACCACACTACACACTAGACGGCACGCTCGAATGACTAATGCAAATGTCACTAGTGGAAAGTTCGCATTTGAATTCCCGCAATTGGGTTTATCGGATCTCTCAGTGAAGCCCTGAGATATTTGTTTTCATGTGGTGTAAAAAGAATCTGGGAGCTGAGATACACAATTGCGGGGGAAAACAGAACTCTCCATGTACGATATATGCACAGCAGATAGTTTGACGACTTGGAAAAGGGGAAAGAAGAGAAAAAAATTGGAAAGGGGAAAATATTTGAACGAGAAGTAAAATTGAACCTGGACCAATAACACAGACACGCACTATATGTACATCAAAAGGGATTTGGAAGGGAGGGGTGCAATGAAATTTTCGGGGGACGACTCGGAAACTTGTGTGGAGAGAGAAACGAAAAGAGAGGTAGAGAGAGAGAGGCAGAGGGAGAGAGAGAGAGACAATTCGCTTTGCTGCTGTTGCGCCTTCTTCTTCCTCTTTTTCCCGGGAGGAGGACGGGGGAGGGGTGAATTTGAGAGAGAGAGAGAGAGAGAGAGAGAGAGAGAATGAGGGCGAGGGGGACATTGGGGAGAGGGAGGACCTCCTTCCACAATTCGGTGTTAACCTTGCGGAGAGGGGTCTGAAGTGAGAGAGCGTGTAAAACCGAGAGGGACTCCCTCACTTTTGCACGTTCTCTCGCCCTGGGCTCTCGCATCTGGTATGTTTCAAGGAGAGGTGTGCTGATGAGGTAGTTGGAGGGGCGGAGTTAAAGCTGAGCTGGTCGGAAAGAAGAAAAGGCGATTCTGCAAAGAATTTGTCCTAAATTTTTTTTTAAATTTCAGAGGTTGAGCTCGCTCCGAAACGCGCGCCTAATTACGCCGCCGCGACTGATTGCATGCACGACGGTCGTTTGACCGCCGTGCTCTCTCTTTCTCTCTCTCTCTCTCTCTCTCTCTCTTTCTCTCTTTCTCTTTCTCTCTCTTTAATACTCTCCGAAATGACACTAGCAAGCGCGCCCAAATTGGCTTGGGAGCGAAACGCGTCAATGCCTCAGAACACTGGGAGAGAGTCCGACCTTTCGCCCATTCATTCATATTTCTATCCTTATTTTGTATGGATGAGAGACCATTTGAGTGTCTCGGGTGATGAGTTATGGTGGATTGCTCTATTCAGTTCAAAAGCCGTTTAAGAAGATACCGACCCTTATAATCCGTCAGAAGTTCGCGAACTTTTCACGCATCTTTTCTTGCTTGTTTTATGCTATTTTCTTTATAATTTGTGTTAGGTCATTAGAGCAGCATAAGAAAGTACTAATGCAGAAGAAATTAACCTAAAATATAAACTAGGGAATTAGCCGCACCTCTTAGAAGGTCGCGGAATTCTGCGAGCTGTTTTACGCGAGCTAGACAGTGACGAGAGAGCACGTAAACAGAGAGAGCGCAGAAATACAACAACAACATTGCTTACTTTTCCCTCTCCTCGTTCCGCGTGCTCTCTCGTCACTGTCTAGCTCGCGGAAAACAACTCGCAGAATTCCGCGACCTTCTAAGAGGTGCGGCTAATTCCCTAGTTTATATTTTAGGTTAATTTCTTCTGCATTAGTACTTTCTTATGCTGCTCTAATAACCTAGCGCAAACTATAAAGAAAATAGCCTAAAACGAGCAAGAAAAGATGCGTGAAAAGTTCGCGAACTTCTGACGGATTATAAGGGTCGACTATTCGGGTTCAGGACTGCAAGTTTTGGCGAAATTGAAAAGGCTAAAATGATTGATTGGGGAGAGTCAAAAATCGAGAAAGCTTCCAAAGCGACGTGGATGAGATGAGAAATTTAAGGATGCGCATCATTGCAAATATGAGAGATGGTCGGGAAAAGGAAGGAATTGACGATCTTCTTACTCACTTCCGATTCGAAATCTCAGAGGAAGTCCCGAAATATCGTTATTGAAGAGACGTTTTGAGATTTCTTAGAAAGGAATTCTCAAAAAGCTACCAGCGGGGCGTTAGCTGAGTTACATGTGAGGAAGAAAAAATATATTAATTTTAATTGCGAAAATAATCTTTCATGAATTCATTTCCGTCACCACCGTTACCGTTAATTTTGCAATAATTCAAAGTAGTCGAATATATTTTTTAAAACTATTTTCTCTCCCAGTACTTTTTACACTTCATTTTTTTAAAACGTACACGACTTGAATATGCTGAATGGGTCTTCTTCCACTGTTGGCGCCGATTTCTTCGGCAATGGAAATTCGTCCGCCTCACACAATGCAGTCGCATTGTTACCTTTAAAATATTATATTCACTAATTATGTAAAAATACGTAATCTAAATTTAATATTTACTTAATATAAAATTTAATATTCACTCATAGATTTAATTTAAACAATATTAATTAAATCACAGTGATTCTATTGGTTTCTCTCTAAACACGTGGATTGTGAATTGCTAAATAAATCGAAAATTGCGTTCACAATAATATTTTTAATCACCGTAATAGCCTGGTGGACAGGCAGAGATGGGTTCGCCCTCTTGGTAGAGAGAACCCTGACGTCGCTTCCCACTGAAAAATACAAAAAGAATATAATATACAATATTTGCTCATTATCATTCTTGACACTTTTTGTTGTTGTTCTGTATGTGTTTCAGCTATTATGAAAACTTTGATTAAGTTAGAGTCGTTTTGGATCAACTTCTCACCCCTTGTTTCATATCTCCTTTCTAAGATCCATCAGTGATCACACTGTGAATATACGAGTTTACCGATCACCATCATTTTGTTTTCAGTTCGCTTTAGCCGATCCGACACGAATTGACACGGAGAGAGATAGAAAAAGAAAATCTCTGCCCTCTATTCGATCTCCACCCGAACCACCAATAGATTTGACTTACAACTTAACCTGTGACTTTGTAGAGTTAGACGAACGCGTTGCAGTTATGACATACGTATATGATCATGAGAAAATTCTTACCTCCGTACTGTTTGTCTTTGGAAATCATAGGAAACAACATTTATTAATTATGGAAATTCACATAATTTTCTCTGTATACTTGGGAAAACGACACTCACTTGGAGAAGTATCGACAGACGGCGTAGAGATGCGTGTAAGTCGGTCCCTTGCAGCGAGCGTAGCCACAACCCATCAGGAATTGGTCCGAATACGTCATCTCAATTTATTTTTGTTTCATCATTATTTTTTTTTCATTTTAAATTTTAAAAAAAAACCAGAGCGTTTTAAAAGAAAACTAATTTGCCTTTCATGTGAACTGTAAAGTTGATCTCTTATTCTTTGGTGTCTTTTTGGGTACAGTTCTGTTTGTCTTAACAGAAAACTCGTCATCTCTTAATGCTCGTATTTCTGGGAAGAGTTCAGGCAGGGAGCGTTTTTTTGTACTCTGCACACTACGTTTGCTCGGGACGACTCATCTATTTGAAGTAGTTTGCTAATATCGAAACCAATATGCATAATAGTTTCGCTCTCTCAGCGCCCACTGTTCGCACTCTCTCCACCATAAATGTGTTTTATATATGGAATACTTCTACTCCAGATGATAGCTACCAATTTCATGTTATGGGAATATACTTATTTATAAAATGATGTTATCAAGGCGAAGGGACTTGCAGGAGGTTTCATCCGGGAAGAAAGGTTTCATCATGTCCACTCACAATAATAGCATGCCCAATCTGATGGAAGTCAGCGACCGTTCCGAGATCTTCGAACTCGCGAGCCCATCGATTCGTTGCGTTCTGCAATTTTAATTGATCTAAAATATAAAGTTTTCAAATTATTATTTCTTATAAATTTTTACTATTGCTTCAAGAAACTGCGAGGGATTACATTTTTCCATTTGTACAACCTATTATATTTATCCAATTTTTTCGCTAAATTAGCAGCATTAGCTTGGTCGCTTGATGCTCAAGATGGCCAATGTTGCAAATCTCTCGTTCCGCTTCCTCAGACAAATTTCTCGCGTAAGTTCCAATCAGGGAGCGTGACCGGGGCATTATGAGTGGAACGGTCAAAGGAACGCGCGAGATCTCGAGCGAGATCGTGTCCAATCCTATCCCAATCTCTCTCTCTCATTCACTCTTCTCTCTCTAACGACAATATTGAAAGAAATACGGCGCAATAGCCCCGAACTCTCTAGTAAGAATCGAATAGACAGAGAGACATTGCAAGCATCATCAACAATCTATGAAATCCTGATTAAAATGCAATCGCTCAAACAAATACTCGTTCCTCTGATATTGCGGCAAGAGAGTACGGCAAAGCAAGAAAAACACAAACTAAGCACAGGTAATACATTTCTTGTGCACATCATTGCAAATTTTTGCCAAAACTGTGTACTTGCTGGCCAACTGTCTACTACACCCGTTATCTATGAACTCCGCTGAAAATAGAAATGATTTCAGGGATAATTACGAGCTAGTAGTGCTGCATATTTCTTCCCGAATCAGTCAAAGCTTGACCTAATAAATTATTGATTGATTGTTGACTTACCACTCCGATACGGAATTTCTGGAGGTAACTCTCAGGTCCCCATATTCTCCAGAGTGACTCTGAGTGGAGAGGCAGTGGAGTGTCGTGTTTCCATTCACAGCGATCTGCCCACTTCTGGGCGGCCCGTTCGAGATCGCAACTCCAACGCTGCAATGGAAGCGGCAAACTTAGTAGTGAAGTTGACTATGTTTGTTCTGTGTGATGATGTTAGTTCACTGTTCCATACCGCCTTTCCGACTGACTTGCATAAATACAATTGTGGAGAAGAGACATAGAATGTAAATTTGAAAACAATATGAAATAATGTAGTGCAATGTTTTGATTCTTTCTCCCCGTCAAGGCACACAGTTTTTTACGAGTTACAGTTACACCCCATAAAATGCCAATCAAAGCCCGGAATCTGGAATTGCAAATATGATTGGGAAGAACGAGATCATCGATAACTCCAAGTAGAGTCGAGAAAAAGCGTATCCAAAGTTGCATCCCCTTTAGCCACAAATTTGTCCAAGATTCTTCCTCGCACAGATTAGTCACCTAGCGCGCGATAAAGCCACCCACAACCTCTGACCCAGAACAATAGGCTTTCAGGGTTGTTTTGAAACTCTTCTCTCTCTCTAATCACCGAAGAAACTCTCGCGCGCTCTCACTTTTTTCTCGCCTCTCCCTCTCTCGACAGCGCGTAGGTGGGTCAGCCGAAAGGTCGCCGAAAGATTAGAACAATCTAAGAAACCAATGAAAATCGAAAACAGTGCTGAAAACCGAGTTAAGATCCATTTGAGACCACAAAACACGTGATGCCATCGATTTGATATTCAGCAACCCCGTTCCATTTCCCGAAGATAAAGTGATCTTTCGAGAACTACTATCTTCCTTTCATCGAAGATACCAAAAACATCGGATTTTTGAGAACAGAAATCAAGTAAAGCCTCCCCTATCCAATAAACAACGAAAATTTGACTCAAAAAAGAAGAAAAAAGAGACAATGCTGTGGCAGCTTACCAACTGAATCATATCCGATGCGTGAGGGAGTGTTTTGTCTTTGGCGATATACAGTCCACGAGCAACTCTCGATCGGTGATAGTTATGCGCTTCCAGGAACTCCTCCCGAACGTCGTCCGTCAGCTGAGTGTCGTTGCATTCTGAAGCACAAATTATACAGTACGCGAGATTATTGAAAATTTATACTGCACGGGAATCGGAACTGTTGCTATTATCCTATGAAGAATCTATTTATCTTTTAACTATTTGCTCAAAATTTTCACTATTATGAGCAGGGCTGTGCAAAAATTTTCCCGCACTCTCGATTTCGCAAGCTCTCTCGTGCTCTCTAACCGGCGAGAGAGCTTGCGAAATCAGGAGTGCGGGAAATTTTTGCACAGCCCTGATTATGAGTGAACGACACGAGATTTGAGAGAGATCGGATATGCATCTACGAGGAAAAAATGATCGCGAACATCAATGAAAGAATAAAACAAGAAAAACTCACGATCCCCGGGTGTCAGTGCGTCGTAGGGATTATCGAGAAAGTATTTGTAGAACTTGTAGTCGGGCTTGGAAGGAATCGCTGGAAAGAAGAGGCATTGCCGAATGTCTAATAGTCTCTCTAGAACATTCTGGGAACTAATATCTAACATTTAGAGTGATGGTTGCATAGGGGGGGGCGCTTACTGTCTAGGAGCTTTCCCCAGTGGTCTCCCCAGCTAAGGGATGGGGTATGAGAAGACAGGGGGGGACACCTGGTTGTTGTTGTTGTTGCAGGAACAGACCATGTATTGCCACGATGACAATCGGCAGAAGTGAAGATAATCGGGGCATCACTGTCTCCTTTCTTATCACTTCGCAGTCTTTGTCTAAACGTAGCCGACTGGGGGTGAAACCTTTAATGGCCTCCTTTATATCGCGCTAAACCAGCGGCTGCATTTTGAGCCGGTGCGAGAGTGCGACAGAGAGAGAGATAGAGAGAGAGGGAGAGAGAGAGAGAGAGAGAGAGAGAGAGAGAGAGAGGCGATATGAGGAAGCTCTCGTTTACTGCACCCCTAATCAAATCAGAGCCGCCCCTGCGATTTGGAACCACTTGAAAGAGCATACTAGAACGGGACGAAAACAACACAAAAACAAAACGAAATTCGTAATCAAATAATCTTGCAACCCCTATCTTTGAAGAAAAGTAATTTTCGCGAAATGAATATGGAGACTTGAATTTATGCAAATATAAAGCGCGAACTAAGCGCATATCGAGAACACTTCCGCGTACACACCAAACGATAGTCGAAATTGAACTGGTCACTCTATAAATCGTCTTCCCTTCAATACTAATCGTTGGAGAGAGAGTACTAATTACAAACCTTCCAATCCCCCTCCTTCTCCTCCTATTCTCTCCGATCTTCGAATCGAGTTCAATCCGCCTCTCGAATGTCTCTCCTGTCACACCTAATTCGGCGCGCAGATTTTCATGAATGGAAAGGTCAAAACTCGTTCTACTTCACAGTTTTCTGAGCCGCGTTTTAGGCGACATTCAATAGGTTGAAAATACGACAATGCTTCGATCGACGCCGTGGCCAATCAACACTTCTATCATCTCCTGCGCGGTAAATTGATAACAAATAAGATTGCGAAAAGTAACGTGCCCTATGTAGATGCCTTGGGAACTCTTTGGTTACATAATCCCACGTTGCAACTGGCTTGCCGGCTTGCCCCTAGCGTGGTAGCTTGCTACTCTAAAATCCCTCAACATGGGACACCATTACCTTTTTACATTTGCCTTTCAGTAGGTGGGATATACGTTCGTTATCGAGATCTGATGATTCCAATACGATGTTCTAGTTGTCCAAACCGGCGTGATTCGATTAGTCACAACTTGGTTCTTCCTTCTGATTTTGGTCTGGCGCCGTATAGCTTTGCACGAAAGCACCGAAATCAGTCTAGTGGTAGGAAAAGGGAGAGCTCTAAAATCGAAACAGTTTAAACCAGTCAACTTCCTCCTCTGAACTTCTTTTCTCGTTCTTGCAAACACGGAACTTTTTGGTACTAATATTTAGAGTAGTAAATATTAGTGCCAAAATGATGAGGATTACTGTCATACCCTACACGGTCGGCACATTGGGAAGTGCCTACCAACTTTTTTTGGTAGGCACTTCCCACCCATGACCCGGGGTTCATGGTGAAAATCGATATTTTCGATTATCGATTGATCAACCCAACCTATAGTGGGATGGTACCGTATGGTCTACAGTAACTCAAAATCGATATTCCGGGTTACTGTAGCTTTCGCTGCGGGACCACCATTTTGCGAAGTTGCGCCAAATGAGCCGGAATTGCTTTTATAAGTTGGCATTCGGCACGACATTGCTCGAAAGGTATACGGTAGCTCGGCTACCGTACCCATGGGCGCGCTACGGTAACTTTCGCTGCGGGACCATCATTTTACGAAGTTGCGCCAAACGAGTCGCGATTGCTTGTATGAGTTGGTATTCGGTACCACATTGCTCGAAAGGTATACGGTAGCTCGGCTGCCGTACCCATGGGCGTGCTACGGTAGCTTTCGCTGCGGGACCACCATTTTTCAAAGTTGTTGGAATCGAGTCGCGATTGCTTGTTTGAGTTGGTAGACAGTACGAAATTGCTCGAAAGGTATACGGTAGCTCGGCTACCGTACCCATGGGCGTGCTACGGTAGCTTTCGCTGCGGGACCACCATTTTTCAAAGTTGTTGGAATCGAGTCGCGATTGCTTGTAAGAGTTGGTATTCGGTACGACATTGCTCGAACGGTATACGGCACATCGCCTACTGTTCCGCGGGTTACTGTACCTTTCGTTTCGAGACCATCATTTTGCAAAGTTGTTCAAATTGAGTCGCGATTGCTTGTATGAGTTGGTATTCGGCACGACATTGCTGGAAAGGTATACGGCACATCGCCTACTGTACCGCGGGTTCCTGTACCTTTCGTTTCGAGACCACCATTTTAAAAAGTTGTCCGAATCGAGTCGCGATTGCTTGTATGAGTTGATATTCGGTACGACATTGCTCGAACGGTATACGGCACATCGCCTACTGTACACCGGGTTACTGTACCTTTCGCTGCAGGACCATCATTTTACAAAGTTGCGCCAAACGAGTCGCGTTTGATGTATGAGTTGGTATTCGGAACGGAATTAAAGGTATGCGGCACATTGCCTACTGTTCCGTGGGCTACTGTACCTTTAGTTTCGAACATCATTTTATGAAGTTTCGGAAAATAGAAATTGCTGGTGAGAGGTGGAATGCGATATGATATAAAAAATCCCCAAACGAAAGGTCCCGAAACGAAAGGTACAGTAACCCGCGGAAAAGTAGGCGATGTGCCGTATACCGTTCGAGAAATGTCGTACTGAATACCAATTCGTACAAGCAATCGCGACTCGATTCGAACAACTTTGCAAAATGGTGGTCCCGAAACGAAAGGTACAGTAACCCGCGGAACAGTAGGTGATGTGCCGTATACCGTTCGAGCAATGTCGTACCGAATACCAACTCATACAAGCAATCGCGACACGATTCGAATAACTTTGCAAAATGGTGGTCCCGCAGCGAAAGCTACCGTAGCACGCCCATGGGTACGGTAGCCGAGCTACCGTATACCTTTCGAGCAATTTCGTACTGTCTACCAACTCAAACAAGCAATCGCGACTCGATTCCAACAACTTTGAAAAATGGTGGTCCCGCAGCGAAAGCTACCGTAACCGGCAGAACAGTAGGCGATGTTGCGTATACCTTTCGAGCAATTTCGTACTGACTACCAACTCATACAAGCAATCGCGACTCGATTCCAACAACTTTGAAAAATGGTGGTCCCGCAGCGAAAGCTACCGTAGCGCAGCCATGGGTACGGTAGCCGGACTACAGTATACCTTTCGAGCTATTTCGTACTGTCTTGCAAACACTCATACAAGCAATCGCGGCTCAATTCGAACAACTTTGAAAAATGGTGGTCCCGCAGCGAAAGCTACCGTAACCGGCAGAACAGTAGGCGATGTTGCGTATACCTTTCGAGCAATTTCGTACTGACTACCAACTCATACAAGCAATCGCGACTCAATTCGAACAACTTTGAAAAATGGTGGTCCCGCAGCGAAAGTTACCGTAGCGCGCCCATGGATACGGTAGCCGAGCTACCGTATACCTTTCGAGTAATGTCGTGCCGAATGCCAACTTATAAAAGCAATCCCGGCTCATTTGGCGCAACTTCGCAAAATGGTGGTCCCGCAGCGAAAGCTACAGTAACCCGGAATATCGATTTTGAGTTACTGTAGACCATACGGTACCATCCCACTATAGGTTGGGTTGATCAATCGATAATCGAAAATATCGATTTTCACCATGAACCCCGGGTCATGGGTGGGAAGTGCCTACCAAAAAAAGTTGGTAGGCACTTCCCATGCGTCGACGCATGGTAGGGTATGATTACTGTCCACGTGGGTTCTATTGTGTTCTCCACACAATGACATAGGGGAAACATTGGTAGCACCGCGGGTGTTTCTTGTTTGTTTTTGTTGCTGTAGAATCTGATCATGAATTTCCACGCTGGTACAAATCTTTCTTTTCACGTATCTTCATCGATTCATAAATACTGTTGGCGAGTGCTAATCTCTAATCGACTAGTAATCTACGATACTACAAAGGCACTGCGAGATATGACGACAATAGAGGGTGTTTACTGAGGACAATACGCACTAAGTGATATAAGCAATCGAGGCTGAAGTAGTTGGTCAATCTTGGTCTGTTTTGGGTCGGGAACCTGGTTCCGGGTTCCTGGTTCCGAGGGTGCTCAGTGATGGGAGGACTTCTTCACTCCGAGGAAGTACTCGGCCACTCCGATGAAGTAGACGGTTTGGGCAATACCGAAGAGCGGGGCGACTACCATCATTCGACAAGCGGCTCCTTTGAAGAGAGCACGGGGTCCCTCCTGAGCAACGATCTTCCTGCAATCGATAATTGTCATTTTAGACGGAAAGACGGAAAACAGACGGAATTGTTAGTAGCAAGATTTGTATAGACTCCAATTTTTTGGTTCAGGATTCAATGTCGACTCACATGAATGCATCGACGGGGTTCTTGTATCGGATGTCGTTGGCGCCGAGATTGATGGTCTGCATGCGCGTCTTGATCACTGAAACAGCGGAGGTTACGGTAGGTTCGGATTACGGTAATATCGGTTACCGGGACCACTCAATGAGATTGGATTATTTGCCGATATTTTTCATTCTTTTTTCGCATTCTAAAGGTTGCTCGCTACCTCGTAAACAACGTTGATGCCAACACGCATTTATAGTTCGTTCGAGTTGTTCGCTTGTTTTGTCAGCGAAAGCCGCTTTACAATCAGAAGCGGAAATTTAGAAAAAGAACTTCGTGTGATTCGTGGTTTTCTAGATCAATAAAAAAAATAAAAAGTAAAAAAAGATTGTGGCAGAAAATATCTAGTTCCTGTTAGCTCAATCAAATTGTTGGAAGTATTGGAACACAAAGAACTTTGAAGTATCATTTACATTTCGTCAGTGGTGTCTGAATGGCCCCTATCATTTATTGATTGCACGGCATGTCACCAGGCTCAAAGAAACGTTAATAAGGGCGTGCATCTTTAGTATTTCGAAAATACACTCATATTCATTTTCTCTTGATGGATCTTCACGATAAGAACAAATCGTATAAAATTAATTACTCATAATTAATGTCTATTATTAATACATCATTCACCGTCAAGGGGTGTGACTGCGAAGCAAGCGGTCGCTCCTGATACGAGACCAGATACGAAGGAAACCCAGAAGACGGCGTCACCCGATCCATCCGCCTTACGAGGACCCTGTAATTGGATTGTACAACAAAAACTATTGCTAAATACCTCGAATTGTTTTACAATTCGTTTGTTTTTTTTGTTTGTTTTTTTTGTTTTTTGTTTGTTTGTTTGTTTTTAAAAGTTGTTTTAGATTTGTTTTACTCGTAAATACATTGGTACATATGACTGTTTCGCTTAATTTGTACCTAATTTACGATGACGCTGGAATCAGATACTTTTTTATCCGACCTAAGGAGTTATGTTCACCTCACTGAAAGGATTCACATGATTCCAAACGTACAGACCAGGGTTAGAGCGAGAGAGTGTGCAAAAGTAAGAGGGTCTCTCTTGATTTCACACGCTCTCTCACTCCAAAGGCCTTTCTGTAAAGTTGACCGGCTCGTGGAATGATGTGGATTATAACGATTTTATGTGGAAAGTCGTTCAAATAAATTAGTCTGTGTCAAAAACGGTCACGCTCTCTCGCCCGTAGCAAGTTCTTTTGTTGAGCCAGCGTAGATTGGCAACTCCTCGGGCGAACAACACGGGTTTTCAACTAGGAGAGTGTGACGGACCATCAATCATTATCGATCCATCAGTCGTGTCCATCGTTGTATTGTCTACATATCACACCACAGCCAGCCCTCACCCTGTGCATATGATCGAGAGAGCTTGTTTTATGGAGAGCGATTCTCTCAGTTTCATACGCTTTCTCGGTACGGACCCCTTTCTGGAGGTTTTATAGCATGTGACCGAAAGTGCCCCGGAACTGACCAGGCCGTCGAGGTAGGCGAACAGGGGGAAGTACAGGACGGAGAAAGTGACGTCACGGGCGAGAGTCGATGAGAGACCCTGGGAGAAACAATTTTTCTAGGGTGCTCAAATGCATTGTGCATCTTGCGCTAGTGCTCTTTGTGTTAGCATATAGGTAATGTTGAGTCATGTATTTGCACCTGTTTCCAAAACCACCTTCTAGATAAATCGCAAAATGTGAAAACTAACTTTGTAGAGACCGGCGAATCCGTACTGCTTGATGATATTGGCAGTGAGTTGAGTGGCCGTGAGTTTGGGCTGACCAGCGACTGAAAAAATAATATTATTGCAATTGAAAATTAAGCACCAAACATGCGCACCATACTTATGGTATGCCGGACTTTTTGCACGGACATCTGTCCTAATTTTGAGTAGTATTCTTCACTGTGATCAATCAATCGACATGGTTCAATTTGGATAACTTCAGACTGCTTTTGTTATTTTGCACTGTCACATTTTAGAAACTCTTTCGAAATATCACAATGATAATCTGATCTGTTCAGGCAGAGGCGTTTTTTAAAAGATTTTTTTACTCAATAACATAAGAGAGGTATCGCGAGAAAATCGAGGACGGCAGGGACGTAGAAATTTATGATTTTTGATCTGGGGGCTGTATAATCTGTCAGAACTTGGCCAAGTTTTCGGCGATCTTTTTTCGTCTGTTTTTGACTTAATCTTAATTTCTTTACAATGGGTAGATTAAGCAAGATGAAAAAGTAACAATGCCAAAGAAATGTACATAAAATATAATATTAGAGACTAGCAAATTCGTGTTAAAGATGGACGAAAACGGAACTTCGCCAAGTTTTGTTTTGGGCGAGCTAGACAGTGACGAGAGAGCACGTAAACAAGAGAGAGCGCAGAGTTTCGCAATAAACGTAAACAACACATGCATACTTTTCCCTCTCCTCGATCTCCGTTTTTCACGGATTTGCTAATTGTTATCATTATATTTTATGTTAATTTCTTTGGCATTGTTACTTTTTCATCTTGCTTAATCAAGTCAAAAACTGACGAAAAAAGATCGCCGAAAACTTGGCCATGTTCTGACAGATTATACAGCCCCCTGGCTGAAAGTTGATCGCAAGGTATAACAAACATTCCTCTATCGAATGGCGTTGGCAGAATTTCGATAAAAAATTTCGCAACCGCGTGAAACACAAAACAACCAAGCTACTTCGGATTTTTTTTCTTAAAAAGACAAAGTTTGAAAATTCATAACTCTCTTCAAAATGATGATAGGGATTTCTGGTTTGGATATTTGGATAGAGAAACTCCTCGACTACAAGGTGAAAATTCAAAACTCATTCTTGGCTCTTGAGCCGATGAGGGGAGGTAGCTTTTGCAAAATATATTATTACTTCCATAAAAGTAAAAAAGGCTGGCTCCCACCGCGTGCGTTCTGGTGATGGTTATAGGCACTAATTGTAACCAAAATGTGAGCCAAAAAGGGCCATGCTTTTTAAAGTGGGCGCAGGTGACGTAAATTTTTTCGAAATCCGTCAAGAAAAAATGCAACGGAACCATTGTCAATTTTGCTGAAACAGCATGAAAACTATTCAAAACGAGAAAATACTTGGCTGTGATGTGTTTTAGCTTATATTTTTTGCTTATAAAATTTTTGAAAAATTTTTAAAAAATTTAAATTTTTAAAATTTTTTTCGTATTTTCGATGTTAAATTTTTATATCTTTTCATAGTTTCGTCTTCTCATTGTTAAAGATACTGCATAGAAAAAGTTTGACTGGTTGAAGTAGTTTCACTCCGAAATTTTACAATATTTACACATCAATTGTGTAATTATTATTTTTGCGTATTCAATCTCATCAGTGATATCTTATTCTCATTGTATGTATTCCTGATTATGTATAGAACATTTCCTTTTTTGAAAGTGAGTTGATATCTATTCGAAGAAACGAGCTACGAGGTCAAGAAAACTGAGTGTCTGACGGACGACGCACGCTCTGCCTTCTCTAGCACTCTCTCATTTCCCCACGCTATCTCGCCTGGGTTCGGACCCCGACCTGCGCAGAAATCTTTTGCCAGAGCCTTGTCATGAAGGGGCAAAAGGAATTCTGTTCAAAACAGCTGATATGGAGTCAAAGTAACACTAGCAAAAGATTTCTGCCCAGGTCGGGGTCCGAACCCAGGCGAGATAGCGTGGGGAAATGAGAGAGTGCTAGAGAAGGCAGAGCGTGCGTCGTCCGTCAGACACTCAGTTTTCTTGACCTCGTAGCTCGTTTCTTCGAATAGATATCAACTCACTTTCAAAAAAGGAAATGTTCTATACATGATCAGGAATACATACAATGAGAATAAGATATCACTGATGAGATTGAATACGCAAAAATAATAATTACACAATTGATGTGTAAATATTGTAAAATTTCGGAGTGAAACTACTTCAACCAGTCAAACTTTTTCTATGCAGTATCTTTAACAATAAGAAGACGAAACTATGAAAAAATATAAAAATTTAACATAAAAAATACGAAAAAAAAATTAAAAATTTAAAAAAAATATAAAATTTTTCAAAAATTTTATAAGCAAAAAATATAATTTGAAACTCATCACAGCTAAGTATTTTCTCGTTTTAAATAGCTTTCATGCTGTTCCAGCCAAATTGACAATAGTTCCGTTGCATTTTTACTTGACGGACTTCGAAAAATTTTACGTCACCTGCGTCCACTTTAAAAAGCATGGCCCTTTTTGGCTCAGATTTTGGTTATAATTAGTACCAACAACCATCACCAGAACGCACGCGGTGGGAGCCAGCCTTTTCTACTTTTATGGAAGTAATAATATATTTTGCAAAAGCAACAGCCCCTCATCGGCTCAAGAGCAAAGAATGAGTTGTTCATTTTCACTTTGTAGTCGAGGAGTTTCTCTATCCAAATATCCAAACCAGAAATCTCTACCATCATTTTGAAGAGAGTTATCAATTTTCAAACTTTGTCTTTTTAAGAAAAAAATCCGAAGTAGCCAGGTTGTTTTGTGTTTCACGCGGTTGCGAAATTTTTTATCGAAATTCTGCCAACGCCATTCGATAGAGGAATGTTTGTTATACCTTGTGATAAACTTTCAGCCAGATCAAAAATCATAAATTTCTAAGTCCCTGCAGCCCGCGAAATGCTCGAGTCTATCGCGATTCCTCTCATAAAATGAATCGTTGCAACCTGCGGTTCTTCCGGCGTCTTGCATCTGAATCTTGAGCAGTTCCATTGGAGTCGTGATTACAATCTGACAGAGACCAGCGAGACCTCCGGCAGCCATTCCACGAAGGGTAGAGAGCTTCCTGAAATGAATATTCATTTTGGTCGATTGATTTATGATGAATCACAAAGGATCGGCTAGTATGGTATCTGTTTACCGAACATTCGGTTACTCTCTCTGCTATCAGCTTTTAACGGACATCTGTTTATGTTCAAGTTTATAAGGCTGATTCATGAATGGGACGACATAAACACGGAATATGTACATAACCATAACTATTAAATATGGGCATGCTTCGATCGGATCATCAGACGCTGAGGCAATTTCTGTAAATCCGAGAGGTCGATTTCGAGTCTTCTGGTTTGGCCAAATTAGTAATGCATTGGGATATCTGAGCATTCGCAGAACTTTTTTGTTTGAAATGTTGGATGATTTTACCAACTTCGCTTATTTGGATATAGGTTGCGTTTGTGTTCCAATAGAAGAATGATTCATGAAGAGCTACTCATCTAATATGCACGCAACCATTACCATTCGGTTTGGATATCATTGGATCGGCTAATTAAAGAATAAGTCTACTCACTTCTCTCCCGGTTTGCTCAACTGGTGGCGGAAGAAATCGTTGGCGACGAGTTTGATCGCCTTTTCAGGAGTGATCAGCAGAATGTTCACGGAGGATCCGGCGTAGAGTGAGCGGAATTTGGCGAACGACGAACCGCCCCCGGCTGCCCACGTCTGACGAGCACAGTCCCCACTGAAACAGCACAAGATCAACTCGTTTCTGCGTAATTACTCGAGTCACTATTGAGTAGGCGATCATTGCAAAACAGCACAGATTAGTGCTAGGACCTGCCCGTGGTTCGATTCCAGGTATGAGTGCTGACATTTGCTGTCTTGCAATGAACAACAATGTATTCCGTCGCCTGACAAACCTCCAGAAAGGGGTCAGGAGAAGTGATAGTGAAAGGCCTTTAACCAATTGTTCCCACCCCAGACCCCTTTATGGAGGGTTCGAATAATGATAATAGTTCTAAGTCCATTTCAATTACGGTTTCTACTGCTCATCATTATTTACATATATATTTATCTTCCCGCTACTTTATCCGCCAAGAAGGAGAATGGAAAAAGGTGAAGAACTGACATTCCCTTGTACTGCGCCTTTCCATCGATGATTCGCTGATTTTGGAGTCGCGTTTTGACGAGATCGATGGGAAAGACGCACGTCACTCCAATGACTCCGGCCAGACCACCTGAAAAAGTTCATTTAATTATTTATCACTCCAAAACATCATTAAAGGTTCATTGTTCATGAACAACACCCAATTTGGGTATATTATCGATTTTCCTGAATTCTGACTCCATTCTCGGTAGTACGCTACGCGTTCCGATCATGTTTTCTGCGAAAATGAGGTAAATATAATAAACTATTGGTTTTGCTGTCCTGAATTGAAACCATATTTGAGTATTTGAGTACATTGAAAAAAACCTTACCGTTAAGGATCTTGGGCAGGTAGGAGAACTGCTTCTGGTCGGCCATAGTGGGAGAACCGGAGCGAGTGGCAACCCTTTGAGAAGAGAAGGTGGTTACGGTAAGGTTACGGTAAGTCTAAAGTGAGTACAGATATGGAAACCGCATGGGAACGGTTCGAGGGGCAATCAGGAAACGGTGAAACATCGAATAAATTCTTTTATCCCTATAAAGTTCATCCCGATGCGAAATACAGTATGCGATGGTAGCACGAAGCAAGAATGAAGGCAATCGATCCGAGCACCCGTAGGAGCACTTTGATATATAAATTAATATGTTAAAATAAATAAATGCAACTATAAATGCGCGAGCAATCGCGTAAAATGACCAGAATAGGAGGGGAGTTGGACAAAATGATACGGTCTGAGGATAAGAGCACATCACAATTGCACGTGGCTATGACAAACTCTCGGGGTACAGTAGTAATCTCTTATAGCTTCTGATTATTAATTAGTGCGTGCAGCTAATTAGATAGTGATTATGGCCGCTAACTATCTAATTATTAGTGTACGAGGATGTTGTTAGAGTCGAGGAAACGCTGCTTGTCTTCTTCCGTGTATTGGGGCGATTGGGGAGCACCGGAAGTAGCGGAGGAAGAAGAAGAGAAGAGACAGAGAGCAGATTGAATGAGAGAATTGAGAATGGCCGAAGTGGCGAAGATTCCACCGGCTATCGCACAAATACGAATCAGCAACTGCAGAAGAGTCCTGCAAGATCGATGTTACGGTACTGACAAGGTGTACTGTAGGTTGAGTAATGGTAAAAGCGCAAAAAAGGCTTCCACCGCGTTCAAACCTAGCGTCTATCGAACAAACGCGGCGCGGATAGGATAGGATTGCGAGTTATATACATCTGTTGTAAATGAACGTCTGTATAACTTGAGCATATCATGAGCGGCGTTGGTGTTGGGACAAGTGGGACATAGGAGACAATAAAGGTAGTTCAGCGTAAATGGTAAAAACTGGGGTAAAAAATGGTAAAAAGTATAATAGCGCCTATAATAGGCAGGGAAGAAATTGCGGGCAAATTTCCTGTAGAACAATTCCTGGCGCAAAAGTGCATCATCTCGAGTGCGCGTAAACAGCCAAAGGTTGGCAACTAAAGATTAGCGAGGTCGATTGGAGAAAGAGACGATCTTGTTTGAGGGTTGAGAGGGACATTAAGTGAGCAGGAAAAGGAACGCTGCATTTTCGTTGAAATGAAACCCATCAAGGTTTCATTGAAATGAAACCCATCACTGCGTTCCCATCAGGAACCTTGGTTAAATTCTTATAACATTGTCTTGTAAGAAAGAAAAGCATGTAAAAAATGCAAAAAAAAAGCAAAAGTATATTTTAACTTAACTCTTTGTCGCACTATTTGTGTAATTTGTTTAACATGCTAACTAGTATTTCTCCTCATATATTAGCCTCGATAAATCGCTTGATGAACATGTTATTGAAACTGACTGAATCCTCTCGCGAATCTCGATGACCGTAGCTGAGAATTCGTACTCGATGTAGATTCCCCCGTCGGAATACGTCGAGTCGCTCGATTTCTTCTGAAATTATCGATTTTTGTAATAAAATGCGTCCGGAGAAAGAACTAATCTAGGAGAAACACGCGTAATCTTCTCGATTTCCCCCCTCAATCAATCGGCTCCCTCGTTCTCTCACTGTTTGTGTACATTTCGGCGAACAGAAAAAGCTGCTGGTCATACTAAATACTCACACGGTGATAGAGGAAAACGCATAATGTACATTATTTTCTCATTTGCGTATTTTGTAAAATGCATGTACATTATTTAAAGTATATTATTTGTAGTTTTGTTTCGTTAGTCTCTGAGCAATTCTCGCTAACTAACCATGAACGTGACCGAGTACTGGTAGGTCATCGTGTAGCGATCGAACATGCCGTGGTAGATCTTCGTCGGGACGACTTTGAGGAAGTACCGATAGACATCGTGTCCTGTCAATTGCATAAATCATTGCGTCATCACAAGGCAAACTGCTCATAATATTTTCCGATGTGTTCATTTCTCTGCGGCCTAAGTGCTTCGATCGACATTCATAACCACAAATCCTGTTCTACACTCAAAGAAATATACATCAATTTGACGTTATCTTGACCCCTTTTGTAGTACTATTCAGCATTGACAAATGATGCGATGTGCTACGATATGAAGAAATACTGACCCGATTCTGAGATTTGTTCAGCTCCGGCCAGTGGAGAAACGAGTCCAGTCACTCGAGGGCCGAAATTGATCTGCTCGATGCGGTGAGAGATGTTCCGATTCTCTGCAAATCACACGAAATTTAAATTTAGCGCGTTCTAAAATATGCAAAACACGAATTGTTGTCTTGTCGACAGTGCAAACTCATTCCATTGCTGGACAAACGCTGTACAATTGCAGAAACATAACACGCGGATAGTATTCTCATTACAAAAGTTTGAAATTAGGAAATAGTGGCCAACTCATGGCCAACACCCAAGGATACTACGATTAGAAGAGTCATCCCCTACCACGTTCACACGCTTGCATTACCTCACCACATTACACAGGCCAGTCAACCCTACAGACAGGGAATTGGAGCGAGAGAGCGTGTAAAATCGAGAGGGACTCTCTCGCTTTTGCACACTCTCTCGCTCTGACCACGGTCTGTAGGTCTGTAGAATCGTGTGTCACTCACGTCCGGCATCTCCGTGTCCATGGAAGAGTCCGCTGCTGAGTGCCACGAGAAACTTCTCCGTCTTGCCCTGAGGGAGAACAACTTTATAATAATGACATTATGGTGTAGTGATTAACTTTAACTGAATTAATTCGATAGTAAGGATACTTGACTTGCGAAAATTGCTTATTTTGGATTCTCTAGGATTGGATCTGCTCATTTTCAGCAATCCACTCTACAATGAGTGCGAACTCCCAGTAGAATATATGTGTAATGTGTTAACTAGAGATACATGTTATAAAGTTTTTACGCTTTGTGTATTGAGGGGACGACTCAAGACCACTTTCATTTTCTCACTTGTTGTGTTTTGTTGTTGTTTTGTTGTTGCTGACTCACCTTTCTCACTGGAATTCGTCCGTGGATGCGACAGGCTGTTCCCTCGTCTTTCGTCGATGTCGCCACCATTTGAAACATGCCCATGCCAGAGGCGACCATGAACACCTCAAATATAATACTTTAAAAAGTCACCAAGACTGCTCAATAACTAGTATACACATCAGCTTGCCGTGAAAGCTCTGAAGGCGAGAATTTTTATCATCTTTTATATTTATGCGAATTCACATGGAAAACGCGCTTACAAGGAAGAAACAATTACATTTGCGATGCAGTTTAGCAATACGAACATTGGAGGAAGGGGGGGGGTGATCACTCAGCGAAACTGTTCGAATTACAGGAATTTACGAAAAGCCGATCTAGGGAAGGAACAATGCTGCCTGTAGTTTGACACTGAGACACAATTTGTGAAATTCATTCTATTTCAAGGGAAAGGGTAGCAAACATCATGTGATCTCTTTGTAGAGGTTTTTGTTTTTTGCCTCTCAGAAGAAGTTTACTGGCTGTCTTCAGGTCTATTTCCTCTCAACGCTTCACTAAAGAATCTAGTTCTTACTGCAAATTCCCAATAGTGTCATTGACAATTGTCTACCATCTAGTGAAATAGTTCTGAACTTAGGTCAGTAATACTAGCAAAGGGCTTCAATTAGCGTGAAGAGTGTAGATCATGAAGATATCGGATTCTTTCTAGGCATTCCTCCTAAAAGTTAGATATGTTCAGTAATAAAGAGTAAACTGACGATCTCTCCATTGCCTCCCTCTCCTTTCCTCCTTCTCTCCTCCGTTTCCCTCTCAATTTTGACCGATTCCTCCTCTTGTTTCTGATCAGCCAAATGGCTCAACTGCTCCTCCACGTCGTCCTCTACGTACTCCAACTGCAATTTTGAAAAAAAATGCTAATTAGTCATTTAGTAATTAGTCATTAATTAGTCAAATGATAATAGTGGAGCGAATATCACGACCCTGACCCAGCTATACGCCTACCGCACAACGCCTATTAGTCACGCAAATATGGCTCCAGCGAATGAAATCTGATCACGGTCAACGCTAAATTGCAATGTCACAGAGAGTGCGAAATATCTCAGATACATACTATAATATAGTTTCAACATTCGAAAAAGTTTCCCACGTTTTCCGTTCTCTCATTACCCATACTTCATGAGCGCCTTTCTTGCAGTGAGCAAGCTTTATGATGCACTGACAATTGCGAGATGCACTAAAAAAACGCGGCATATGTGCTAGAATCACAAGAAAACGACGATACGCGTGTTTCAATCGATGCTCAGAAACCATCGCTCTCGCTCTTATCTCTTCACCCTCACACTGACAATGAACGCAGATTTGCTGGGCAGAGATAAGACAGAGGAAAATGTGGCATGCAACTATATTTCTATGTAATTTCGACAACCCTCTGCATCCGACATTCCTCGATTGCTCTAGACGTCAGTAGCAGTTATAAAATTGAGGCGCCGTTTCCCCCAACTGCCACAAAGTGGCGTGAAAACTGCGAGTCCCTGTCAAAGAGAATAGAAGGACAACGAGCTCACACCAAACTAGAGTCATCTTTTCAACTTCACGAGTATGAGGTTCGGTAGGGTCATGAGTATGACCCATCTGAACCGCTATCGTAATCAGCACTCACATCTTCCAGTCCTCTCATTCCCTCTGAGTGCATCTTTGCATGCGCGTGTCGGAGGATCGTCCAGTACAACTGCTCCTCGTCGGTGAACTCGAATCTGTAGGGGAAAATGAAGTGGAGGGGAGCATTAGACAATATTTTCCTTGACAGACGATGATTGGTCGAAAGGGCCGGTCTTTGTTGCAATGTACATGAATATTATAATGAATACACTAACTGAGAACTATGTACCTATCGCATTCATTTGCTCAATATGCTGACAATGCAAAGAAATAGATAGCAAATGCAACCCCCTGATTTCGTTTACATGCGTACGAACATATCCAATAAAGAGCTAATATCCAAAGAGAGGTAAAGCTAATCGATAAATGAATAAGGTGAGTATTTATTTTTAGTCTACATAATTGTATTGTACTAATTTCGTGTTTATTACATAACAAGATAAATATATTTTCATAAATTTACCTCGATGGCGATTTGGTGATTCCTTCCACGTCCTTCTGTTCATCGATGGCTTCGTTGGTACTCGCCACTGAGAGGGCATTGCATGGAGTGGCCACGACAAAGTCCATCTTCAGTGGAGGACGTCTGCAAGAAACAATTTATATATTTATCATGTCAGGCATGAGTGCGTAGATTTGAATGGAACAGCGATCGTCATTTGTCTACAAGAATGACAGTCTTTTTGCATAATTGAGTAGATTATTTAATGCTGACTGGTTGTCTAGCGCGATAGAACACTGTCGAGTTGTTACCTCCACAGTATTACACCTACATTAAGGTATCAGGGGTTATTACACATTCGGGAAGACTCCTCCGTAATATTAAAACGTTCCAGTGATAAACAACTGAAATTATGTCAAGTGTAGACGAGCGAAAAAAGAGAATCAGAAAGTAAGCACACCACATAGAGTTCTGGAAGCGGGACGTATATAATTTTTTTAATTTTACTTTTGAAAAAATACGGAAATGGTGAGTCTCATTTGCGCACTCTCTTGTAGCTTGGGATTAGAATAAAACGAAGTTGTAGGGATTATGGGTTGACTCACTCGTGCAAGTCGGTGTCCACTGTGAATCGGTAGTCGTACTGCTTGCGAGCGAAGAAATGAGAGCGAAGTTCGGAGAAAACGAGCACTCCAATGATGACGAACGAGAGGAAGGAGACTAAAATTGGAAATGTAAGGGAACTGAGTTGATCGACGCATAGGAGTACTGTCCAATGAGACTATTGTTGGAAAAAGGAAAGAAATGAAGTTAATCGATAAAATTCAATTAGCTTATGATCACCCAATAATCAACTATATAGTGGATGCAGCGAGCGCTCACAAATATATCTGCTAACAATATCGAATAGAGATTACCTAATCGATATTGCATACAGTTGGCAATCGTCTAAACAACAGAGCTTCCAAGAGGGACTACTGGAAACGAAAGGTCAGCTGCACGCTTCTGAGTATTCACGTAGAGCGTGCTATCGACACTGACTGACCACACTTTTTTTGCGAATCTCAGGGAACTATCTAAACAACCCTAATTTGTCTAATTAGTGAATTTGAATAAGCGGCAAACTAACGGAATCCGGCGGAGCTTTTCTTCTCCTCCTTCACACTATCGGCCACCTTGCTGAATCCATCGAGATTCTCAACGAAACCTGCAAAACGGAGAGTTTTTGCTGTTTTCAACTGAAAGTTCCCCCAGAAATAGCCTGAAATAGTGATCCCCGTTACAATTATGACCATTTTTGACGCGCATTACACTTTCAAGCGGCTATTTGAAACAGAAAGAGTGCTCCCATCAAATAGCCATAAATGGGCGACAGTTTTCAGTTGGCCATCTTGCTGGCAAGATCATTTTCGATGAAAGGATTGTATTGAAAGCGGCTGTTTTCAGATCGAATACTTTCGGGAAAGTCAGTTTTCCTATTGGGCACAGTTCAAATCACCAATCTGCGACTGCCTCTACACGTCATTGCCGCGTTATCGAGTGAACTATACCTATTATCGGGTGAAATCGGGGTGAAAACAAGAAAAAAAGGATGACTAACCAGTGATTCCTGTTCGTCTCTGACGAAGGCCCGCGGCACTCATCGAATCGACGACGAAACGACCCGAAACCGGCAAGAAATGCCCAAAAGAAACGCGCGAACTGCTTCCTAGTTGCGGAAAACTTGTGCTGCTTAGCGCCCAGTCGGCCACAAGCCACCACGCCCGAAACGAAATATTCACGCGAGGTGTAAAGCGTGTTTATCAACCGTTTAGCAGAGTCTTTCGTTATTTTCTGTTGACAACATGTATTTACGATTATATATTTTGCCGAAAAAGAGACGCCATGACATGAGTTGCGTTGAATCGGCACGAAATGGAAAAGCGTCATTTGTCGATTGCGCGTGTCTGGCGGCGGCTACAGTAGTCCCAAGCGGCTGGGTCCGTGTGACCTTCCGAGGGCTTTGTGCGCCCTATTCAAACTTGATATTTGTTGCTCTCATTTTTTTTTTTTTTTATTTTCCGACCTTATCTCACTTTTCAATTGGCTGCAATCCTCATTTCTCCCGTCCGTGTCTCTCTATAATTTTGATTATCAGGCAAAGGAAGGACAGGAATCGATGGATGTTTGAGCGCCAATTGGGTCGAGCCTTACTCTCTTTTCCATTTCGCTCCTCACAGGGAGGCAAGTCAATATAGCATCTTGTCTTATTCGGTGAGCTTCGAAGCCTAAAAATGAGACAGGCGCTTGAAACACTGAGCACGTCGCCAGAGAATCTCGGCTTGTTGACTTATTTCCTGGCGTTTTCAAAATGCAACCCTTTTTCAGATGTTATCATCGCCATGCAAAACTGGACCCGCTGTTGCTCCAAGGCAGAAATCGGATGAGTGGGTCAATGATGACACTGACACTTGTTCCTCCGGCCGAGACAGTCTTCCATCCGTATCCGGAATACAGTAAGCAAATCTACTTATTACACATTTATGAGCGCTCGTCCGAATTATTAAGCGCAAGAGAATTAAGCAGTACGGATAGGCAGTTCTTGAATTGGAATAATATTTAAAATTTGTAATAACAATCTAAACATTGCCGAATTACTTAAATTGCGGATATGTCAGCGAGCTGTTTCACGTATAATTTTATATTCTTTGTACGTATTCGCCGTGATCACTTTTCATCGTAGAATCGCCCACAACGACGATAAGAGACTGGAGAGGATATTGATGGAAGAGGAGAGGATGATATACTTCTATTGGAACGAAGACGAAAGAACGATACGGTGAATTTATATTTATTTTTTAATTTGACAAGAAAAATGATGTGGGAGAGGAGGAATCTCCGAATTTAACGAGTTTCTCTATTCTAGTCATATCATTCATCCCACCTAGTCAAAACACCAATAGTAGGGGAGAGATTGTGAGACATAGTGTGGGAGACATTTTTCCTCACGCTGACCCCTTTCTGGAGGTAAATTTAGAATTAAATTTGAAACGGGTGCTTTAATAACCCGTTTAGAGATTTCATTCGTAAATATATCCAGCAAATTACCCTTAGTCTTCCTTCGGCCCTGGTGGGATTATTCTGTTGAGAAGCGCATGCGCAACCTAGTCATTACAAAATTGTTCGATACCAACGGGTGCTCACCAGAACAGAGTAATTCCAGAAAGAGAATCGATAATATAAATTCACAATTTTCTCTTACTTGCAGGAAATGCTTCGACTTCCACGAGCTGTGGACGTGGTTCACCGACAAGTATCTTCACTCTGAATCGCTGGTTGGTCATTACAATGTTTGTTAAATGAGGAAGTGGAAGAATCTGACTCGATCTACTCGGCTTCGATTGACTTCGACTAATCGACTTGATCTACGGAAAGAAAAAAAATAGAAAACTATGTGCTGGCATTCTGCCACACGTTGTATTTTTCAACTCCGAAAGATAGAGATAAATTCAAAAGCGATGGCGCCAAACGCAGTTTAAATATCTAGAAGGGTGAGAAACTAGGATAGATGAATCTCACAAATAACTTGCCATGTCTAACGTCGAAACATTTAAAAAATTACTATATTCCAGATCGGGTTCGCTCAGGAGGAGAGAGAGCACGGCGATCTGCGCATCTGGTATACAATGGGTATGCATTATTTCTGTTCTTTGGACTAGTTGTATCGCGCAAAGACGTTTAAAAATTGAACATGACAAGCTGTAGTGTTTCTGAAAAGATTTTTGCACCATGAATTGCGGTCTGGTCGCTACCCGCTGACTTGAGAATGCGAAAATAATTTTAATTACAGAAGAACTGGTTCGGCTCAACGGCCCGGAAATGCCCTTCTCCTTTTGGAATTCGACGCACGCCGAGCGAATGGAGACAAGTTATGATAGAATCGAATACAGGAAGGTGAGTAGCACATACAATTTTTTTTAAATGGCTCGGAGCAACTTAGCTTACTCCATTTTTGCAAACTAGAAAAAAATGTGAGATGTAAAAACGTATTCATTACATATTTACTCTTGGATGCGCGCCAACATTGGTCAAGAATTCTTGATAGTGGCACAATTTCAGGTGTATGAGAGAAATCGACATCGCCTACGTGATCTTGAGAGACATTTGGACTACCTCGAGGGAAAGTGAGTAATAGTCGATGCACACACATTGTAAGATCAGTGTGAGTGCAGAATCAAAGCCAAGAAATGACTAGTTCGGATAATAATAATA
This sequence comes from Pristionchus fissidentatus, assembly GCA_036245785.1. NCBI lineage: Eukaryota > Metazoa > Nematoda > Chromadorea > Rhabditida > Neodiplogasteridae > Pristionchus > Pristionchus fissidentatus. Next base: position 5,106,659 of record BTSY01000007.1, read on the forward strand.
ATTTATCATGAAAATTAAGAGTTGTATTAAACAAAAGAAATGTCGTTGTTACTTTTGTTGATTAATTTCTCACAAATAAATGATGTAGATCCAAACATCCATGACACAAATTGGAATTGATTAACGTAAAAATCAATCTTCAGGCTTGAGCGAGTCATTGCGCGAGGAAAGGAAAAGGATAAAGGAAAGGGTGGTTTCAAAGCTCACGAGGTAGGCGGAATCATGTTTGCGTTTGCAAAATCACAGCTTGTTATAAGCTGAGTTCATTGACTGTTCCGCTCCATTGGCGCCAGACAAAATTATCTTTCCAACTAAATGAACAAAAATAGTTATGAAGTTGTTGCTATGATATCTCAAAAAAAAAAAACAAAAAAATACATTCTTTCGGCATCCAAGAAGAAAAAAAACCAAAGTTTCGCACAATAAATTCACTAATCAATCAATCGTTTATCAGCCATCGGAAGTTGTGCCTGCTGGTCCTCTAATAAAGCCGCGCAAGATGAATCGACAAAACAAGAAAGAGCGCGTCATCGATCCCTTCTACGGACTGCTTTGTCCACTGCCGAGCTGGAAAGGAGCACGTAAGTCTGTGGAGATTTTTGAAGCTTACTGACTATCTGGAAAATTACAGCACGTTACAAAAAAGGTTAAAACAAAATTGAGAGCGACCGGTACAATAGTCTCTGAAATAATAATATATTAATAATTTATCTCACCATTATTGGTCAATAATGGTGAGATAAATTATTGATATATTATTGATTAGTAATTTTCTGTATCTTGCAGTTGGGGCCGACGCTGGCGCTCGTCTTCGTGCGTTGAGTTGTCAGATGAAGAACAGTGACATGAGCCAAGTCAACCAGGACGCCATCGCTTATTTCCCTCAGGTCAGAAAAAAATCTAATAGTTTACCCGAGGTCATGATCTGAAAATTGGCAAGAAATAAAATACGTGTCCGAAGAAAGAACGAAATTTCATTAAAAGTGTGCGTGATATAGGATGAGTGAAGTAGGATGAGAGGATGACAATTCTTTGTCACAACACGAAGCAAAAAATAAATTTTGCAGGGAGGCGAGTTCTGCGATTTTTGCAGTAAACCTATCAACGGCGCGACTCCGATGCTGCAGCACATTTCGTCCCAAGCGCATATCGACAGAGTATGATCACAATATTACATTTATAAAATGATACGATCACACCAAAAAGTCAAATGACGGACTTCCGTTGTTTACCACACAGGCACGTACGCGACCCTCTCACTTTTGCCCGCTCTCTCGCTTTGGTAAACACAGGAAGTTCCACAGGAAGACTTTTTGTGTGTTCGTATCATTTTAAAAATGTAATAGCACCTCTTAGGTGCCGACTAAATTGCCGACTAAAATAATTTATCTCACCGATTGCGCTAAGAAGCGTTCGCGCAGAACCGTAGGCAACAGTGGATGCATGGTTTAAAAGTTCAGTTGTCATCATTGCAGTGCAAGGGATATCCCCTCTCTTATCCCTCGCTCAACTTCTGGACAACCTGCCTTAGCAACTGTCCTATCGTCACGCCAGAAATGACAATAGTCGTAATAAACAATGAACTCGCGTTAGTTTTGACATCATTAATTATTCGTGATATGGAGTCCGGCTAACTTGAGAATATCAATCATTTATCATGCCAAAAGTCGTTGATTGAAAATATATATAATATGTGAGCAAGGGTAAGTGAACACGATAGGTACGATGTCACAACAGGGTGACAAAGTGAGAAAAAAAAACCTAAATTCTTAAATTAAGCTATCTTAATAATACGGATAGTAATCAATAGGAATATGAACACGGCATCTCATCATAAATAAGTCTCGATTCTGTGAGATAACTATGTTGTGGGGGATACTATTCCAAGTTTTTACAATACGATTTGGAAGGAAAAGGTGAAAAAAGAAGAGGAGGAACGGTGCTTACGCAATTGAAACATATTGTTACGTCTTGCACGGGGAGGAGCTATACAGAGAAACGAGGGCAATCCAATGTCTACATCATTATGTACAACTTTATATATGTCAATCAAATTTCGACGATATTCTAGAGGCTCTAAACTGAGTAGTTGTAACCTATGGGGATACAATCGGTACTCGATACCACATTTATAAAGCACTCGCTCAGAATAATTACGGAGAACTTTTTCGATTTCGAAGCACGTTTTTCTATCATGGGGTGACCATAGTTCGGAACAGGATTCGAGCACAGGACGGACGTAAGCTGCGAAAAGTCGAGCGTAGAGAAGGGGGTTTTTGGTGAGAAAGGTGCGGAGTATGTATGAACAGCGAGCACGTGCTTTAGATATCTTTAGGCTAATATGGGGGAGAAGTCTAGTGTATTGGTGTAGGTTATACCTAGGTCTTTAAATTCGGTCACAACAGGCAGTTTTGTTTTGTTCATAGAGAATTGGACAGGAGGATGAGAAGAGCCAATGAATATTCCCAAAGTATTTCTTTTTGGATGCCGAAAGAATGTATAAATGCGCGTGGCGCCAGGGGAACTTTAGTGTTCTGTCGAGTATTTAGAGTAATTCATGAGTGTCATTTTCAGGACACGGACAGTCGAGTTCCCCGACGATGCTTCACCTGGTAAAAAACCAAATTTCCTTCGCGAGGTCGCGGAGGTCGAGGAGCTCCGCGTGGTCGCGGAGGACCACGCGGTAGAGGCGGCAGAGGCGGATAACAGCCCGCTCGGTAACCTGTCCAAGGGACTTCTGCTCGATATTATACACACTCAGTGACAGAACATAATTAAACTCCCTTTACCTGGTGAAAGCAAACCCTCTACTCCAAATCAGTACTCAATATAGTAGACAGTCAGTACTTTTTTAAAAGGCCATCCAATCCATTGACAATTTGACTCTTAAACTAAATCAGAGTAAATATTAAAACAGTGCCCTAGCTAACCATTTGTACCCGCCCATGAATCTCTCTCTCTAACCAGTCTGATCTATATTTGGTGAAATAATCAGCATGCTGCTATTTGATGATTCTCAATCATTTCATTTGATTGTCGAAAGATGACTCACTACTTGCATTTTGCCAGAATTTCTACAGATTCAAAAGTAGTAACTAGAAGTGTGCTCCATATATTTCGCATCATATCTTGCCTTTCATATTCTTCTATGTAACGAGTAAATCATAACTAGAGTATTTAATCTATTACCGCTTTACTAGTTATTGATAATTTTCTTCATAGATTACTTTAATTTTCATGAATGTTCTTCTCTTCATGTTTCTCTTATTTACCGAATGCGCAATTTCACTCGTCTTACTTGTTTTCTGCAGACATTTTTTTCCTTGCCCCTTTAAATTACTGAAGTTCGTTGTATTCTCTCGAGTCGTAATATATTTCACTTGCTCCCCACACGGAAACCACTCACTATCACCCAATAACGCAACAGTACAAAAAAAAGAAGATAATTACACGCACATAAAAAAATACACCATGTTATGTGTCCCATACTCTTTGATTTTATGTTGTACGAGTATTTATGTGAACAATACAATTGATGAATAAAAGTTGATGCTTCGATAAGTATTCACCAGGGCAGAACTTCTCCATTATGGCGATAGAAGAGTCCATTGTTCTCGTCAGTTAGCGATAGAATCAACTTTGTTAGAGGGCCGGTCGATTCTTCCACCTGATAAACAGCATCTGCATAACATGACCAAGAACCAAAGATCATGTTTCTAGCCTACTCGGCAATGACCAGAGTAATTACTCAGAAGCATGAAGATTATCGTATCTGCAGAAACAAAATTCCGTTTGGTTTGCCAATTTCTTATGCAGCTAAAAAAATCATTCTGACTCGACTAGAACTCAATAAGATTCCGATTCGGACTTGAGACAGCATCTTCGCGGGTGAATCGAATTTAAATTTAAAAAAAAAACTAAAATAAAATAAAACTCTGTTCGAGTACTGACCGAAAGCATGGCGTCTTTTGATCCCATCTCAGTCCTGACCCATCCAGGAGAGAAGGCAGTGGCACGGATATTGTCTTCCTTCAAGCATTCCATTAAAAATATTTTTTTAAAGTAACAATTATTTGTGCAGATTATATTGGAAAAATAGAAACACATTATTGAATCATGTAGTTACGCAATATTTTCAATCGATCATTCCTCCGGATTGGGGTCGGGAATAAGAGAATACGTAAAAGTAAGAAGACTCTCTCTCTTTTTCGCGCACTCTGTTGTCTCAAACAGTACGACAAACCTTCCACTCGGTGGCAAGACGTCTCGTAAGCATGTTGAGAGCTGCCTGAAAGTAGAGACGAATATCACCTTTTTGAAATTCTCACACCAATCTCATCTTCATTACTATTTCGAGTGTTATCAGCGATTCTCTTCAAATGTGTAATCTAAAGTTGATAAAGCGACGGAATATTTTACTGCTCTCTGAACATGCTTCATTATTTATCAGATTTCGTATTATAACCTCCCTTTTAAATTGTCACCTACCAGTTCCAAGCTACTTGTTTTATGTTCGCACAATTTACTTTGTTGCGTTTAAGATGTAACCACTTGATATAGTAGCTTAAATCATTGCTGACCTTGCTCATATTGTAGATGGTCGGAGGGTAAGTGGCCGGTCCGCAGGCGAGTTCGAGTGATCCAAGAGCCGAAGAGATGTTGGCAATCTGCGCCGATCCCTTCTTCTGCGCGGCCAATTTCAGAAGACCGTAGAACTTCTGAAGAATACTCTACGGTACATCATGAAGACTTGAGCTTATCATTTACGCTTTGTTCCTACTCAGCAATATCTAGAACATTCTAGATATTGCGTCAACACGGATGCAAGGCATGTTTGCTCAAAAAAATATAATTTGAGAGTACACGCGGCAAAATATAATTTTTCCCGCTTACATTAGCGATGATGAGTGGTGCGACGCTGTTCACTTCCAATTGCTCCATGATCACTTCTTTCGAGACTTCGCCGTTCAGAGTAACCTGACGGAAGATGCCCGCATTGTTGATGAGCACGTCAAGGCCGGCATCGCCCACGATGGAGGCAACCTGAGTATTGGAATAGTTGATAGCAAGATGATTGTGACCACTATCCAGGGATACTGAGGGGGTCTTCCAATACTGAGCTGAGCACTTTCTTTGCCGTCATGTACACTAGTTCAACCTGTCGAGCAGATACTGCGGAATAATCCAACCGTACGGCCTTACAACGTCGTTAAACACCCTTTGAGCACAGTGGTACAAATATTAAGCTCACCGTTATCCAAGCTAGCATTCAATAGTTTAGATCAGTTTCGTGAAAACAGCAACAACAACTTTCTATCGCAAATGGAATCCAACCTTCTCGACGGCAGATGCGATCGATTTCTCGCAGACAACTTCGAGTGGGATCACGTGTAGTTTGGGATCGACGATCGATGTTAGTTCCTTAAATATTTTGAATAAATTTTCTGAAAAAATCAGAAGAGAGCCTCAATTTTTAGACATGATTATTGCACGGCAGAAAAAAAATTTGCCGGGAGACGAACCACGGGACTTCCGCTTACCGGCGTCATTTATTGACAATATCTCCCTTTTCCAAGAGTTACCTGCTCTTTTTCTATTTGGCACGGTGCAAATGTCTAGGCAATGCCCAATGTAATGAAAGGGACGATTGAATTGGATAAAATGTTTGCATACCGTAATCAATGTAATCTTTAATCTTTAATCTTCAACTACTGCATAACTACTATACCAAATTGCTCACTGTTGTATATAACAATAACAAGATAGTTATCGTAGTAAATCAAGCATCCTGTAATATAATCAGTTCTCGATTATCAGTGCACAACAGTAGCAAGAGAGCTCTGCACAGAGGAATCACACGCAACACCTACCTTTGCAGCCTCGACGTCTCTCGCAGTTGCGATCACAATGGAAACCGATGGAGTGAGAAGAAGTTGATGAACGAAGCCGAGACCGATTCCTCGATTGGCGCCGGTGACGAGAACAGACGTCATTTTTTTCTGTAAAGATGAATAAGCATGATCTGGCAATTGCAGGCAGTACAGTGTGGTTGAATACGAAATTGTCGAATGGTCAAAACTGTTAAAGTAGTGACAGACACGGCAGTGGCGTTGTCTACACTTCAACAACCTGAAAAACAGATGTCATGACAATAGGAAGAAGAGAGAATGAGAAGTGATTCTTGATTGCTTACAATCCATTATCAGTCACAGACAATCGGAAAACGACGTTATCTATTGTCATCACAAATTGAACGATCGCAAGATTGAAGTGATGTTTATCGGGTACATTTGGGGATTATGATGCAATAGTAGCATGGGGAATGGTGGTCCAATTGCCGTTTTAGGGCATCTTGAGTATAATATAGAAAATCGATGATAAGGAGCGGTATGCACAACTCCGAGCCGCTGTCCATTATGTGCATTCACCAGGGAATCCGGTCTCCGTTGTAACTGTAGTAGAGTCCGTTGTTATCCTCTTGTAGAGAACGAATCAGTTGAGACAGAGGACCAGTCGATTCGTCTAGCTGAAAATGAGTGTTTACACACGAAGAACTAACTATAAGCAAGAGTCTTTGATTGTTTGATCCTCTCACCTTCCACTGCACTCCATTAACATCGCATGTACAACTTATTTACACTCTACTGATTATTATTCATCAAATTTTCCCATTTTCATGTTCTACGATACTAGGAAACTGCCTTATCCAAAAGCTGATAAAAGGAGGAGACTGGCACGGAATTAGAAAAGATCCAGCATGCTCTAGTTCTTGATCATTGAAGAACACTCACATCGAGAGCTGCAGCCTGAGTTCCCATATCTGTTCTCACCCAACCGGGGCAGAATGAAGTCGCCCTGATTCCGTCTTCCTTCCATTCAGATGAAAGCTTGCGAGTGAGCATATTGAGCGCTGCCTGGAATAGTAGCCATCCATTATTGCTCAATTTGCACATGATAAATTCAATTTTTATTCCGTTTCGATTTTTTTATTTCTTTTATTTCTTATTTCTTAGTTTCCCTCAACAATTCTAGTCAGATGCGACTAGAGATGAGAGCATTTTGATTGCCTTTCTAGTTCCTACTCAAACAAAGGGTGCGCGCGTGAACAAGCGCAAAATGAACACCAGGATCACGGGGGGAAGAATAAGAAAACAATATTAATTCTATCACCTTGCTCATTGCATAGACAACAGGAGGTCTATCTGAAGCAAGTAACGCCATTTCAAGAGAACCGAGACCGGATGAGATATTTGCGATCTGTGCCGATCCCTTCTTAGTTGCGGCTTTCTTGAGCAACGCGCGGAACTTCTGAAATGCTGATTCTACTTTTTTTCCTTTCTATTTCAGATCTACAGGGCCTAACACTAATTGTGAGCGTAGGAATCGATTAAATACATATTTCTTCGAATTATTAATTTAGCGGTTAAGGATCAAATATATCAAACATAATTTCATATACTGGGAATCTCACATTAGAAAGGATTAGTGGCGCTATGCTGTTGATCTCGAATATTTGGAGAAGCTCGGCTTTGTTTGGGATCTCGTCTGCACACAACATTGTATGGTAGATGCCGGCGTTGTTGATGAGAATATCGAGACCAGCTTCACCCACGATGGTAGACACCTTCAAACGATATTACGAACAGCGATCGGTTTGCGTAATACAGAGTCAAATTCAATATTAATATTTTTTTAAACATAATATAGCAATGTGCCGAATTAATGTGCAAAATAAGGACAATGCCACACCTTTACCGGAGAGGTTTGGTTGATATTAGTTTTTTTTTGAACGGATGAGCCACATATTTGTTTGTTTTACGGAAAGCTCAAGGGTTACCAGTGCAACTGCGTTGGCAATCGATTCTTCCGACGAGACTTCGAGCGAGATTAGGTGAAGTTTCGGGCTATCGATCAACTTAAGATCCTGGAATTTCACTCTGCAGGCCTTCTCTCTCCATGTTATATCGTATTCCATCTCTGCCGTTACTCATACCTATCCTCAATTTTTTAAGTGATATTTTTTTCTGTAAGTTACATGATTTTCATATCAGGGCAATGAAAATTAGAAAAATAGCTAATGCAAGAAAATAATTTTCTCTTACCTTTGCACTCTCCAAATCTCTTGCTGTCGCAAAAACTGTGGACACTGAGGGTTCCAGGACGAGTTTTCGCACGAGACCAAGGCCGATTCCACGATTTGCGCCGGTTACTAGGACTGAAGTCATATCTTCAATGATATCGAGAAAACAATCGTTCCGCTACCTTTTAAATGCAGTGAAAGTCATCTTGTTGATTGTGCAAGAACGAAAATAATGCGCGGCACATATACAATGCGTGAATAGTTTGTAGAGAGTGAAAGTGTGATAGGAGAGAGCGAGGGAAATGAGAGTGAGCAGAGGATGGAGTTTGGATGTAGCAGAGACTAGAAGAGACAGAGCACGAAGTTGGATCACTGGAGATGAAACCTTTCCTGTAGAACCTTTCGACGTTTCAATTCGATTAGTTTAATTAGTCAGCAATGGCGAAAACAAATCCGATATTAATACAAAAATCCAAATAATCCAACCTTCTGATATCTTCGTTGGTCGCAATTTTTCCATGAGAATGACTACCGTGGGGCGACTACCACGCTGTTCGACGCTACCAGGAACCCGCAACGGAAGACGACCGTTCGGGAAAGGAAAGTCGGTGACTGTGACTTCACCCCAGGGGATTCCCTAGACCACCACCGTGTAACCGCAAGAGGAGCATAAATGGATCGCAAGTTGAGTATCACCGGTGTCTCCGAGCGGAAGATGGTCGATTCCGGACTTGGTTTAACGGATCGCCGATTCAATTGAATTTGGTCACAATATCTATAGCTATTTCAAGTGTACTACACATGAAATATGGTTAAAACTATAATAGGCATGACTGTTTCTAATGTCCACAGAATGGGATACCCTCTCCTTCTCGACCGGTATCGCATTGACGCACTCCACACCACTTCTGTTACTGACGAAAAGATTTTTTTTACCTTCGAGGGGAAGATAAATGCTCAGAATTCCAGGAACATCGTCCACGATGGCAAAATTCGGCTCTGTTCTAGTATCCACTCACTAAGGGAATATAAAGGTCCCATGGGAATAGAAAGGTCCCGAAAAAACAGAAAGGTCCCATGGGAATAGAAAGGTTAGAACGTGTTAGAACACGTTCAAACACGTTTCTGACATAGCAATATACTTTTCCTATGATCCCCGACACTCCCTTCATCATTTGGGAAAATATCGAAAATTTCGATTGTTCACGTTAAAACTCGGCAAAACAGGTGAAAACGTGTTTCACGGTACTCAAAACCGTGTTAGAACAGTTTCTGGCACTTGCGAAAAATGCGGCAAAAGGTTTGCCCGCGGCGGGGATCGAACCTGGGGGTCTCGGATTCAAAGTTTGGCTCGTAACCCACTTGGCTATGGATTTCGTTAATTAAATTTTGTAAAATTTGAAAGGTATTCTGGTCGGGAATCATATGCAAAAGGATTTGGGAAGATAGCGCGATTTTGAAGCGAAATATAAGGAAAATGCGAAAAACGTGACCGCCGGACACACACACAGACACACACACAACGTTTGGACACGTTAGAACGCGTTGGCATATGCTATAACACGTCTTGTACTACGCAGCATGTGTATCGCGCGATTCTTCACATCCTACGCCTATTTCCTAGAAATTTCGACAATTCCGTCGAAAAATGATCTGAAATAATAGTATTTAGGAACCGGGAAACGAATAGAATGATTAAAAATTTATTCAAGGGACACTTTTTGTTGTAATCACCACGGGATCTGCTCGCCCGAATATTTAAAGTAGAGACCGTTGTTCTTCTCCGTCAAGGAAAGAATTAGCTTCGTAAGAGGCACAGTGGACTCATCGACCTGTAAAATAAATGTTATACCGATATCTGAGTGACTATAATATGAGGAACAGCTTGTGATAAATGAATGCATTACTCGTTGATAACTTACAGTAAGCAAGGCTGCGTCAGTTCCCATGTCAGTCTTGACCCATCCGGGACAGAAAGAAGTTGCTCTGATCTTGTCATTTTGCCATTCGACTGAGATCCTTCTCGTCAGCATGTTTAGAGCGGACTGAAACATAATTTCAGTATGGTGTTAGAGAGGAAAAAAGTAACGATAAAGCATGATCGACGGATGGATCGAAAAGTTTACTCGAAAAAAATCAATACCGCGTCTTTTGATTCCCCACAACTATTCTCTTAACGTGCAAACCTTGCTCATGGCGTAAACAGCTGCGGGCAGTCCAATGTACAAATATTTAGCGCTTTCAATGGATCCGAGTTCCGAGGAGATATTGGCTATTTGTGCAGATCCCCTCTTAGCTGAGGCCTTCTTCAGCAAGCTGTAGAACTTCTGAAACATTAGTTGATTTTTTGCAACATGAATCAAAGTTCTTTCCAAAACGCAAAGATTTATTAAATTCCAGCAAAACTGTAACCCACGGCTATATCCATAGAAAATATATGTATCTCTTCTATATAAGTGTATAAAATGTAATAAACATTTGCTCACATTAACAATGAGAAGGGGCGCGATCGAGTTTACTTCAAGTTGCTCCATTGCTTTCGCCTTGTCGATTTCGCCGTTGAGAGGAACGTTATAGCCGATTCCGGCGTTGTTAACGAGCACGTCAAGCCCCGCGTCTCCCACTATCTCTGATACCTGAGAGCATTATTTTACAATACTCTCACAATATACAATATAGTCTATTTGTGGGTAATAATGGTCAACGCGATGACTGGACAAACACTCTAATATTCCGAAACCCCCTGTGTTGAGGCATTTATATTATTTTATATTTTATGTTGGAAAAGATTTCTCGTTCGGCTGTTAACCGTATAGCCAGAAAAGTTATGGTCTGACAACATACTCACCTTCTTGACAGCATTATCGATGGATTCGGGTGAAACGACTTCGAGTGAGATCAGGTGGAGCTTAGGGCCCGCCAGAGCTTTCAGTTCCTGAAAGAAATACTTGTTTACATCACACTTAACTCGATTTTTTGTCTATACCAAAAAAATAAATTGTGGAATGAGCAAAACAAGAATGATCGAATCTGCAACTTTACTGACAACGAGGAGCGACAAACCTTGGCCGAGTCGACATTTCTCGCCGTCGCAATAACAGTTGACACTGAAGGTTCGACGAGAAGTTGACGAACAATTCCGAGGCCGATTCCACGGTTGGCACCAGTGACGAGAACAGAAGACATTGATGGAAGAGATGATCGAAGTTCGGAAGAGTTGGTTGGGGCGCCACAACAACTCGCCCTCTTTATGCACCTCGCCACTCGAGTTGTAGTCTCTGTCCAAATAACAAAACACAAAATAAAAGTAGAGGGGGGAGAGTGTGAGTGAGTGAGTGAGGAGGGGTGGAGGATAGGGTATAATCGAGACACAACTGAGGGCACAATTCCAGATCGCCTCTCACCTACGTGTAAGTGCTCTTTCGTCACAATCATTGAGAATCATCAGATTAGTGCACTCAAAATATGCCACCTGCACTTGTGCCTCAAAAAACAGTGACATGAAGATGACATACCCATGTTCTAGATTGAGACAGATGTCTTGCATTCCATCGAAATGAGCTCTACAATACACACAACAACATTACTGTGAATGTCTAGTGTGTTGCTGATATTTTCTTGTTACCTAAAAACTGAAGACTTGAAATCCTAGACGGAGAAGTAGAACTAACAAAGATCTCGGCGAGAATTATTCCTCTTGTTCCGTCAACAATGAATCAAATAGGAGATCGGACACCAAAGGAAAGTCACTCTACGCGGTATTTTCGTGTTTGCATGGCGGCCAGTCTACTAGATTTGAAGTGTTTTCAAGCTATTTTGAAAAAATAAAACAATTTTATTTTGCCAATGTTCTCACGAGGCACTTTGCCGACTGCTCATGATTATCGACCCTTATAATCCGTCAGAAGTTCGCGAACTTTTCACACATCTTTTCTTGCTCGTTTTAGGCTATTTTCTTTATAATTTGCGTTAGGTCATTAGAGACGCATAAGAAACTACTAATGCCGAAGAAATTAACCAAAAATATAAACTAGGGAATTAGCCGCACCTCTTAGAAGGTCGCGGAATTCTGCGAGTTGTTTTCACGCAGCTAGACAGTGACGAGAGAGCACGTAAACAGAGAGAGCGCAGAAATACAACAACAACATTGGTTACTTTTCCCTCTCCTCGTTCCGCGTGCTCTCTCGTCACAGTCTAGCTGCGTGAAAACAACTCGCAGAATTCCGCGACCTTCTAAGAGGTGCGGCTAATTCCCTAGTTTATATCTTTGGTTAATTTCTTCGGCATTGGTAGTTTCTTATGCGTCTCTAATGACCTAACATAAATTATCAGGAAAATAGCCTAAAACGAGCAAGAAAAGATGCGTGAAAAGTTCGCGAACTGACGGATTATAAGGGTCGTATATTTATTCCAACAATACATTGACAAACTTATCCCAGAATTTTTGCAGGTATGTGAATCAAAGTTAGTCTACTCATCATCTGAACCGAATAAGAAAAATAAAATTAATGTATTTATCGATTAACACAATCCACGATCAACGTTCTTCCAAGCGGTGAACAATCACCACGGAATATCGTCTCCATTGTAGCTATAATAACGTCCATTGTTTTCTTCCTTGAGCGAGAGAATCAATTTGGTGAGAGGAACGGTCGACTCTTCAAGCTGGAATGCATTCAATTTTAATTTAAATAAGAATTTTAAAAGGACCAACAGTGAGCATTGCCCTATCAGTTCCCATGTCAGTCTTAACCCATCCGGGACAGAAAGATGTCGCTCTTATCGTGTCTTCCCTCCATTCAAGCGAGAGCTTGCGAGTCAGCATATTCAGCGCGGCCTGAAAACGATTTCCCTATATTTCAAAATCCGAGGTTAAAGTGGAATAATTCGTGCCTGGATTTTGTGCTACCTATATGTGGTGTCTTGCAAGAAATCGTAATGAGGAAGACGACTACACAATCTTTAGCAGCATTAATGTATGATATATCAATTCAAACCTTGCTCATCGAATAAATCGAAATAGGCATCGGTGCTTCATTTCTAACTGCGTGCTCAAGCGATCCTGCAATATATTGATTCAAATATCAGCCGATTTCAAAACCTCTTTAGAACTGGAAACGGTTTTTTTTAAAATAGAAAATCACTTTCATACAATTTTTTCGGTTATTTATATTCTACGTTAATACTGATAATAAATTGTTGCGTCTACTGATGGTATATCATAATTTTCCTAGCAATCAATGCCAGAATGACCGCGAACTAACCGGCTGTGGATGAAATATTGGCGACCTGTGCCGATCCTCTCTTGCTCGCAGCCTTCTTGAGTAGATCGTGAAATTTCTTTTAAAAAATATTGTTAGACGTCGTTTTAAACTATTATTGACTTAATAGAACTATATGAGATAAAAAGAATAAAATTTTCTAGTTTCACTCGCCACTCACGTTAACAATGAGGATGGGTGCGACAGTGTTCACTTCGAATTGTTCCATTAATCCCTCCTTATCCATTGTTCCCGACAGTTTGTACGATTTGAATACACCAGCATTGTTGATGAGGAAATCAAGACCGTTTTCTCCAACGATTTCAGAAACCTGATTAAAATGTATTACTCATGACGGAAAAGTATAGAATAATGGTGATTTTATGTTAATTGTCTCCGTATCTTTGAATGTGCATATCAACTTTCGTGAGTAGAATAAATATATAAATGAAATAATGAGAGGCTAACCTTTGCGTAAGCCTTTGCAATCGATTCCGCTTTTACGACTTCTAGATTGATCAGATGCAGCTTCGGACTATCGATTGCCTTGAGATCCTGTGAGTTTTGAATTTTTTTGTATTTTAATACATTTATCAAGCATCTAATGTGCCTGACTAGCCACCCTTGACTCCTTGCATTACTCTTACGAGTGAGCACTCTCAATCACATCAACAACCGGCAACAAAACACGAAACCATTTCTACGGAATATCTTATGAAATCGACATATCACGCGTTTCATGGGAAATTTGAGGATCTGCTTGCACATCAATTTTTTAACCCCCCATTTTCAACACGTTTTTCGATAGCCCCAGGTCAGGTGACTTCTAATCTGGAATAACAGACTCGGTAGATCACTCGCCTCTCCAGGAGGTCACGTCAATTATCGGCGTTGAAGCACGCTTTTTCAGCATTTACTCGGTTCAGAGAGAAGCTATCGATTAAGTTTCAACAGATGAAATATTAATTATTATAATGAGTCTGTCTGTCCTACGTCCTAAGTTGTCACCAAATCATTTGCGTCACGGAGTTTTGAGTTCAGTAGAAAGAGCTCGACGAGAGCTTTCGAATGATATGCTGAACACCCCAATTTCGAGGGGACTTAAGAACAGAAAAGGCCGAAAAACCATTTCCGACGCCAAGCAAAAGTCTTTTCGTCGGGGTCAGAGAGACCCGAGAGGAGAGGGAGGCTTGATCTACCCCTCCCTCTCCTAGTTGCATTGAGTGATGCAAGGTACATTGGCCTTGGTAGTAAAGGTGGTAGCGCGTTAGCCTTGGAGGCATTTCGTTTTAGACTTCTTGAGTTCGATTCCCTCTTCCTTCGTACCTCTTTTGCTTATTTTTCTCATTCTCTTGCTACTGGCAGAAAATGCATCTTTATTAATTTTGTAGAATTTTATCTACATCATGTTCATGTCACTGCATATGTAGCATTCTCTTTGTGGCCTCTTATCAAGTTCGTTTCAAAAAATATCGATTGCAAAAAATCAGCAAAAGAGGTATGAAGGAAGAGGGAATCGAACTCAAGAAGTCTAAAATGAAATGCCTCTAAGGCTAACGCGCTACCACCTTTACCACCAAGGCCGATGTACCTTGCATCACTCAATGCAACTAGGAGAGGGAGGGGTAGATCAAGCCTCCCTCTCCTCTCGCGTCTCTCTGACCCCGACGAAAAGTCTTTTGCTTGGCGTCGGAAATGGTTTTTCGGCCTTTTCTGTCCCCTCGAAATTGGGGTGTTCAGCATATCATTCGAAAGCTCTCGTCGAGCTCTTTCTACTGAACTCAAAACTCTGTGACGCAAATGATTTGGTGACAACTTAGGACGTAGGACAGACAGACTCATTATAATAATTAATATCGACGATGAATCATATAGAGCTCATAAAAACACACATTTCATCTGTTGAAACTTAATCGATAGCTTCTCTCTGAACCGAGTAAATGCTGAAAAAGCGTGCTTCAACGCCGATAATTGACGTGACCTCCTGGAGAGGCGAGTGATCTGCCGAGTCTGTTACTCCAGATTAGAAGTCACCTGACCTGGGGCTATCGAAAAACGAAAAAAAAAAGAAAATGGGGGGTTAAAAAATTGATGTGCAAGTAGCACCGCGGAAATATGCGATTTTCCCATGAAACGCGTGATATTTGATAGGAAAAAGGAAAAGTAAGGCAAAAGAACCTTTGCCGATTCGACGTTTCTTGCTGTCGCAAACACAAGGGAAACTGAGGGTTCCTGTACGAGTTGGCGAACGAGACCGAGGCCGATTCCACGATTGGCACCAGTGACGAGGACGGAAACCATTACTTATGCTGGAAAAGAGAAAACAGTGTTGATTTGCAGTGGAAGAGGAAAAGATTGATAAGGCGTCGCTATACTGCTCCGTTTTATACCCGAACCGAAAGACAAACACGAGCCGGCTTAACATACGCACAAACTACGAGGACGCGATCTTTGGATCGGCATTATATTTCGTTAGCTGCGCGCAGATTATGAAACGTTTGTACAAATTCACCCGCAGCTGCCAGTTGCGAAACAATACTCTTCGTGTGAAAAGTGGATGCGTGTGGGAGAGTAGAGCGGAGAATGATATGACTGTCTTCTCTCCTTCCAAACGGGACTACAAACAAACACAAACCTACTTCGGCGGTGTGCAAAATGTGATCGAGATCTTTGTCAGAGTAACACTAGCGTGAGTTATGCACACATTTTTGTGAAATTTTTCAAGAAATTCTCTCTGTTTTCTTTATAATAATTCTCATAGCGTTCACCGGAAGTGCGGCGACGTTTCCACTCAATTGTGATAACGAAAAGAAACAATTAGACACAAATTTATCACATAAAATATATTTTGAACAAATCACCAAGGAATCACGTCCCCGTTGTATCTATAGTAGAGTCCGTTGTTATCCTCATTGAGTCCAAGGATTAACTTGGTGAGGGGAACGGTGGATTCCTCCAGCTGAAATTAACAAGTTGCATGAGCTTACACCACGAATCTTGTAAAAATATTTTTTAATTCTCACAGTCAGGTTGGCGGCATCAGTTCCCATGTCAGTCTTGACCCATCCTGGACAGAATGAAGTCGCTCTGATCTTGTCTTCTTTCCACTCGAGGGTAACTTTGCGAGTAAGCATATTGAGAGCGGACTGCAATCATTTCATTGATGTGACCATTATTATTTTAAATTTATTTATTTCTTTTGGTAGAATGGATAGTAATTCCTCGAAACGTGCATTGAAAGAATTATTAGTTTTATTTTTTTCCAAAATGAGGATTTGTATATATTGTCTCACATATCAATGCACATACCTTGCTCATCGCATAGATTGCAGTAGGTACCGGTGATTTCGTCAGAACAGCGTATTCCAGTGATCCTGGAATGCCTGAGGTTTCTCACTCACTCAAAATAACCCCACAATTTAGAAAAGATATTATAGTAACCATTAGGGAACTCAATCATTGCTGAACTCTTTGCCGATCGATTTATTCTTCAGTTTAAGAGAGATACATTGGAACTTTAAAAATCTGACCGAGTGCAGAAGAGATGTTAGCGATTTGAGCTGAGCCTTTCTTTGACGCAGCCTTCTTGAGTAGGTCGTGGAACTTCTGTCATAGAAGATCAATGAAAGAATGGAAATTAAAATATTTTTTCTCGCCTCTATCTAGCGTACTTTGGCAATGATTGCTAGGTGATGAATACCAATATTCATACTCTTGGTCTTAGATAGGAAAATAGATCCCCCATTTAGTTGAACAATGAGTCAGGGAAATGCTATCTATAATCAAAAATGTGTTCACGTTAACGACGAGAATGGGCGCGACAGTGTTCACTTCGAATTGCTCCATTAATCCCGCCTTATCGATTGGACCAGCCAATTCGTACGGTTTGAAAATGCCGGCGTTGTTGATGAGCAGATCGAGACCATTGTCACCCACGATTTCGGAGACCTGAGAGGGAAATGTGGGTTTCACTTTGATCAATATCTTACAAGAACCTCTTCGTGAGCCTTGGCGATTGATTCTTCGTTGACGGTGTCAAGCGAAACGAGATGCAGTTTGGGATTGTCAATCTCCTTCAGATCCTAAATATCCAACGACAAATTCGAGGATTATATATATATTTATGCGAATTCACAAGGAAAAACGCGGATACAAATTAGAAACAATAACATTAGCAAGCGAAACACGAATATCGGGGGAAAGGTCACTCAGCGAAACTAGACGAATTACCGGAATTTACAAAAAGCCTTGCCGCTCTAGGGAAGAAACTATACTGTCTGTAGTTTGATGCTGAGACACAATTTGTGAAATTCATTCCATTTCTAGTGAAATAGAGAAAGTAAGTGCCTGTCCTACTAAGAAACCAAGATCCTTGACTTCTAATTTCTGTTCTAATTCATTACTTCCTATTTTGTATTTCTTCTTTGTGTTTGCTCTACCTAAGTGTAATGAATTGCACTTGTGTGCAGCCAAGGGGAGTTGCAGCCAAGAGATTATGTGTTGCGTATGAGATGTTTCGTGGATGTTTTGGTCTATAGTAGTAGTTGGCTGGAGTCCATCGTTTCCAGACGTATCGGTTATTGGTTGGTAAAGTTCCGAAGGGTGCCATTATCAATTAAACAAGGGAGCCTGCTCTCACCGATGCTTATTTTTTTCTAGAGGCGAAAGTGGAAAATTGCCAACCTTTGCCGACTCAACGTTTCTTGCTGTTGCGATTACAATGGTAACAGATGATTCCTCGAGGAGTTGACGTACGATACCGAGGCCGATTCCACGATTTCCACCGGTAACGAGGACAGAGACCATGATTTTATCTGGAAAAAAATGATCTGGCACGAAATATCCATCGAAACATATAACATTACTATATTGCGTTCGTACACTCAAGCGAAAATATGAATTGAACATGAACAGATAAGAAAGGTGTTGGTAAGAGAGAGTTTAGGCTTAGATTCGAGTCAAATTGCGCGATAGAAGAAATAGCAAAAAAAAGAGGTTGAGGCGCATTTCACGCAACTTCCTTTTCCTAGCTCTTTATATAGAGGGAAAGAGTGCAAACCGTGGGTCAGAAGCCTGGTGGAAAGCGAAATTCGTATGTCAGACTCTGGAGATTGCACTATTTCTCTTGCGCATTTTGTGTAGCCAGCGAGAAAGCTCATCGAGTGCACAAATCTCACTACAATAAATGAGCCGATAGACAGAAATATCCTAGAAAGCGCGCGAAATCAATACGCCTCCCGGTCTGGGATTCAAAGGACATTCTGCATCAACATAAGTTCAGGGGGTAATTAGTACATTTGTAATGCCCAATATTTCCAACTTCATGCAAATATAAATTTTTCTAAAATATTTCAAAATTAGATTTTCAAAAAAAAAGAAATATATAACGACGGAGAGATATCAGGTTTTCAATTGAAAATAATTTCCATGCCGATAGGCTGTATTACCCAGGCGATAATGTCTCCATGGGTTTAGCACAAAGAATTCAAACTGAATTATTTATCGGCAATGGAAATAATGTCATAATCACCACGAAATCAATTCTCCGTTGTATCTATAGAAGAGTCCATTGTTATCTTCTTTGAGAGAAAGAATCAGCTTCGTTAGGGGAACGGTTGACTCCTCGAGCTGAAATAAATAAATAATTATGTGATTCAAACTTCTAGTAATGGTGATTTTTTTTCGACCTATTCGGAATATATAATATTAAAAATATATTTTAAATTTATAATACAAAAAACTAACAGTAAGCATGGCGGCGTCACTGCCCATATCAGTTTTGACCCATCCGGGACAGAAAGAAGTCGCTCTGATCTTGTCTTCTTTCCACTCGACTGCGAGCTTGCGAGTCAGCATGTTCAAAGCGCTCTGCAAGACAAGACGATTTATGCCACATCCAGAAAGTTTTATATCAGTTTTCAATTTTTTTCCCAGTCCACATCCCCGATTCGCTGAAATATTCTAAGTATATGTTTTGCGGACGAGGATCGCCATTTAAGAGACAGGATCGGTAAGACTCGACCATATCAGACCTTTCCCGGACGTGGCCCCCCAAATTGAGAACTGAGGACCCATACTCGGGTGGGTGCAGGATCCCAACACTTGATTGCACAAAACACCACTTATTTCTATTTGCCGGCTCCGGCCTTGGAGAAAACTGGTTTTGAGTCGGAAAAAATCGAAAAATGAAAATTTCTCAAATTGAAAAGATAGACATTATTTTTTATTTGCGTTATGTTTGGGGTGCTCGGACATTATAAAACAACTGTATCGATCGAAATTGTCATGGTTACTAAACCACTTTTTTGACTCAACTTTTTGAATTTTCGTAAAAAAGTGTACCATTTTCCGACTTGAATCCAACCAATTCTCAGCACACCTAGTAACCCGAACTAGTATACATCCATTCCACGTATTGACAGGTTCGTCTCCGGCTGCGCTTTTATCGAAATTAATCTCCGAAAAATTGTTCCCTGTGCAATCTCAAACGACAGTTTCTTACCACAACGATTCAACCTCCGAATTCAGCTCACATAACAAAAAATAATGTTGCAACATTCTCAGAATACTTGATTGAGCAAGTTAGAGAAATGATCTAGCCTTTATCAGATGAGACATCTTGAAAGTATCAGAGACGTTCCCTCTCAAAGATCTCTTTAACTAGATCTCACATATCTCAGCTCCCCGATGAGTTACAGAGGCCTGGTGTAGCTCAAAATGTTGGAACAGTTTCCCTGAAAAACTTTACTGTTGGCATGGTTCAAAACTGCGTTTTGGTTTAATTCGAAAAAAATCGAAAGCTAAAAATGGTTGAAATTTTCTAAGAAATTTTGTATCCTGAAAATTTCTGAAAGTCGCAAATTCCTATATTATCAAATGTAAGTTGCACTAATGAGGTAGCACCTACCCTACAAAAATCAACTTGGTCTGAAAACTTTTGAAAAAACAATTTTTTTTTGAGAAAATACCATGAACTGTCGAAAAAAAAATGTCGAAATGGAAAAATTATCATGGTGCTGTTCGAACGCATGTATAACATTGTTTGATGTTTCAGATGTAACGCACACCTCTTTAGGATAGCGTGAACTCAATAGCAATGGGGATACCTGACAAAACGTTTTTGAAGTTTTCCACCATGACCCCGTTCATGGTATTTTCTCAAAAAAATATTTTTTTCAAAAGTTTTCAGACCAAGTTGGTTTTTGTGGTGTAGGTGCTACCTCATTAGTGCAACTTAAATTTGATAATATAGGAATTTGCGACATTCAGAAATTTTCAGGATACAAAATTTCTTAGAAAATTTCAACCACTTTTAGCCTTCGATTTTTTTCGAATTAAACCAAAACGCAGTTTTGAACCATTCCAACAGTAAAGTTTTTCAGGGAAACTTTTCCAACATTTTGAGCTACATCAGGCCTCTGTAACTCATCGGGGAGCTGAGATATATGAGATCTAGTTTAAGAGATCTTTGAGGGGAACGTCTCTTATACTTTCAAGATGTCTCATCTGATAAAGGCTAGATCATTTCTCTAACTTGCTCAATCAAGTATTCTGAGAATGTTGCAACATTATTCTTTGTTATGTAAGCTGAATTCGGAGGTTGAATCGTTGTGGTAAGAAACTGTCGTTTGAGATTGCACATGTAACACTTTTTCGGAGATAAATTTCGATAAAAGCGCAGCCGGGGACGAACCTGTCAATACGCGGAATGGATGTATACTAGTTCGGGTTACTAGGTGTGCTGAGAATTGGTTGGATTCAGGTCGGAAAATGGTATACTTTTTACGAAAATTCAAAAAGTTGAGTCAAAAAAGTGGTTTAGTATCCATGACAATTTCGATCGATACAGTTGTTTTATATTGTCCGAGCACCCCAAACATAACGCAAATAAAAAATAATGTCTATCTTTTCAATTTGAGAAATTTTCATTTTTCGATTTTTTCCGACTCAAAACCAGTTTTCTCCAAGGCCGGAGCCGGCAAATAGAAATAAGTGGTGTTTTGTGCAATCAAGTGTTGGGACCCTCCACCCACCCGAGTATGGGTCCTCAGTTCTCAATTTGGGGGGCCACGTCCGGGGGGTGGTCGGGTATTACCGATCACGTCTCTTAAATCTCAAATATATATCTCAAATATAAAAATGTTTTAATAATAAATATGTATTTCAACCTTGCTCATCGAGTAAATTGCAGCCGGTACCGGGGCGTCCATAACAAGAGCCAATTCGAGCGAACCTAAAATGGTTAATTTCCATTTCCATTAATTTGAATAAGCCGCTCTTACTCCGATGGACTTTGTAAAAAAAACTTTTTATCACTTTCTACGCTTTCAATATCTCATGACACTTATTCTAACAACTGACCGAGACTGGAAGAAATGTTGGCGACCTGAGCGCTTCCTTTCTTGCCCGCAGCTTTCTTGAGAAGATCGTGGAATTTCTGGAATTATTTAGTACGAAAAAATACAAGTACTGAATTCAGGAAATTATTTTGTTAATTGTTTCGTAAAGTTTAAAACAAACGGAACTGACGTTGACAATGAGGATGGGTGCGACAGTATTAACTTCGAATTGTTCCATCAATCCCGCCATATCCATAGTTCCCGACAGTTTGTAAACTTTGAAGATACCGGCATTGTTGATGAGAAAATTGAGACCGTTGTCTCTAACGATTTCGGCAACCTGTGAGAAGGTTTAACACCGTAAAATATGTAATGTTTTTCGAAGAAAATTGGATAATTGCAATTGACATACCTTAGCATGCGCCTTAGCAATCGATTCTTCGTTGGCGATCTCGAGAGAAACAAGGTGTAGTTTAGCACTGTTGATCGCTTTGAGATCCTGAACATCAATTATAGATTAAATTTCGAAAAGCTCATCAGTGCACAACTGAAATACCTTGGCCGAGTCGACATTTCTCGCAGTCGCGATCACAATCGAAACCGACGGTTCTTGAACGAGTTGACGGACGAGGCCGAGGCCGATTCCACGATTGGCGCCAGTGACGAGGACAGACACCATGGTTCTGCGAGAGTCGAGAATAAGTTGGTCGGGTTACTCTGTTTGGTCGCTATATACTCGCTCGTTAAAGCAAACACACACGCGGGGTTAGCCACATACTGTGCTCGGTTTGAGCTCTCACAAACTACTTCGGCCAAAAACGTGCCCGAACATCCTGCTAGTTGATCACAAAGTTCAATATAAAATAGAATAGATGGCGAGCTTCTGTGATGAAAACCGTCCAAATAGTAGGGCCTGCCTTAACAGGTTTCAGTGTACACTCTATGTAATATGCCAGAGGGCTCTCAATGTTTACGGATAGTAGTTATGTCCGGCAAGCGAAAGGTCCTTGGTGCATGCAATGATCATGTAGGGTCAGCCAAATGAAGACTGCGCTCACTTGTATATTGATAGTTGCATGGACGCTCCTGTAGGACCGCTGCATCCTTTTCCTTTACTTATTTTACATTACATTTGAACAACTTTATCAGCTGATTTGGATGTTAGGTCAACTGGGTCGCCATTAGAGTTCTCCATTAGAGTTCTACTTATATTCCTATATTTATCGAGCAATGATCACTATCGATAAGAAGAACGTGTGATATTATTGAGATACAATCTCCTTCATTCATCATCAATGACGACACGATTTACATCTCCATCCAATGTCTGTTACGATCAACAGCCATACACATATTTATTCAGAGAAACCGCATATTTATCACAACTCATACTGGATGGTATACAATAATTTGATACATCACACGATAAGCGAACAGCTACGCAAAATTAGCTTTTTTATCACCGAGTAAGATCACCAGGGAAGCGTCTCTCCATTGTATCTATAGTAGAGCCCGTTGTTCTCCTCCTTGAGACCGATAATCTGCTTGGCGAGAGGAATAGTCGACTCTTCGAGCTGAAATGAATCATAATCGAGGTACATCGGGCTGTGCCTATACAATTGTGTGTTCTGTTTTGAAAGACCAAATTCATTTAAAACTAATATAAAACTCACGCCTGTGAGCACTTTCTGTCTGATTATTGAACCCGAATTACACGACAACTTACAGTAAGCATGGCAGCCTCAGTTCCCATGTCAGTCTTGACCCATCCGGGGCAGAAAGAAGTCGCTCTGATTTTGTCAGCCTTCCATTCGAGAGAAAGTTTGCGAGTAAGCATGTTGAGTGCTGCCTTAACAAAAACAAATTATAGCCGCGATAGGTTTATTTATTTTCAGGAAAATCAATGAAAAAGCTAACAGGTGTGCTCTATTTACGCATATTTATCTTTTCACTTATATCTTTGTTCCCCAAGCAACAAGATACGTCCGTTTTCTTGTATTTCAAGGGCTATCCTTTCTAGGATCCGAGTTATAGAAAATGCCGCAGTCCAAATTAAACTGCGTGTTTTCAAGTATGCGCAAAAAGGCATAAAACTAAAACTATCTATAATATTTCCAGATTTTTTTCTGAAAATTCACGCCGCATAAGTTAGATATGTAGAAGTTGGTAGTCTACAGGACAAAGTTTGCAGAATTTTTATTCGTTTTTGTTCACTACAGATCGAGTCAGAAAAGGTTCACACTGTGCTCTGTCGAGGTCAGAGAATTGTATTTTCTGGACTAAGCTGTAAATATAATCAGTGTATATATTACAGATTCACAAAGATTCATTCCAAATAGTTAAGGGTCTCTCTGATGAGCACAGATATGAAGCCTTAAGTGCGTATCTAAACAAGAAACACCAATGTTTAGAAAAGGAGTACTCGCCAAAATAGTCCTCGAATATATCTTTCTAAGAATCGAAATGCAACCATACCTTGCTCATAGAGTAGATGGTAGTGGTCGGAGGCCCGTCCATTTGAGGAGCGAAGTCGATCGATCCTGAGCAAAATATTTAATTTGGAAGTAATTGTCGCACATAGCATAATTGCGAATCATGGGGAGACGCTGCGGATAATTGACAGCAAGGCTAGACAGTATTTCGGTGTTCGGGATAGCTATGTGATAAATAATCGAACATTTTGAAGTTCAGAATACCTTCTCGAGAATTTTTTGTTCCGATTGTTCCTGGTCATGTTCCTGCTAGGAGGAACATTACCAGGAACAATCGGAACAGGAAATTATTGAGTAGTGTTATTATAACCGTTTTTTTCACTTTCCCACTTTGAAGAAAAAAAAATGGTGGAACACTCGTAAAAACTAACCCAGAGCAGAGGAGATGTTTGCGACCTGCGCCGATCCCTTGTTTCCCGCAGCTTTCTTGAGCAGATCGTGGAATTTCTGAATGCAATGTTTCAACCTTTTTCATAGCACTTTGCGTCCTCATCGGTTTGCAAGCATACTACTTGCCAAAATGTGGCTTACAAGCTCCAGAAAGGGGTAAGGTGTTATGATTTTTACACACTCTTAGCTGTACCTTTCTAAGGGAATGAATTGGATGTCGAAGAATGAGAATAATCACTCACATTGACTACTAGAATAGGTGCGACAGTGTTCACTTCGAATTGCTCCATCAATCCCGCTTTGTCCATCTCTCCATTGAGTTTGTACTTATTGAAGATACCGGCATTGTTGACGAGGAAATCGAGGCCGTTCGCACCGACGATTTCGGTGACCTGCAATTTATTTTCGTATTGGACGGAGTGATGAACGTTGACAATCTATACTCATTCATAAGTTGTTGTTTTTTTTTCGAAACCAGTCATCCGATCAAGAGCATAGATCTGCCAAGCTTTGCTTGGGGACGTCGTTCGTACTCGTGTTGCGAAATATATTGAATTTGATTCTTTATTCCACGACCAATTGTCCATATTCATATTTATAATTTATAACGACCATATTTGAATACCCTACCTTAGCGTGCGCCTTTGCGATCGAATCCTCGTTGACGACCTCGAGAGGAACGAGATGCAGCTTGGGAGAGTTGATCGCCTTCAGGTCCTGAAGGCAGGATAATCAGGATATAATTTCAAGTTCAGAAGCGTGTGTTTCAGTGTTACAATTCCTGCCCTTGTGTTCATAAATAGTGCATAAAACAAGAATGTTATGAGAACGAACCTTTGCCGAGTCGACATTTCTCGCAGTTGCGATCACAATGGACACCGATGGTTCCTGTACAAGTTGACGAACGAGACCGAGGCCGATTCCACGATTGGCACCAGTGACGAGGATGGAAACCATAATTTTCTCTGGAAAGGGAAGATAATTGTGCGGTTACACGGCAACGCGAGGTTTCCACCACGTTGCCGCGCGCTTTTCTATATTGCCCACGCCCCTCTTTGTGCCCGGAATACAAAGCGAGCACAGACTACAAGAAGAAGGGAAGAGAGGATGGGGGAAATAAGAAGGGAGAGGGGGATAGCGGGACACAATGGAGCGAGTGCGTGAGGTATGTAGTGCACAACACAAACTAGAGGAGGCTTTCTTTTCGTTCTTCAACGATCGCAAGGCTCCGAGATGTAGGGGCCATTCGTATTTGACTTGGGTATGCTAAGCGTATCGCCCGAGAACAGTTGCTAGAGTAGAGTGGAGGGTTGAAGAGCGGTTATGACGTCACGGATCTTTGATCTCGTTGCCAGAAGGACCACTAGCTGGCCAAGGCCGCAACTGAAAAGTTGCAGAGAGAGAGAGAGAGATGAGCAAAACAAGAGAGATTCGAAAATTTTCAAGGCAACTACTGGAGATTTGGTGCCATGCGGAGTGGAAGGTACGAATGGAAAAGAGAAGAGAATGGGAGACTCTCTATCGGACTGATCTCTCTCTCTTTCTCTTTCTCTCTCTTTCTCTCTCTACATGATCGACCCACGCGGGGTCATTGCCATTCTCACTCCATTCATTTGGCGGGCTTTCTCTGACTCTCTCCGTTCCGCGTACTCTCTCGCGCCATCTGATCGAGGGCGCGGAGTGACCGCTAGCCTCTTCTTTCCCTCCTGATCGATCACTATCCATAATCACTGGGATCAAGAGACACGATGACCTGCACAAATCGCTGAACTCGAATAAATTGAACCAAGCACATTGCAAGATAACAGGAGAAACTCTTGCTCGATGATGAATTGTTCGAGCAATTACAGCACATCTTTATGCACCAGAATCTGCGCTGCAGCATTGGCAATTTGTCTGGATCCAACAATTAATCACCATCCATGCGATCCAAGAGCACTTCTGGTCGAGTTCTTTGTGAATTCGAAGTGAAGGAATTCTCTAACTCAATATTTTCCTTTCAGGTTGAAGCGGGCGAAGGGGTGATCGAGACCGCCATGAGTGTAGAAGACATAGCACCTTTTGTGTTTCCCGAAACCGATCTATTTTTACGTTACAAAGGTGATCGAACAACAAAGCACGTTATAAAGGTGATCGAACAACAAAGCAGCCGGAGCCGCCGAGCCGAACAATCGTTCATATTTCGAGATCCAATGCGTGTGATATGCCAGTCATCCTCTCTACTTTGGTCGCCTGAATCTGTACTAGGATCACAATGCGTTGTATGACAAATAAGCAGAGCTTGAATATTTATGAAATACAGTAGTATTTCCACACTGTACATTGTGTTCTGTAACGACGACTACATATTCGCATTCAAACATAACCACACAGTGGATAAAAATGACTGATGCTGTATCGGTGTTCGTATAATCGCATTCCGTATTTTGGTAAGCGCCTTTCGACCGAGGGATTAGTACTGTTCTTGGCAAAGTGCAGAGAGCCAGAGAAAGAGAGACTGCCAGTGGGTAGCCCAACAACATCTTCGATATGCATTCGTTCGGGAGGGCATAGTTGATCTTCCGCACTTGCACACAGCACTGACACACCTCTAGTTCTAGTTCGGAGCCCGCTCTCTGCGCTCTCTCGTATACGCCCGCTCTCTCGCAGCCCCCGCCCAGCCAGTCAACAAGAAATGTCGCACTCGCCCCCCGCGTATAAATAGGGAGGAGAGAGGGAAGAGGGACAGCAGAAGAAGAGTTGTTGTTGACTTGACTCCCTTTCTACTCCTCGACACTCAAGGCCCTCCCTTCCCTTCTTCACTCGAACGGCCCCCACTTTACTGCTACTGCCCATCCTCTCTAGTCTCTTCGCTTATTCCCCCTTTTCCCATGTTGCGGCATAGTTATGGTTATACGGTAACTAAATTTGCAAATTTAGGAAAACAGAAATCATGGTCAAGTCTATCGTTCTCACCGGCGCCAACCGTGGAATCGGCCTCGGACTCGTGAAGGAACTGCTCAAGAACCCCGAGGTACGGTAACTACAGTAGCCCCTAGCCAAATAGTCCCACAGTGGCATTCCAACTGCGGCTATACATTAATCTCAATGCGTTTAAACAGGTACAGTAACTCAATGGAGTTATAGTAACAACAATACCTTCTGATTGTTAGAGTAACCCCAATAGAGTTACAGTAACTAAAATATTTTCCGACTACTACAATAATGCCGTTACAGTAACCACATCTACATTACTCATTCAGGTGGGAAAGATCTTCGCGACGACGAGAAACCCGTCCAAGTCGCCGGAACTGCAGGCTCTCTCTGATCCTCGAGTAGTCATCGTCGAGATGGATGCAGATTCCGACTCCTCCATCGCCAACGCCGCCGCCCAGGTTAGCAGCTCTCCCTGTTTAAAAAAAAACATTTTAATTTTAAGAAAATGCATTCATCTTTCTAAATCCCAGTGATCACCCCAACTGTTCACTCATGATTGTAGAGTGATTCAAGCGATGAAACTGCTCATTCGAATGATTCCCTTTGAATGTAAATACAAAAAGAAAGAAATAAATTGGAGGTGGCCAAGACGGTTGGCGCCAATGGTATCGACATTCTGATCAACAACGCGGGAGTGCTCATCCCAGTCGATATCAACGCTCCCATCAACAGAAAAGACGCAAAGATGAACTTCGATGTCAACTGCGTCTCGACGATGGCTGTTACTCTGGTAATTAATCATATTAATTAATTAAATTCCTACCAGATACTAGTTAATTAAATTTCAGTTACTCTTGTGAGTTTAGCTCCACAACTGAATGGACTAGTTAATTAACACAACTAATTATCTAATCTTTTCTTCGTTCCAGGGCTTCAGAGACCTGCTCAAGGCTGGAGCTAAGAAGGCTGGACACTCGCAGGTATTGTTTTGCTATTTATAAATAAATTTACCATCGTGACAATGTTTCCTACGAGAGACCATTTGCGAATACAGTACCGAGGGGTTTCTCTGTTCAGATTGTCAATCTCTCCTCCATCCTCGGTTCGATCTCGCAGACGTGGGGCGCAGTCGCTCCCAGACACTTCACCGCCTACAACATGAGCAAGGTGGGCATTCCAGGCTTCTCGCAGGTGAAGAGCGGTCGCAAGAGTTTTTTTCGATTATCATTCTGTTTATATTTTGTCAGAAAACAAGATGTAAAACGTATATTTAAACGTTATCTATTATGGTAGCAATTGAAACTTCCCTATCTCTCTAATCTCTCTCTTTTCAGGCCGCTGCTAACATGTTCACCAAGACGCTGTCGATGGAGTGGAAGGCGGACGGCATTCGAGCCACCTCCATCCATCCCGGATGGGTGCAGACCGACATGGGAGGAGGCGACGCCACCCTCACTGTAAGCTACCGTACCCCTAATCTAGTCATTTATCGATACGCGACTGAATAGAACCGTAATAAGAAAACCAAAAATATAGTCATTTATCGATTCGCGACTGGACATACCGTAATCAGATATCAATCTGTGTGTATTTCAGGTTGAGCAGAGTACGTCCGACATGGCTCGCACTATCATGAAGTTCGGCGAGGCGAACAATGGAGGATTCTACGACTGGAAGTTCGAGTCGATCCCCTGGTAGAACCTGAAACCATCACCGGCCACCCTAACCATTCCCCCTCCCTGTCCTGACCATCGTCGAATCTCATTATACCGTGTCAATCAATACCTACTTCCCACCGGCTAGATATTTTCCACCCCACTCATTGTACCATACGCGATAAAACGTGCATAATACTTATTTTGACGAACATATTATTTTACAGTCATAATTTTGAATCAGCATTTTAGAGGAAGATATTTTTGGTTGTGGTTGGCTATTGACCGAATTCAAATCTTTGGAGCCTATGTTTGTAATCTGATCTATAGCAGTTGCTGTGAGAAAAGCGGAGTTGTTTGATCGCTGCTTTGTCCGGGCGACAACTACCGCTATGTTTGTATACTTTTGCGATAACTCTCTTCCCTTTCTCTCTCTCTCTCTCTCTCTCTTTTCTCAATTGTGATGGCGCTATTGTGGAGAGCATATTTTCGCGTGCTCGGCAATCGGCGAAGTGTGCATGGATAATAAATCAGCAATGCTCTACATACCCATAAACATGATTTATTGAACAAATATGGCCGATCAGTAAAGCGATATCCGGAAAGCAAATGTTGTAATAAACCAGACAATTGCAATTAAGTCAGGAAAATTTAAAGGGACTGGAAATTTCGTTGAAAGTGGCCAGCGCAAATGAGATCAGTGCTTCGAACATCATTACGATTCCTGAAAATTAGTGTTTGTGAAATATCCGAGCATTTGATCTCCAATTTTAACAATTTTGTTTTTTCTTTTAAAATAATTTTGTTAAAGAGTGTTTTTTAAAGAGAAAAACACATGCAAACGAATGAGATTGTGAAAGTTTTGAATCAGCGATAACGGATCATCGAACTTTCTGACGAAGCCCAAATTAGATGGACAATGCTTATCATATGCAAAAGGTTCTGAGAAGATTGCGTGATTTTGAAATTAGATATAAGGAAAATGAGAAAAATCTGGACGGACACGTGGACAAAATAAAAATACCAGACAAACCAACAGACAGACAGACAGTTAGCATTTTCTAATGTATAGTAACACGCCTATGGAAAGGACTGAACCACGAAAAATTTCAGAGGAACTAGTACTTCAAAAAGATATTGAATTTTTCACACTATGATGAAATTTTACCTTGGTCAAAAAATCGTTATTTTTCATTTATCTGAACCGTGGTGTGCTATTTACCAAGGTAAAGGTCAAGTCAGAAAAGTGTTGTTTGCCCGAATTACCGCACGTTGTGTGACGTTCTATTATTAGTTATGGGCGTTTTTTTAAGTAATATTCTGCACGTTTCCTCAGATGAGTATCGACACGGTGTCAACAAATAAGGTGTTAATAACAATCTGTGTTCTTCAGCAATCCCATAAATCGTTGCGTAAATGGTCAACAACTGTGAACTGCGCCAAAACTATGGCCGTGATCCTATTTTTGTGCGCTGTTTGTGAGCGGAGGTACACTTACTATTGCGTAATTTCAACCAAAATCATTTTGAGTACAAGTAAAGATGGACTGTAAATTGACTGGGCATCCCTCAAGTTGCCCTGTAAATTTACAGACCACCTTTTCTTATACTATAAATGATTGTAAATATGGCGGCTCCAGTATTGATCTCTCTCTTTTCGATTTCTTTTCCAAGAGCAAAACACTATTGCGCAGAAAGTGAGTGATGTTTACTCGAAACCCAATGGATTAACTCTCTCTCTCTCGTTCTCTCACTTCACGACTCTAAGTATTACTCTATTTACTGTCAAGTGGAAGGTGGCCATAGAGCGGAGTGCCGAAACGGGAGCATCTTTCAATGGCACTATGTGTTGACTCCCTCGCAACCTAGTATGTCAATATTTTTTGGAGAGTGGGGGGAATTTCAACCAGGATAAAAACAAAGCTACGAGAAGAATTGAGAAAGGTTCTATACCTATCAAATGACTACTGGGAAAATGAAAAAAAGGTCGACTTGCAATACGTCTGCTAATTGTAAAGTAAATCGGTATGCTAACGCAGAGACAAAAGGGGATCAATCAGTTTTCCGCTGCAATAGATCATCGGTACAGCCGGTAAATTATACGATCCTCAAAAAAGTTAACTCAGAATCAGATATCCACTCCTACACTCAAAACATTTAGATCTTGTTTGTATTTGTAATTCGGGGAAACCCATGTTTATCCGAAGACGAAAGAGTTCAATGAGCACAACATTGATGGTTTCCCACAAAATTCTAAAAAAAATCAGATATAATAATTTGATCAATTGCTAGAATTTCTAGGGGAGCAAAACCAAGTTCAGCATATGAATATCAAAAGTAATAAATCGGTGATGACACAATTTGGAAGTGTCGGGAGGGTGGAAAAGTATTGAAGGCATCTCGGATGATCGTTGATTATTAAGAAAACAATGTGGAAATGGAAAAAAAGAAGCTGACCAGACGAGAACTACCGATTTCTGCACAGACATTGGAGCAAGCTGGTCTATTCTCGGTGCTATCCGAAGGAGATATAATAGTATGAAGGAAAAAAAGCAATGCGACGATTGAACATTTCATCTAACTGAACGTTTTCTGCTCTTTGTGATAGTCGTCGAGTGACTTCAGACGGTGGACTGGCTTGTACGTGATATTAGAAGCAACTTGAGAAGTGAGGAAGAGAGCGGTGAAGTATTTCCAGAACGGATATTTCTTCGAGAATCTGAAAAGAAATATTTAATTTATGCTTTTTCTTATATATTTTTATTGTGTAAAAAATATTACTGAATTAACTAACCGTCCGAGGAATTTCGCGAGTCCGTAGCAAATGACGAGACGAACGATGAATTTGATGCGATTCAATCTGAAATTATAAGTCTTCCAGATAATCCAAAAATAGACATTCCTTCGTGAACCTGGCTCTACTGTAGCTAGAACTGGCTCCACTGGAGCTATGTGTCTATCTTTCAATTTACTGATTGTGTAGCTATATCGGTAGCTGGCTACTATTCAACGCATGACTTACTTATCTTGCGCTACCCATAAATCTACAGCTTATCTCATGGCGCATAAACATTGTCACGTTTTGGAATGATCAAAGAAAACAAGTAAGGGCAGAGATCAGTCTATTTTGGACGATTTCCGGGGAGAGTCTGCATTGGACATATGATTAGCATTGCAAACAGTTTGTTATGTCATTCACTTCACTCAATCATTTCACTCAATCATTCATTCTTTAATTACAATCAATATTTTTCATCGTCCGCAAATATCAGTTGATATTACAGGAACACCGTACCAGCATTGCAATCAATAGTTGAAAAGAAAATGTTCTGACTTGGTAACGTTCGCTCTGGATGCTTCCATTACTTTCTTGTCGTCGATCTTCTCCTTCGTAATGTATTTTCTCACTCCCATCACGTAGTCGAACAGGTAATTGGACCAGTTCAACTGACGAATGTCGAAGTTGAACACCTGCGAATTAGGTCAATCGATATCTTCAACTTGGTTGGTTCTGTATATGACCAACTGGTCTACTGGTAGCACCCATTCTCCGCATACCTTTCTACCCTAAAGATGGGGAAGAGGCAGAGTGGGAGGGAGAGCAATGTTTCAAAAAAATATACGAGGCATGCCTTCCTGTGTGGAAGTTGGACGGTATATCCGACATCTTTTCTATTGCAATCTTTTCTAAAGCATATCAGTCCCTTCCGAAAAAAACTACTAACAATGCTACAGAACACGAGTAGTGGTAGACTAGACTATAGCTATAGTTTTTTGCCAAAATACTGTATTCCACGTCCTCGAACTTTGCCCTGCCGTTTCATAGCGTACTCCGGTCGCTTCTCGTTCCATCTTATCAGTGAGGACGAAGGGAAGCAGTGCGATCGATGATAAGAAAGACGCGGGTCAGCAGAATGTCAAGCGAAATGGGATAGGGAGAGAGAGAGAGAGAGAGAGAGAGAGAGAGAGAGAGAGAGGATTACACACGGCGCCAACCGTTTCCACGACACAATCACAGTCTGATTCGACTCGCACTAAAAACTTTGCATGACGCAAACTATCAATATGGGATTCCTGCTTGAAATCAAAAGAACGAATCGAGTGAAAAAAATGGAAACTAAAAATCTGCCCAATTTTTTTCTGCATAACTATAATTAATGTTCAAGGCATGTGAATAAAACTGTTTGCAAAAATGCCCCCAAGCTTGAAATAATGTTTCGACAGCACTCTAAAACACTTTTTAATATTTATCATTATTACCTTCTTATCCTCTGGATGGAGTGCCTCCCACAGCATGGGCAGTCCCTTGTTCTCAAAGTGCCATCCACGAGTGGTGAAGAACTCGAGAGTGTGCACCATCAGACGCACCTTGCTGTACAGCCGAGAGTAACTGCAACGACATTTATATTTTTCGTATTTACAGTAATATATAAACCTGCAGGGCAAATGTTTTTATAATCTATTCTATATTTTTTAACGAAAAAATGGAATCCATTTATTTTTATTTATCTTTCACCGCAAGGGGGCATCAACAAGTCGTCATTAACGTACATGGCCTTCTTGCCGACCACTTGGTTGGCGAGGTCGAGAATCTTGGCGGGAATTTCGTGACGGATTCGGTGCTCGACCTAGAAAAGAATACGTTTTCACTGTAAGCGGAAGTGGCATTCGCAAATGTGGTATTTACCTCGAACTTGAGGGTGTTCTTGAAGAAAATCGCACTGGGAACGCCGACGGCGTCCGGCATCGGATACTCTCTGTAGACCTGAAGAAAATATTCTCCATTTCAGCCATGACTATCTGTTCAGGAGGAGTAATTAGCATAGTAGAACCCATTCTTGGTCTTTTGCGAAACTCAAACAAAGGGAACGTTCGAATACTTGGCACTTCATGAGCATTTACTTGAAGTGTCTTCCTGATATTGCATATTGAATTGCCCCTGTATCCGTACATCCAAATAGAAACGAAAAGTA
This sequence comes from Pristionchus fissidentatus, assembly GCA_036245785.1. NCBI lineage: Eukaryota > Metazoa > Nematoda > Chromadorea > Rhabditida > Neodiplogasteridae > Pristionchus > Pristionchus fissidentatus. Next base: position 5,140,764 of record BTSY01000007.1, read on the forward strand.
AACTAGCTTCTCTGAGGAAGGATACGACACCATTCCACGTTACGGGATTGAGTTGACCGGAAGTGCAGTGGACGATCGGAATGTGATTGCCACTGTAAAAACACAATATTAGAAAATATTTGATTCACTTCCCTAATCAGTTTGTAATACCTCCAGTAAACATTTCCTGGAAGATACTCAAAATAGTAACGACGTATTCGAAGTAAAGGATACCAAAACAGAAGGTCCCTATTTGCAATAAAATTAAAATATCCGACCTCATGTTGAGTCTGTAAGCGCCCGAGGCGATCATCATGTTAGCGACGATATCAACAGGGATCAAATCGGCGACTGCTCCGAGATCTCCCGGCATCGATGTGAGAACTCCTTTGCCAACCTAAAAATTGCAATATTTATAATTGTTTAGTTAGCCAGGGGTTTCGAGTGAGTCCGTTGTTGATGGTCGATAATTGCGTCGGCAGATGCCCCAAAAATCCAATGGCATGACCGAAAATGGAGTGATAAAATGAAAAAAAAACTGGAATGGTCAAAAACGATTAAACAGTAATCTAGAAATTTTTTTAACACTTTTCATATCGAGACTTTTTTTCGAGTTTTCTGCGCATGAACATGAGACAAATTGTAATGAACAGGAATGGACATACACGCCCCTTTGAACCCCTTCTTATTAATTATTGATTTTCTATTTTACTCGCACATTTATGTACATGTTGTCGCACCCTTGTGGTGTACGATAAATAAAATAAATAATACAGCGATGAATAGTCCGGCGGGTCCATTGACGTTGTCGAGCCATCCGGGAAGCTGCTCCTTCCACATTGCACACACAATCGAGGGACGGAAGATGATGACGGGCAGACCTTGAGCGTCCTCCATCAACTGACTCTGAACGGCAAATCATTCACATATGTTTTGTCGATGCCCGAGGGCGCAAAGGAAAAAAGAGTGTGATTATGTGAAATGATTTTCAGTACAATAAGACTCTCTATAAAGGAGTATTGATTTGGGGGGATATTTCCTTGACTTTGAATCATTTGTTCACGATAATAAGATAAAATACAAAAATAAAAAAAACAAACTTGCAGGAGGAACTTGCTTGAGAGTTGCTCAAAAGTCGACAATAGCTAACCGATCTCTAAAAATAAAATAAACCAACCTCTGCGAGTGCCTTGGTGAGCGTGTATGTGTTGGGACGCTGGCCGAGCAGTTGAGGAGTGATCGCGTCGATCATCTTGTCGTCCATCCAATCCAGAGTCTGTAAAATATTTAAAAAAATAATATAATAAATATTTAAACCATCATCCTCAAAACTGCCTCATGGAGCGGTAAACATGACAATATGCTGTATTTTAAATACGTTTTTCTTCTGAAATGGAATAGGAGTCTGACGAGATTTGAATTCCCGCTATTTCCTTTTCAAAGCTAGCAAGACATTAGAGAACCGTCGTGAAACCTCATTGAGCTTCTGGGGGTTGACTGGCGGCGGGTAGATGATCTCCTCCGTTTTCATTCTATCACAGTTTGCGTACGCCGTCGAGCAGTGCACGAGACACTACAAATTCGTTGTTGTATCGATCAATTATAATCCCCTCTGTGAAAAAAGTCACTAGGATGAGGGTGCCAATTGATCGCACTCAACATAAGATTCATTTCACCTATAGTTAAAGGAACAATTGTATTTTGTAAAAACCTCCAGCAACGATATTTGATATTCTCCATTGTGCACATTGGGCAATTCGAAAAAAAAAAGAAATTGGAATGATGAGTGGAACTGACAGCCAATTTGGGCATTTTGTGGCAGAGTGAGATCATTCTCGTCGTTCCCTTCACATTCATTCCTACTGCCTCACGCAACTTCTCGTCGAATTTGACGGTAGCTGCGCAGTGGAACACGACCGAGACCTGAGAAATAGAGTATCTTGACTATGTTCTTCGCCATAATCAGATACGATCTATTTTTTACGCAATCTCCGTTCACATGATTCGATAACTACATAACCAGAGCGTACAACGGGAGAACGTTCCTCTTGCCACACTTTTCTGTAATGCTTACCGGCCTTCGGAATTATGTGAGTGGCAATGGTGGTACATCCATTTTGAATATTTGCCTCGCCTTACATATTGCGCTTCGGCCTACCTCATCGCAAATTCTCTGGATGTCGTGTTGGCTCATTCCGAGATTCTCCTCCATCAAATCTCCCTCGATGACGATTACTTTCTGCAGCACTTCCGGGCAATCACGACGGATTCGATCGAAGAGAATATTCTGAAATCGAATCAGTGAGAACTTATTATCGTTGCTTCTCTGGGTGGTCGAGACCGCCTTGTATGTAAGGGACCTAGCACATTTATCGTCTTTCATGAAAATATATGTAAAATACGGCTTCTGAACGTTGCTTGAATGATTAATTAGGCCCGATTTGACCTACGCACAACACGCTCACTTATTGCAGAAAATTGTCGGAGTATTTATATCTCACTATTCGAGGCGTTACTGTTTTCTAGTGCATGTGCCGAATTGCTAAAAAAATTCGCTTTCCCAGTTAATGCTCCTGATCATCATGCTTCTCCATTTCGGACTTCGCCCTCATTTTTGTTTTATAGTTTATCGCCTCGTCTCCCTAGTCCTCGTGCTGTTCTCTCTTCTTCCTCTTATCACTTTCTCTCTCTCTCTCTCTCTCTCTCTCTCTCGCGCGCTCTCTCTCTCTTTTCGAAGAGTGTCTATGCATGCCAATCAGACGAAAATCGTCCGATATCTTGTCTTCTCAGATTGGGAGCGGACTGTGACCTCTCCCCATCGAAGCAGATAAAAAAGGAGTAACGGTAGTTTAACAATTTTGTAATTGTCATTCACAAAGCCTTCATCAGTCACAAACACTGTACGGCTTTCAAATAGGTACCATCGAAAATAGCATTGACCCATGGCATCACGCTTCTGCACCGGAAGTGGGTACTGTACGAGAACTTTTAATTTTACAATCGCAATCAATGAATCCTTTTCAAACCTTGAACTGACCATGTTATATTTATTTAAAACAATTCAAGAAGACACTATCTGACCGCACTCTTCATAATGAACTGGACCGGAACCGGAACTGGGTACCGTACCTCGGTGATTGCATTCCATCGGTCCCGTGCGGATTTTCCCTTTGCCGATCGGACAATGATGAAGATGCGCTTGATTTCGGGCACAGAGAAGAGCAACTTCTCCACAAGCACCTGAATTTGGATCGATTTTGCCACAATTTAATTTTTTTTGCTAGTTTTTGTCTATAGTTTTGTGTTCTGCCTTTTGCACAACTACTAAATGGTGGGAACCGTAGTTTTGACCCGGACTTTCGAGGGTCCCATAATTCGTCCGATCAAAATGTCCCTGATTCATTATTGTTTATGGGTGCGCATGCCAGTCATTGTTCCGTTTGCATTGGCATGTGCATGTGAATGAAGGGTGGAAGAGGAGGGTGAGAAAGGGAGAGAGGGTGATAGGACAATCAAACTACGCGTGTGCGAGGGAGGAAAAGGAGGGGGGAATCAGACCACCGACCAGTCCCCTCGTACCATCGATTGATGTTTACCGCACAACAGGCGAGTACAAGAACAATGTCCAGGGAACACCACATTTTCCCTCTCTGGTACTTCCTTGATCGGGGGGGAATTTTCTAGCAAAAAAAGTTTAACTAAGCTAGTGCGAATTCGAGAGTGACTCTCCACTTTTCTCATGTTCCCTCAGCGCGAACTGGCGCCAATTGTCGCCAATCTTCGCCGCGTCTGGCGTACTTTAATCGTAGTACCTTGCCCAGGAAGCCGCTGGCGCCCGTGATGAACAGCGAGCGATCCTTGAGCAGCTCACCCACTCTCGGCAGCATTGTATTACCTGCAAATTATTTCTACTGAATGAAATAAGTTAGAACGTTGAAACTCTAATTTTAAATATAAAAAATAGAGTACACGGGGAAATAAGTCTACAACTTCATAAGTATAAGCTGGCAGGCAACGACTTTAAAATCTAATTGGCGCATGGGAACGAGTCGTTTAGACTTTGTAAGCGTCGCATGGCAGCTCAGAAGTGTACAGCCGTATACTTGTTTCCCTCTGAGTTAGTTCTCAGTACAATCGATAAAGCGAGAACGCGGGGTAAATGAGGCGCGCGTTGAATTGGCAGTGGTGGTGCCACTTCAGAGTGATAGAAGACATTGCACTGATAAGGGAGGGTGGTGAGAGAGTCTTATACTCCCCCTTTCGACCCTGCCTTTCTCTTCATTCTCTCGGAACCATGACGTCGGAAGAGCGGGAAGGGAAAAGGCGAGGGACTATTTCGTGAGAACAAATCACAGACAAAGCTCAAAGGGGATAGTTTTTAGTTGAAATATAGTTGGAAGTTTTAGTTGAAAGTTCGTTGTTCATTGCGTAAAATGTGCGATATATGGTGAACGGAGACGTGGAGCTTCGGAGGTCCATTTCTTACTCGTTGGTCTCTCTTCTCTCACTTTGCTCATCCTTTTATTGATATCTCAGTTCCATTCTTGCACGACTTTCTCTCTTCCTTTGTGGGAATCCACTTCCATTATATATTATCGATACCCGAGAGCGCAACGAGATACGGAAAGTATGGTAATGTAAAAATTAATTATTATTCTACCATATTTCTTGGGAGTATGCAATATGAGCGATGGGTAGGCAGTCTGTAGGTAAAGGTAAAGGTAAAGGCATCCCGTTATCTAGGCTCCAAGTCCTGAGGGAGTCACTGCTAAGGCCAGTGCTGAATAGGACAGTTCAATCCGGAGCGCCCAATCTCTTCTACGGATCTATTTACCTTCGAAGTTACACCACTACCAATCTTAACCCATTCGGGCGCCTTATTGAGGCGGTGGCGGTTCGCGCACAGCCGGAATCGAACCCGGAGCGGAAAGGAATGAAACTGGGAGGGCGCCTTAGACCACTTCACCACATCGACCACTTACCGCTGCAAGAGTAGATTAATCGTCGTGATCATCGTCTGGTTGTTGGTGGGATTCCGAGGAAGAGGAATCGAGACGACCAGGTTGACTCTACTTCTGAAAGATGCATTTCTATTGAACAATGTGAGAGCTATCACGTTATATTCATCACATATTCTCGACGGTTTATTGACCTTCTAATCTTGGTGAAGAGATATTGATGAATCCATTTGATCTCCGCTGTGAATATTAAAATTTAGATAAAACAAATCAAATGGTCAGGTTGTCGAGGGTGCTGTGCCCTTTCCGGAATCCGGTTTGGATGTGAAATTCCGCGTCTTCGATCGAGAAATCGGTTTTTTTTAAATTTCCCTTGTTATGGCCTTAGGCTTAGGCTAGGCTAGGCGCACCGTTGAATTCCCGCACATTTCAAAGGTCTCACCTGGATTTCTGGCCCGCGGGAAGAAACAAAAGCATATGTTGGGTGTCGAACCCCTGACCTCACGATCGCTAGGCAAGCGTTTTACCGCTGCTCCACTTGGGCTGATATCGGGTATCTCTATCCTTACGTCACTCTTGGAAAGTGGATCAAATGAACAAGAATTTGTGTGTTTACTGTCCCTTTAAGAATAGTAAGATGGGAGGGCAGTTGCCGATGTTGGTAGAGTCGCCTCTCTTATGGAGAAGTGCCACTTCTGCTCCACCAAATCGCCGGACGTGGGGACTCCGGCAAACAGGGAGTGAAGATCTTCGAAAACGAGAGCGACTTTATTTCTGGAATGGTACTGGAATTTCTCGGGCATGATTCCATCATTTCGTATTGCGCACATTCAACAGTTGCACATTCTGAAGGTTTGTCATTCAAGAAACGATTAACAAATAACCCCGAAATTCGGAGATTCCCCCTCCCCCATATCTTCCCGTATTTCTTATCAAATTTCAAATCCTGTTGCGCCTCGGGCGTAGACAAATTATTATTATTATGTTTACCGAATGCGATGACTGTCTACTCAGATACCAGTTTCACTAATTCTAAATTTGATTGATGATTCGAGCTTGATGGACTCAAGTGGAAGAAAGACGCGTCATCCGTTCGTCAGGACTGCCTTCAGCCTCAAGTTACCTCCCCTTTCCTCTTACGTCCGTGGTCCTAAGAGAGATCTCGTCTAATCCCCCAGCAACTTCATTGAAGATGGTCTCTGAATGGGAAGAGGACCGGTCTTCTACCCCGACCCCAGCCGAAATGATCCGTCCATATTGAGAAGAGAAGAATGATCCTGACCCCTGAAACCACATCCTCACCTGCCGTTATCGTATGACGTGATAAACATTGTATTATATTATTAATGCGATGATACGCATGGTACTATTTGGGCGGAGGAAACAGAAAAGAAAAGTAACATGCGGAAAAAAGATCCACATTTGTCTTACTCACCACTAATAAGGAAACGTCGTACAAAGAGACGAGAATACAGAATGAGTCAAACTCGGAGAAAGAGCAGTATGCGAGTGGTGACATCATCGTCGAAATTGGTTTGATTTGGCTACATAAGATTGGTCACCTTTCCAATTTCTCTCGAGCGATGCGTCTTCCAATATTGCTGCTTCTATCACTCTTAACCCTTCTCTCCTCGGTAGAAGTAGAAGATGGAAGCGACCTGCCCGTCTATCAAAGAGGAATTGGATGGAAAAATGTCGAAGCAGAGATACGGTATGTGACAAGGTTGTAAAAAACTATTTGAAATGATTTATTCAGGAAAGACCTCCGCCTTTCAAATTCGGTTCGTCCTATCCACTATGATATTGCGATGAATGTATCTGTACGTGGATACAAGAACGCGCGTGCTTCAAGTTTTGATGGTATATTGGTAGGGATGGAGTAGAAAGATGTTCATTTTTCAGGAGTCGCAAGTGTCCATCTGAACATTACTGCACCCGTCAAAGTAGTCGAATTGCACTCACTTGGACTAGACATTCAGGAAGTTCGATCAATCCATTAATATTAAAAAAATATGTGAATATCAGGTATTCATGTACACATTTGACCAAATCGTCGGAGCGCCTGATTATCTGAATGAGAACAAGTTCAAAATAGATAGAGAACGAGAGACAATTATTATTCCATCAAGGCGATTCATTAGACCTGGAGAAAAGGTGTTTCTGAGGGTTTGTAATATTCTTATGCAAGTGTAAAATGTACAATCTACAGATCAATTACAACGGCACTGCTTTGATGAATGGAGGAGGTTTCTACGAGTCATGTTTATCTTATTCAATATTACTTTGATAATAAAAAAACGGTTGCAAACCGGACTTACCGGTGGGCCCCGGCTTAGTAGTCGCTTAGCTAAGTTATTTCCTTTTGATTCTGGCTCAAATTATCCTTTACCAATTGCTTTCCAAGGATTTCATTGCGAAATTATCCCTGTTATGGATATGATATTGTTCGGATGCTCTAATGATGACAACAGGTTTTCTCCCGATATCTCCAATTCTTCTTCTTCCCTTCCATTAATTTCCCTTGTTACTCACTGTGAACCAACGGGAGCTCGACGATGGTTTCCATGTTTTGACGAACCCGACAAAAAGGTCAATCGATAATTTCATTTCTTTTTATAGAAAATACATTTTCGATATCCGTTTTTTTTAGTAGTATCGTGTCTTGCAGGCCACATTCCTTCTCACTGTTGAACATCCCGAAGAGACAAATGCTTTCTCGAACACGCGCATTCAACAGAATTCGACAGTGGATGGGTGAGGATTCCGAGACTTTGACTATTCATTCCATGAGTAAAAGTTTAAAAATCTGCGAACAACATTAATGAGCTTATTTTTCTCAATATTCACTTTATAGACGGCGAACAACTTACTTCGAACAGACCGTCCCTCTACCCACGTATTTGCTCGCTCTTTCTGTGACAGCCCAACCATTTGTGAAATTCAATGTAGACGGATATGAGGTGATTCAGTGGAAAATTAACAAACTGTAAAACATGATTTAACATTTAAATATTTACTGAAATTCGGAAAGTCCTCATCCATATCTTCATATCGTCCCTCTAATTCTTTTCTTCAAACCTCAAATCATGTTGCGCCTCGGGCATAGATAAATTAGTTATTGTTTATGACCAACAAATTCCAGTTTCGCGCCATTGGATTCAATCGTGAAGCAGCAGTCCAAAGTGCAGCAGATGGCTACCGTATCCTTCGCAACAACACCATATTCGACGGAATACCCTTCATCCCCGATAAAACAGGTGAGCAGCTTTTATATATCCTAATGCAGACAGTCTCTCTCCCTAGCCACCATTCCTAGTCAGAGAAGAGACTAAGATGTTGAGTCCGAAATAAGGGGGTCTCTGGTCGAGTATGAGAGAGGTCTTAGCACTTTCTCGACTAGAAGAGAAGACTATGGAGAGACACTGTTCGCGCCATAATTGTAATATTTTGAAGATTAGAGAGAGAAACACATGGTAAAATGAACTAAATTATATTTGTAGATATCCTGGTGGTTGATGATTATGCAATCGGAGCAATGGAAAATCCGGGTGAGATCTCATATTGAATTAGATTTGATCGAATGAGAACATTCATTCTTATAGTTTTATGAAAAAAACTCTAATATTGAAAAAGTCGTAGAGGAACCATAAAAATAGCAACAACAAAAACATTATTTCAGGTCTGATAACCTTCAGCAGATTCAGATCTAATGACACGTTGATGTACATTCACGAACTCGCACACATGGTAAGATTTCTCAGTTCCAAAAAAAGGAATATGAGCAAGAGAGAGTGAAAAAAATCAGAGAAACCCACTTAATCTCTGGAAATCTCGAATGACATAATGATGTTTATGGCGCATCATTCCACACTCCGGAAAACCTTACAGAAAGGTCTTCAGAGTGAGACAGCGTTTGAAATCGAAGGGGTCTCTCATTTTTGCAATTTCTCTCGCTTTAAAGGGTTAATCTGTAGGTTTGGAGTCATGTGATGGTCTCTAAATACTGCTGTTGAAGAAAACTTATTTTCAGTATTTTGGCAACCTCGTATCTCTTCGATCTTGGAATGACATTTGGGTCAAAGAAGGATTCGCTGCTTTCTATCAATACGACCAGAATCCAGTAAGTAATTTCTGGCTCCTCTCGGATTTCCTGAAAACAACATTGTTTGTAACTCCGTGTGAATCGTTATTCATGTTTGCCGTACCTCAGACTAAAATTTCCGATATGATCTGCAAATTACAGGAAAAATTATTATTTTGCAATCGATTCCTTTAATTCAGGTAAAGGTAAAGGTAAATGTAGTTCCGTCTTCAGCATGTTTTCATGCGCGGAACATTGTCAGTGTGCACGCAACCTAGGCATCTACAGCTTATTCAGTCACTCAGTTGCCAGCCGGCGACCGCCGCCCTTTACTCCTGGTTTCAAAACCAGTACCAAATTGGACCATGCTTGGTATACCTGTTGGGGTGGTATGATCTTTTGCGGTAGTCGAACCCGGGACCTTGCACTGCTCAGTCGAGCTAATCTAATTCAGATAACTCTTCCTCACCGTCGCTCTACCTTCATTTCTTTACACGATAGAGCAATACACTCTGATATCTCCTTTACATCTTCTCTACACATCGCCAAATATTTCAGCGCTCAGGAAAAAATCCACTACGAAAAATTCTGATAATTTTTTGGTTCCTTACCATGTTTCCTATATTCAGGCTTCCCAAATGATACGGCGAACTTTTTGTAATTTATTTATTCGATCCAAATGGTCTTCTCAACGACGAAGAGAAGGTACTCAACAAAATTATAACTAAACTCTAATTGACAAATATCTTAAGCTGAAGAAGTGGTTCGTTCTATCATCGGAATTGCACAAATCTGGTGTAATATCAACTCAAGATTTTATCAAATCTGTCTCTACGATCGCCAACCATTCAGTTGCCCGAAAGGTATCGTTTTAAATCCCATCTTCCTTGACATTGTTTATAATCACTTTTCATAACATTATGAACAATTCATTTCAGCTTCTTGGAAGCCTGATTCCTTCAACGGAGACTAGCGTCACTGCTAACATCTGGTAAAGAATTCTTCCATTGCACTACTTACTGAACTACTTACGAGAGACTATCGGACTCAATCGAATTACTCTTGGCACAGTACGAAAAGTGATAGATTGAGTGAAACATGACATTATGCACAGTAGCCCAGAAGGAGTTGCCCCGTGATGTAAAAAGTTGCGAAATCGCTTCTACGCCTCACGGCATTTACGTCATAGGAATTTCCGGTTTTTGAAAAACTTCATCAAATGACCTAATGAGTGGTACCAATCGACTACTCATAAAATTCTAAGATTTTTTCGACTCTGGACATTTATCGATATTTATCGATCTAACGCCAGAAAACTCGGAAATGTGAATATCATTTTCAATTTTAATTTATTCTACCTATTTCCCACCGCCAACTACAAAATTTTATTTTCGTAAAACATTTCAATAACAATGACTTGCATTTCGTATAAATATGGTACATTTTAATTTCGGCGGAAAATTTAAACTTTGCGAAAAACGGAGTGCCATACCATTTATGGTGTGCCTACAGTATGCCGGCCGAGGTTCGCCTTGTCACTTAACGGTTACGGTAATCAAATTACCGCATACGACCGAGTCTTATTGCAACAGGCGAGTCATGTTACTCACGGTAAATTCTGCCCTGACGACGTTTAACAGAAATACAAATCTCGGCCGGCATACTTTAGGCACACCATAAATGGTATGGCACTCCGTTTTTCGCATTTTCCGCTGAAATTACAATGTGCCATATTTATACGAAATGCAAGTCATTGTTATTGAAATGTTTTACGAAAATAAAATTTTGTAGTTGGCGGTGGGAAATAGGTAGAATAAATTAATATTGAAAATGATATTCACATTTCCGAGTTTTCTGGCGTTAGATCGATAAATATCGAAAAATGTCCAGAGTCGAAAAAGTCTTAGAATTTAATGAGGAATCGATTGGTACCACTCATTAGGTCCTTTGGTGAAGTTTTTCAAAAACCGGAAATTCCTATGACGTAAATGCGCTGAGGCGTAGAAGCGATTTCGCAACTTTTTACATCACGGGGCAACTCCTCCTGGGCTACAGTGCATAATGTCATGTTTCACTCAATCTATCACTTTTCGTACTGTGCCAAGCATCTGAACAAATATGTTGATCCACTCAGATAGTCTCTCTTACTGATTACATGAACATATTGCTAGGATGGATCTGGAGAGCCTTTGTGCAGCTCAGGGACTTTCGAAAAAATCATTTGACTCAGTGTTCACTGAATATTTAAGAACGGTCAGCTATTCTGCTTTCGAGCAAGTCAATTTAAAAAAAAATACACTTCAGGATCAACCTGAGTTGCTATTCTGCGGTGGAAATGTCAAGGTTCCTGAAAATATGATAAAGTGAATTAATAGTTTCAGATTCGTCTACTTTTTTGAATTTATATCTGTACTATTTTTCTCTCTCTAGATTGATCCATGATATGATCATTACTAACGAGCTGAAGATTCGAAATTCTCATCTGAACATTACCATTAGAACCATTGAACGATTACATCCAGGACTGACAATGCGATTTATTGTAGATGAATTGCAGAAAGATCCGTAAGGACATTTTTTTTAAAATTAAAATTTTAAAACATATTTCAGATTCTCACTTCCGATCAGATTCCGACTTAGAACAATTCTCCTTGCGGTGGTCGCAGAGTCCACTGATCTGGAACCAGTTAACTTGCTTCTTTCTCACTAATTGCCACTAATTACTAATTACAATCTTTTAGTTTCGCGAATTCATATCTCGATTTCCTGCTCTGGCTGCAAATTGTTACGACGATATACTCAAAATACTAGAGAAGGACTATGCTATGGATGAATTCAAGAAACGAAGCATCGAACTCGGAGAAGCGATAGCTCAATTATTGAAAGCATTTATAAATAGAATTAGACAATAGCAAATATTAACCATTTTGACTGATACCATCGATCATGTGTTATAAATGCCAAAACTGATAAACATCTCTACTTTAAATTATATTCCATACTATGTAAAACGCGTTGTTCCAAGTGAAAATAGAGTCCTGAGAAAGAGATGATACCTGAGGGAAGCTAGTGAGTACACTATTCCAGTTATAGAAGAGAGGCGGGAGAAGAGTCCACTCCACCCAGAATGAATACACTTACTATTGAGTGTATCATACACTGAGTTAGGGCATCTAGTGTATGATACACTTACAAATCTCTCGTTTTCGCACGCTCAATATTGAGTGTATCATACACTCGATGCCCTAACTCAGTGTATTCATTCTCTGTGTCTTTCCTCTTTCGTTCCTCGTCGTGAGATTAACACTCATTTCTTCGTTGATCTCTTTTTGCCCGTTGTCGTTGTCACCTTGTATCCTGTCGCACTGAACTTGACTCTTTAGTTTCATCATCCTTTTTAAGTCACGTGAGCTGCTTTATTTCTAGAAAACAATACTAATAAATTGAAATATGAAAACTAAATTGAACTTTCACAAAGGGAAATAATTACAGGAAACTCTGATAATCGAGAGAAGCCAAAAAAGATCTTCAGTGAGAGGTCCAAGGGAATCAAACACTAAGTGATTAGTTCATTCAAGAACGAGGATATCGGTATGATAGAGAAAGATAAATTAAGTACCCCCCAATCGTTTGTCAGTGGGAGAGAAATAGTTGAAACTCCTTTCACTCCTTTCACTTGTTCAGAATTCACACAGAATGCATATCATTTATAAAGCTGTATTTTTATTATGAACGACCGTTGAAATATGCATTTGTCTATTGTGCAATAATATTCGGTTGAAACAGAAAAGTCAGATGCCTTTTCCTGGATATACTTTGCCAAGGATTTTTTTTGCTTTATTCTTCCAGAGACTGCTCTGTACTTAGTGTGAAAGAGGAAGAAAAAGAGTGGGAAAAGTGTGGAGAAGCGGAGGAGTCTAGTACACTTTTCAAGCGGAAGAGGGACGAGGGATCAATCCACTCTCTCCTCGTACGTTAGTGTAACTCCCCTCTCTTCCCAGCTTATAGTTTACGTTATCGCTCTTGCTTAGCATCGATCTGTTCGACCATGAATTATCTCCCTCGCGTTTCTATTTCACATATTGATTCATATACTATCGTTTATCTCATCACAACTTTGAATCCAGCGTACACCATACAATAAATGCGCAGTTCTTTATCACTGTATCCGTCGCTTCGTTCTCTAATTTGCACTCACCGAAATATCTGGCTCTGTGCCCTTTATTCCTTACCTTTTCATGTTTCGCGACTCGAAAAAAAGTACAAACTCCACAGGTATCTACGCTACTTCATTCCGTCTGCAATTTTCGAAAAATGAACCCCTCTCCACAAGTGACTACCGCTCATAAATGTAAGTAGACAAATCATCAATACAGTACACTGAATTTGAATTTTCGTTCACAGAATATGAATTTTCGAAAATCCCCATTAGAAATCACATGAACCGATTATTATTTTAAGTCCGAAAGGTTTCTTTTTAAATTGTGTCGACTTCCAACCCAGTTTTTTACTAATGAACTTATCCGATTCATTTTTGCACATTACAGGGATGACAATCATTCGTTTCCTTCGGCCATATTACTGAAAGGTAGTATTTTTACATATATGAGAGACTATCTGAGTTGATTGAGATACGGCCGTACAAGCAAAACCTAATCTATGCTGAAAAGTTGCTCCTAGGGTAAACATTGGCCGTAGAGACCGAAAATGGACATTAGAAGTTTCATAGATCAAACCCGGCTGAGATATGTTTCACCACATGTCCAAAAGTGAAATTTTCAAATTTGACAGAACGCATCCAAACCCCCTACATAGCTATATATTATGAAAGCTCTCTCTAAAATAAACATTTTTCATATTATGGCCAAGTGGCTAGCTCTTCTGTGAAAAAAGTTTTTATTTTTTTAACAAATAATTTTTAAAAATCAGTATCACGGCGTATTCGGCGGCACTTTTAATTGTGTCCATTCGATTGCGCGTTGAAAATTACCCCCGTGCGCACAAAATTAGCAAGATTCATTTTATGCGACCTGATCAAATTATTAGGTGAACAAACCCGACTGCTCAAAAACTAGGCGATTTTCAACAAAATAATTTATTTTGACTGTATACAAAGCTCGCACAGCGAAATATTTCGTAGAGTCACTAGAATACATAAGATGAAGAAATTAAAATTAACTCTGCTCAATTTGGAGGAATTTTTTTTTGAGCTCAAACCACGTACCCCGGGTCATGGCGAAATTTGCAGAATTTTTTTTTCGACTGATTCCCTGTTTAGAGTATTATATGTGACCATGTATGCTGTAGAAATAATATATACCACGATTTGGTATTAGATGCCGAACGGAAGAGACAAAAAAATGAAAAACACTTTCCGGGTTTTGGACCATGACCCGGGGTACGTGGTTTGAGCTCAAAAAAAATTCCTCCAAATTGAGCAGAGTTAATTTTAATTTCTTCATCTTATGTATTCTAGTGACTCTACGAAATATTTCGCTGAGCGAGCTTTGTATACAGTCAAATTAAATTATTTTGTTGAAAATCGCCTAGTTTTTGAGCAGTCGGGTTTGTTCACCTAATGATTTGATCAGGTCGCATAAAATGAATCTTGCTAATTTTGTGCGCACGGGGGTAATTTTCAACGCGCAATCGAATGGACACAATTAAAAGTGCCGCCGAATACGCCGTGATACTGATTTTTAAAAATTATTTGTTAAAAAAATAAAAACTTTTTTCACAGAAGAGCTAGCCACTTGGCCATAATATGAAAAATGTTTATTTTAGAGAGAGCTTTCATAATATATAGCTATGTAGGGGGTTTGGATGCGTTCTGTCAAATTTGAAGATTTCACTTTTGGACATGTGGTGAAACATATCTCAGCCGGGTTTGATCTATGAAACTTCTTATGTCCATTTTCGGTCTCTACGGCCAATGTTTACCCTAGGAGCAACTTTACAGCATAGATTAGGTTTTACTTGTACGGCCCCTGTTGAGAGAATCTCAATCGACTCAGATATTCTCTCATATATATATATACAATTTTCTTTCATGTGATTTTTTTGGCACCCGTCTAAAATGTGCTCAAAATGTGATTTTCAAAAATTCAAAATTCCGTTTAGATTGTTATGCTGGCCATTTCTCGAAAGCACTAGGCATCGTTCGCAAATGCGTTTCTTTTGCGAAGATTCAATTGGAAGAGTAGAGGATTTCTTGGTGGTCTCGAAGAAATAATGACCATCGCGTACGATTTCTGCTGATTAACCACCACAATAATTAATTTTCCAAGCGAAAGCAGCAATTTAGAATGTCTCATGCTGTATATATCATTGTTCGATAAACAATTGTTCTCGATATATAGTTTTGAGTAGTTGGTAACCTCGGTCTCGATTGATGACAGACAGACTATATATCAACGATAGGTTCTCGAACGCGCAATGGAACTGAACGGTGTGGCACGAGAACAATCATATATGTCAAATATATAAGTGCAGTAATCTATTTCACTAAATAAAACACATCTGACATGAGAATCGACACCAAGGCGAAGAACAAACCTCTTGCGCTATGGAGACTCGACGTATGTTGCTTCAAAGAAGAACTTAAGTTGGGCAGTATGAAATCTACCTCAAGATGACGGAAGACACAAAGATCCCTACTCGTATCCCTTCCCTCCCCTCCCCCCACTCGTGCGATGGCAGAAGGCGCCATAGTCCTTCCCTTCACTTTTCACCCCCATTCACCCACAATTTCCCCTTTGTGTGGTATAAATATCTTATCTTATCTTATCTTAGAAAAAACAACAACAACAAATCAGGCTGGGTGAAATAGATGCGGAAGTCCGGGAATGAAGGTAAAAAAAGAATGAACTAATGGTGAAAGTTTGCAACCTAATTGAAAATTCATTTCTCACCTTGAATCTCAGTGAATTGCGTGATTTCTCTCTATTTTCTCACTCACTCAACTTTTTGTCCCTACCTTTGCGTTCCCCTTCGCCCTCGGCATATCATCGAAAACGATGACATTGCGAAAATGGGTAAGAAGGACACGATTATCTTGCTCTCAAAAACAATAATTCCAAAAGAAAATTGCATGTACCTGAAACAACCTGATTTATCATAACTCAGATAACCCTGATTTTTACTCAGTGAAACGCAATTTTACATCCAGCGATAAATAATAGCAGGAAAAAGATTAATTGACCCATGCTGAATTGAGATTAATTGACCCATGCTTTTTCCATGATCTCATTTAGAGTGTCCTATTTTATTCTATTATTTTACGTAAAAGAAACCACATTTTTAGTTGTGTTATATGATTATATCATTCGAATCAATTGTTCGTACGTTCCCGTGAGAGGATTGGTCAAATAATAGTAATAAAGATTTTATTGCATTGTAGAGAATTCATAAAATAATATTCGTTAAAAAAATCCTCATCTCATCCATGAAATTAGATATGATGTTGCACGGGTGGACGAATAGATGATCAGTTGATTCTGAAATGGAAAAAAGTAAGGATCGAATTTTTGGCCTCAATATGTCATATGTGGCATATTTCTCGAATGCGCAAAGCATGCCTCTCATGCAAAAAGTCATGCGCGCCACTACTAATATCGCCTTTCTATTCTTTTCTTTATCTCTTTTCCGAATATCCTAGTGTGTTTGGTTACTACAGTATTAGAGTTCGAAAGTAACTTTACTCACTTTGCTGGTCGACTCTAGGGTCGGAGCTTAAA
Source organism: Pristionchus fissidentatus (assembly GCA_036245785.1). Taxonomy (NCBI): domain Eukaryota; kingdom Metazoa; phylum Nematoda; class Chromadorea; order Rhabditida; family Neodiplogasteridae; genus Pristionchus; species Pristionchus fissidentatus. Next base: position 5,157,518 of record BTSY01000007.1, read on the forward strand.
AATGAGCCTCAGATTAATTTATTCTTAACGAGAGCAAAATCTGCTTCGCGCCAGAGGTCATCTGAATTGCAAAAAAAATCACAATTGGAGAGTGCAAGCAGCATAATAAATACCTAATATTCAAAGAAAATATTTGATTTTGCTATTATGTTGATTGAGATTCTAGTTACCCTTTTCAAATTACCTCCAGATTAATGTAGAATTCATTTGGGAAGATTTGATGGTTGGTTCAAGGTGGAGTAGACATCTGAATGTAAGATTTAATGGTTATTTCAAGGTGGAGTAGACATCTGAATGTAAAATTTAATGATTATTTCAAGGTGGAGTAGACATCTAAATGCGACATTTAGTTTTACAAAATTAAAAAGGAAAGTGAGTATATTGCCCTGCGTCGAATGAATTTGGTTAAACCGCTCTCTGAAAATAAATGAAGCGGATAATGAAAATAATTCCTTTGTTCACTCCGAAAATAATGAATGAGAAGAGACTGACTGCCCTGAGAAAGGCCAAGCGGATGGTAAGGAAGTGGGGGAAGGGATTGTGGCACTTCACGGATATGGGGAGTACACTCCGGGACATGATACTGTGTGCACAACGTTATTTGCACGATGAAACACAGACGCATGGAAAGATAAATTTTTGATTTCAGTGCGCAGTCTCGGGAATAATTAGGAAGAAAGAGAAGACACAGAGGAGAGGAAGGAGAGGAGGAGGGGACAGAGTTAAAAGGAAGGGCAAAGTGACCAAAATATTTCTTCTACAATTCACTGCGCCACGTCGATTGATAATCTCTCATTTGATGCAATCTCTCGCCGTCTGGCACCTCCGCAATTTCTCTAATCTCTCACCGATTACGAGAAGCAATAACGCTGGCACAATCTCTATCCCTCTCTCTATCGTCTAGAGTGATGTCTAATTGAAACACATTCTGTAGTAAAATGATGAATATGGCTCGAATTTCTCTTTTTGCCATTCTTGCCTGGATGTAAACACTGATAATCTCTATATATTTTATTTAAGCCCGAAGGATCGAGAAACAGTCAATGATTGTCAAATAATCATTGACTGTTTCTCGAGGATGGATTCGGGGAATTGTGGGAAGGAAGAGTATTTTTATGGTTTATGGTTATGGTTAGAACCTAACCTTAACCCTAACTAACCGGGGGGGGGGCTGAGGGTTAGAACCTTATGGTTAGGTTTCCATTCGATAGCAGATGTCATTCTCTATATTACGAGTTGCTAGAGACGGAGATGGAGAAGGAAATGGGATATTTAATTGAGTTAAAAACAGAAGCATATCTGAATTAATGAACGTTCTCATTCTCTGAATTGCATGCCGTAAGAAATCCCGTATCAAAGGAGAAAGTGAAATATCGGTTCGTGGTCGGATGGTTGGAGCAGTAGCTAGAAGTTTGCCTGCGATTGTTGAGAAGTTTTGTTGTACAACATTATCTTCCTCGTGACAAGCGGTCGATAGCCTCTTCTCTCCGCTCGCACCCCAGTTTGGAGAAACATTGGCAGTCAGATAGGGCAACTAGGCAAGAACATCGCCCTCCTGGCACCACTTCCCACAGAGGACTCGGATCGACTAAAGCAAATTCAAATCCCCAGCTAAGAAGGAGTGACGAAATGACTACTACGTGAGTTCACACTTCGGACATACAAAATCGGTAGCTTGGAACCGATAGCTACAATAAACGACTATTGTGGTTCATTAATTTTCATTATTTTTCCGACATTTTTCTGAATTACTAGTGCCCCTCGCGTTTTGTATCATTTTCTTTATGTTCTTTGACGTTAATGATTGCTCATATCTCCCAGATTTCCGACTCGCATGTAGTCCCACTTCAGTCGTGATATTTACGCTTTCGTTTAATTGGAAAACGTAGCGTATCACATGATTTGTGATTTCTGAGAAGGATCTTCAAGTGGTAAGTTTCTTCTCCGTAGAATATCCTTCAACTAACGAGGAGTGAGTCAATGCGCTAGACTGGTTTCTATGATTTAGATAGTAGGGTGACTCTTTCTTTTGCTAATGAATTTACTTCCTTGTTATAGCTTCTGTAGAGAACCATACCAGGATATTAGCAATGCTATAACTATTCTGGTAGAAACAAGAAGAAACAACATTATCACGTCACACTCAATCGAGTTTCCTTAGGAGTGTGGTCCTTGGAGTGCCCTGAATTGATCCCATGGCAATTCTCCTTCTATGTCAAATGATAAGATGGAGCACAAAGCGGGTATTGCAAATGCACAAACACTCGTCGAACATTATAAAACGTTCCGCTGATAAACAGCTAAAACAAAAGCTAGAGAGAATGTGAAAACGAGAGAAGCAGACAGTAACCACATCACAGGTAGTTTGTAATAGGCTCGACGAGATCATGAGGCGCATATCCGTCACTACACCGAATCAGCTCCTCCGCAAATTGTCGTAAACGATCAGAACCGAAACACTTTTTGGGGAAACAATGTCACAAGATTATTCTTTTGGGTTTCTTCCGGAAGATTTTCAGGTGATTATGGTTAGCGCCCTCTTATCCTGACCGGACGAATCACTTTCCGGTGTGTGGTATCTGGAAAGTAATTATCGTATCCCACGTCATGAACCTCACTCTTGTAATGTGTGCTTCATCATGCCTACCCGCAAAAGGAAATTATGATTTATTCTTATTTCTGGAACAATGCATACAAACAGGCATACATCGAAATGTTTCCACAGGAAAGTGGATTCCATAAAGAAAGTAGATATAGGTCATACAACATGCGAAGGAAGGAAAATAACAATCTCTGGCACGACCCCTTTCTGGAGGTATGTAATGTTGTACTGGACGGAAAAGGTATGATTTACAGATAAACAGTTCATTTAGGAGGAATTCTGGCACTTGTCAATTCTTCACATGGTTTAATTTTAGTCGCCAGGGGTGGTATTCTTCTTCCATTTTCGGCTTGGCCGAAAATCTTTTGCGGCCGAAAAATTCGGCGACGAGCCGAATTTTTTTCACATTTTTCACGATTTTTTCATTTCATTTTGAGTTCATTCGCTCTTCGCTCCCGGTCGAATGCTTCGACAGAGAGTCCCTCAGCATCCCCAAATTCGTCTTCCTCGTATTGATCTTAGGCTACAATATCAAACAGACTCGAATATATTCTATGGACGGCTAAAGAAGGGAGAAGCTGAGTTGATGGCTATTACTCAGCTGACTATGCCTTGTTGGAGTATTCACTAGGATATCTTACCGCATATGCAATGCGCTGCCGCTCTTGCGTATCTTACGAGTGACGCGCATCAGACTTGGCTGGCACAGGGCTTGGGCATGAGTCAGGCCACCATCTCGAGGAAATTACACGCTCTTATCGATTGCCTCTCTTCGACGCCAATGGTTCAGGCTCGTTACATTTCGTTTTCGTGTTAAAGTACTCATTTCTTTTTAGAGATTCGTGAAATATCCAAATACCACTGCTGAGCGGCGGACTCTCGCGGCTGGCTTCGAGCGCGCTTGCCACATTCCCAGTTGGTTTATTAATTTGGTTGCTATTGCTACTGTAATTTTAATTAGACACATACGGTGTCGTAGACGGCACGATTGTTTTGCTTTACGCAGTCAATGGGCCTTCCAGAATCAGGTATTCGTTATATATTTAAGCAAAATATTTAAATAAATATGGCAACATAGGCATGTGTATCGGCCGAGAATGAGCAAAAAACCTGCGCTCAATGTGCTCGTAATTTGCGACTATAGAGGGAAAGTACTCTTCTTCGATGCAACTTGTCCTGGAAGGTGGTGCAAATATAAATTTGTATTTAAATTTTGAATAAATATTACAACTTCCATGACAGTCGCTTACTGCAAGAGTCTGAGGTATGGCAGTATGAAGATTATCCATCGACCGAGGGGTAGAGAGGGCGAAAGTGAAAATGAGTGGGAAAGGGTGAGAGCAAGAATAACAATGGAGCGATCTCTGGCCGAAATCCATTCCGAAAAATGTGAAAATCTCCTTTGTCTCGGCCGAATATTTTCGGGCGTCAAAAAAGTGCGCCGAATATGTATAATGGAGCGACCGCTCAATAGCCGAAAATCCAGCCGAATTTTTTTTAAATTTCGGCTCGGCCGAAATATTTTCGGCTGAAATTCAACACCGCTCTTTGTTAAACTAGTGGGCCGAAAATGAAGTCGGCCGAGCCGAAAATGGAAGAAGAATACCACTCCAGAGTCCGTAAGCCTAAAATTCTTCGTAGAATGAAAGTTCGAATGGGGCCGGGCAAGAAGACGGTGTATCTGCATAAAACATGTAATTATCACATATATTGGTTCGTCGCCTGGTGAATTGCATGTTGAATACAAAAAAACAACCACTTACGCAGCTGGTCCGAGGGAAAATAAGTCAGACATGAAGGGAATTATCTTCGGCAACAATTTCATGCCATCCATTGGATTTTTAAAGACGATTACCGACTTGTACAATATCTGGGGGCTGTATAATCTTTCCGAAATGTGCGAGAGAAATATGGCAAAAAAACCATCGCCCAAAATATGGCAGATTTTTCTCTAATTCTCTCGATATAGCATGCTATTTCTTCACTCTAACCAAATTTCAATCGGAAATGTGCGATAAAACTTGGCGAATTTCTAAACGGAACTTGGCGAAGTTTGGTTAGAGAAAGAGAAATAGCACGCAAATCGAGAGAGGGAAAAGTATGCATGTGAGCCCTTTTTAGGGGGGAATTCAAGGCGCAATGGAGTGAACGCAAAAATTTCAATTTTGGCATTGTTGGGTGCTGATGGTCTGTCGCATCCTTGTTTTCATAATGAAATTCCAGCAAATTCTAAATTAACGTAACAAATTGGGTTGAAAGTAGAGTTTAAAAATGAGCCATGTGTACATGCCTGAATAATCGGAACGTTTTATTCAAATGTCGCATTTTTCTTTATTTTTGCAATTTTGCATGGTTTGTTTAGTTTTTTCGCTCCTTTTAATCGTACAACTACATCCGCTATGCTCTCATCGTCTTGTGATGCCCATTTTCTTATATAACACTGCATTATAACGCTTCCTATGAAATGAATTGTTTTCTTTGTAGAGACTTTGATTTTGTGCTTGGAAGTGAAAGAATGGATGAAATGGAATGATCCTGCCAGTTAATCAATAGTAATTGCATTAGAAATTGCCAAAAATATTAATACTAAACGAGTATAAACAACAGAAACAAAAATGTAAACATGCTGATGACGTAGATGGCAGATTTCTAAAGAAAAATTGGTCAAGTTTTGAACGATGTCAGTGAAAACTTGGTGAAGTTTTGAACGATGTCAGTGAAAACTTGGCCAAGTTTTTGGTGAAGTTTTGACAGATTATACAGCCCCTGATTTAATTAATGTAAAACTAAAATTCTGTATCTACTTCCTACCACTACAATTATATTTGCGCCCAGAGCAGCAAACACGAATAGAGAAATAATGGTGAGTGAGCGTTCCTGAATTAGAAATATAATAAAAGTAGATTTTCAAAATTCAACTTGCCAACTGAGTTTGTCCAGTTTTGTGGAAAAGGCTGCACATCGAGCAAATCTCAAAGAAGTTCGAAAATTTTAGTGACTAATTAAATAGGAGAACGAATCAGTCCAGTGATAATTTAACACAAAATAATTTAATACACTAAACTCACACAATGTGTGTGTCTTGCTGATGAAAACACGCGTTTGCTTTAAAATATTTCAAAATTGTCAGAGCCATTAAATAAGACATTTGTGGGTCGGAAAGAAATGTGTGTGTAATAATGAACTGATTTGCTACCTTTGCAGGGTCGATACTCCTCAGGAATCGATTATGGGTATAGAAACGTGTTTTGCATTGCTCAAAGATCACTATCACAGAATTGATCAATGTTTTCTGGTCTCTTTCAGAGAGTGAGTGTACTTGTTAGATCACTAATTGCCCCTATTCATGCCTCCCATCTCAATCCCTCCTATTCATGCAATTTGCCTTCACGTCTCGCTTTCCACCACCATTTTCTTTTTTGTAGTCTCTGACTTTGCTTACGTCATGTTGCGACATTTCTTGCTCGTTTATTTCTGGATGATTGTCAGTCTACATCTCGATTCGTCATTATCTGAAGTGTTTTGTCCATTTTAACACAGGATGCCCATAATTAATGCAGACTGAATCCCTATTTTCTACTGCTCTCACATAACTCATTGATTTTTTTATTGAACTGTATTTAAGGTGTGAGACATTCAAATTGTTGCAATGATTTCACACGACGAATGCCCTCTACGAAAAGATAAAACGGTCAGTGCATTTTTTTTAATGAAATACAAAAATAGTCAAATAGCGGAGGAAAAATTAGGTCTCAAAAAGTTGTATTTTCATTCAGAGTGCGAAATCATTCTTGGAAGAGGTTCCAGACTTGATGCTATCCACTTTGTATCTATACATGCTCGTTAGAATCAAATTCTCATCCGACCAAAATTTTAAAACTCCCTTTTTCACTCTTTTCGTATCGACAGGTGAGAAAGCGCTATATTTCTGAGTATCCGTGATTTCAAAGGACTATGTGGACTAATTTCTGTCGTCTCGCATATTTGTATAGCAAAGTTCACATACAACGAGCACATGCTATGGGCCTTCCAACTCGCTTGGGTATTAATTTCGATAGTTGCGTTTTAAAAAAAAAATTTCTTTAGATAATTAATTACATGGGAGCCATTGGATCTACTATTGGAAAATTGCTTATTGTGGTGCACCGATTCGAGGTTCTCCGAAGTGTCGAACTCAAAGAAAATGTGTCTTTTTTTACATATTTCTTCCTGCTTTACTGATTTCTCTAAAAAAACACATATTATTTTCAACTATTAATTATTGCAGAAATGGAAGGGAAACACTCTCAAAGTGCTCATCTTTGCTCAATTTTTGTTTCCATTAGCAGTTGCGATTCCACTTTTCTTAATTGTGGTCGTCTATTGCATTAGCGCAAATGGCAACATTAGTTTGGACACAACTGATATTGTGGTTTTGTGAATACCTGATTGCCTCCTCCAAAGTTCCACTGCTTCAGATCGAGAAATCAATAACGGCTATGTGGTATCTGTTATTTGCCATTATCAGCTCTGTATTTTTGCTGCTGACGCAAAGGAAGCTGTCGGCAGTTTCAAACTACGTTGAGGCAAGTGTAAATCATGAAATTCTATCGCAAATCAATATTTAGAACACGACTAAAAAGGACGTGGTACAATTCCAACGCAATATGGCGCTGTTCGTCCTCTTCTGTACTATCGGACATCTCATCAAAGCGAGTCATCAGGTACTTTTTAAAAATTCAAATATCTCTTTTTTTATTTTCTTTCAGTTCATATGGGCCATCACTGTTGACCTAGGACTGTTGCATTGGACAAATGTAATTTGGCCCCTGGTGAGTTCATCGAAAATGAAAGTAAAATCAAACGTGGAAATGACCGAAATTCGAGTGCCCAGAATTTTTAAAAAGTGTTCAAGATAGCCACTGGCCTACTTTGATTACCTATGAAGAAGTAATTATAGCGCGTATTGGTTTCCGAGTGGTGAAGGGAAGGGAGGGAATAGAGGAGTCGTTGGCTCGGTTACTCTATTTCTCTATTTTATCAATTTTTCAAACGAATGTCGTATAGTCTCGGTCATTCCTTTGTTGGAGTTTTCATTAACAATATATTGCAGTATCCGTACGCAAATGGACTAGCGACGTATTCTGCTCCGATCATTCTAGTCATAATTTCGAAAAGAGTTCGGAGACTTATGTTCAGCCGGTCAAATATGTTTCGCGTGTGTGTTCGGCATAAACCTCACCCCTCAACGCGACGATCAACGACTGAATTCGCCTCGTCCTCTTCTCATATTCCATAAAATTGTTCGAAAGATTAATAAATCGACATTGTATAATACTATGCAGAGGACTTGCACACTTTTCTTGAAGGAGAGATGGATATGTAAAGATGCCGACTCAATTCTAACTTGAATAGGAGAAAGTGAGTGTAGTCCGTATTGCGGATCGTTAATTGAGATTTTCTTGCTTTCGAGTTGATCTAATCACCTTTGCTGTCTAATTATCCCCTTTTCATCAATTTTTCGATCTCTCCTAGTGAGAGGGATAGCATTGGAGACATTAGTCCATTTGGGAAGGCGTTGGAGATCATTAGTGAGGGCAGAGAGAAAGAATTATGAAAAACGGTAAGATCGAGTCGGAAAATGTGTTACTCTTAAAATGACTGTTTAAATGATTTTTTCTTCGAATATCCAGACAGAATCCTGTCCAAATTGTAGAGAGTTTCAATATTTGTGAAAAGTTCTGCTTGCAGGAGATCTGCATTTGTTTTTTGTAAGCATTACTCGCGAATAAATTCATCACCATTTTACAAGATAACCGAGAACAAAAATACGCGTTCTAAACAGGAACATATTAGAACTGTTTCCTGAGATTTTGGATAATCAAACGGAGGGCAAATTGCATAAAAAAAGTGGTTGGATGAGTACATCAAGATTATCTCAAAGAATTTAATTCAGATGGGGTCAATATTCCCGCATTTGCTGTTGAACGTTGAGCAGTGATTCATCCGAATGTGATACAAAATGAACGATGTGCCGGAGACCATCTGAATCTGAAATATTGTTGAATTACTCCTGGATTATCGTTTGTTTAAGTAATTTGAATTTAAAAAAAAATAATGAAAATGCAATTACAGTAGGATATCACTACCAATGTTATTTCAAATTAATATACTCACATCACATTCTCGTTTCTGTCAGTCGTCGTGAGCGGTCCCTCTCCATTTTGCTCTGATGGAGAGGGGACTCCCCTAGTTCCCTGGACCAACTCGTTTTCTACCAACGACTCGACAAGATTGGAATCCCCGTCCTAGCAGGCCTGGTCACCGTGGATGAGTATGACCGTTTGATGTTGGCTACTCAGATACCAGTTTCGCCAATTCTCAATTTGATTGATGATTCGAGCTTGGTGGACTCAAGTGCAAGAAAGAAGTGCCACCCGTTCGTCAGGACTGCCTTCAGCCTCACGTATCCTCCCCTTTCTTCCTACGTCCATGGTCCTAAGACAGATCTCGTCTATTCCTCCAGCAACTTCAAAGAAGATGGTCTGTGAATGGGAAGAAGACCGATCCTCTACCTCGACCCCAGCCGAAATGATCAGTCTATACTGAGAAGAATGATCCTAACCCCTGAAACCACATCCTCACCAGATAGCGTTACCGCCTGATGTGATAAATAATTGAAATTGAATATACTCACCTATTTCCACACAGTAAATTCTCGTTTCTGTGTTTCCTTCAAATGTACATAGTTGATTCTTGCAGAATTTGGGAGTGTACACCTACAAAATGAAAATCACATTTCATATGGATAAATTCAAATATCCTTTTAGTATTTTTGATTACTAAAAATCTGTATTAGCATACATGAATGTAATGTAGAGCGAAACTGATAAATAGTACTTTTATTTATAAAATAACGAAGCTGACCTAGAAATCTGCATTCATGCGAAGGATATTCGTGGGATATTTCGCAAACTCGGAATAATTAAATCGATTTCCGTTGCGAGTTCTCGAGTAACGTAAAACTTTAAGCTTCCTCGCTCCTTGCAAGTGCATGCAATATCGAGTTCGACGCATTTTATTCCCTCGATGAGATCGCGTAGAACAGAGACTCCTATCTCGGAGCTTCTCTTTACTTCCTGAAGAAATTTTAAAAGTTATTTAAATATCAGACGCCAAAAAAAACAGTTCATGTCAACTAGCAAAACACTTACATACATATTTATTCAAGATTCAAAGTCTGTGCCTGTTGACTAGCAAAAAGAAAGAATAAAATAAATTTATTAAATCCTTGTAAGCTTACACAGTAAGGAACTTGGTGAATCAGCATGTTCGCAGTGACAGAACCGAGCATCTTGGTAATTTCCATATGTGACGGACTTCTATAGTCCAACTGAAAACAACAAACTTTTTTATACATTAAATTTGATATTATATTATAATATCATAGTTTCATATATCATAAAAGTTATGGGCGAATAATACAGAAAATAGGGAATAACTAAATAAAAGTTAATCCAACCTCGACTTTGAGAAATCCAAACTCGACGTTGTCGGTAATTCTCTCAAAGACTTCGACATGGAGCATCGAATGCTTTCGTAGACTGCGACGATTCTCAATTGATAAGGTGACGTCACCCGAGGAATCGTACTGCAAAACAACAACAATAGTATACAGTATATTACTTATATTTAATATCAAATATAGGAAAACCGCTGCAAAATCACCCAAAATTCTTACGGATATCGATGCTTTGCTCCATGTTTCTCCTCCTTCTCTCATCACTTTCATCTTCTCGTTTCTGCCAGTCGTCGATTTACTCTCAATCTGCAGCGATCAGCGAAGTCGAGATAGGAAGCGATCTCCAGGAGAATTTCGTCAGGGAGATCATTCAAATTCTGCAATATAAGTGGCAATATTCATAGAAAAGAGTAGTTAAAACATTAACGAAAAGAGTACGAAAGGTGCTTAAATTACTCATAGATTTACCTAAAAAGAATTAAAGATTTGTTCCTATTGAACAATGCTATGAAATGTGGCTAAAATAATAATAGTTTCGTTTATTTCTCACCGCCGCGTCCGCATTCTTGTTCTCAGCATCAATGTCTCCCTCAATCTTTCTTCTCTTCGCCGAAGGGCCAAACATTTTAATATTTATCTGAAAATAGTGAAATTTGTTTAAGATCGCTAAAAACTGTTGAAAACTATCGGTTGACAAATAATTCCTAGAGAGTATTACGGCGCTGTAAGAGACGGACCTGACACTATAGGGGGAACAGAAATGTAAACATTTAGAGAAAACGAAGAGAACGGTATCAGATAAGGAAACATTTAATGAGAAGAATAAGGACTGGAAAGGTCAAGAAAAGAGAAAGAGATAGAGAAATAGAGAGAGTATGACAAATAAGGAGGAATCGAGCGCGTTTTAGAGGAGGAGAACAGAAGCCAATTGGAAGAAGTCCTTCCGATCATGAAACGACTCCGATACGGGGTAAATTATTGTAACACGGGACCGACCACAGCACACATATCCCGATCTTTTTTCTATTTTATCATGGTAGTATGTATATCTATGGGCTACCTCAAAACTTTTCTCAAAAGTTGACAAACCCGCCTGGGAAGCGAAATAAAAAAAATATCAAGCCTCATAAGAACGAATGAACGGACTGTTACGAACTAGAGCGGTGGTCAAGTGGTCTAAGGCGGCGGCGAGGAGAGGGAGTGAGCGCATGGGTTAGGTTCCTCTCCCCGAAAATTAGTTTTGCTCATTTTTCGCTGTTTGTTTTCTGGAATATAAATACGACGAGTGGGACATTTGGAACAAGTCGGAGGAAAACAATATCGATTGGGCGATGTGCGAGACGGGAGTGAGAGCATAATATGGGAGAGGTAATACGAGAAGCAAAGTATGCCAAGAATATCAGTGATTCAGGGAATAGAAAGGGAGAAGAACGGGGAAACAGATCCCAATCAGGGAGAGAGAAAGAGTGCGAAATGACGAATATCAAGCGCTCTTAATGGCAGAAGATCGAAAGCAAGTTGGATGGGTCCTTCCGAGTCCGAATAAGCTCTGCCAGAGGGTAAGTTATGGCCAGATGTGAATATGCCAGTGAGAGATGGATTGCTGACAGGGAGTATGCGAAACGGAAGAACATCCTAGAAGAACATTCCCATGTGGGAGAATGATCGGCCTTACTAGTTTCTCAGGACACAATCTTTTGTAGGTGATGTCACGACAAATTGTTTGTCGATTAACGATTACCAGAAACGGAGCAGCAAATATAGGGTGATAAAAGCGACGAAATAACCGCTCTTCACCTTTTAAAGGGGAGTAAGAAATAGCTAATGAAGAATACTTGGGGGAAGGGGAGGCGAGTCATCTTCACCTTGCATCTAACAATTTGAAGGGTGGGAAGCAACTGTTTCTCTCTTCTCTTTCCGGCCATTCGTCTCTCCGCGTTCACAGGGAGTGAAGGCCCTGAAGAAAGGAGAAGGGAGAGAGAGGAAAGACCAAGCGATCTCAGGAGAGCGCCGAATGTGAGAAGGCAGCTAGAGAGTGTTGCAAGTAGAGAGTGTGCTGACCGATAAACAAGCGAATAGAGAAGATGGGTACTATTTCCAATTTCTGTTTCTTCCTCCCTTCCATCACTCCCCCCATTCACCATCGATTAGTAGGATGTAGCTCACTGTTGTCTCCTCACTGTATTTTTTGTTTGCTCGTCTTCCTTATTGATACGAGACTATTGGTAAGAATTAATCCACGTGGTAGCTGTTGCTTCCCATTTTTTAAATTCCAAGCTCAAAGACTCGTAATGAGTCGTCTTTCCTTCTCTATTCTCACATTCTTATTACTCCGCTCTTTGTGAATCACTCTAGATGCCCTGGCGCTGTTTTTTTATCATGTTTTTCCTCGATTTAATTTATTCCAAATTCAACTTTTATTGCAGTATCAGACGCTTACATCGTCTGGAACAACCGCCAATTCTACAATGTAAAGAAGAACGAGAAAATTTAAAAGGACAATATCATGTACGTATTTCACTTTTAAATTCTGTAGTGCATCACCCCTGCAACTTTGGGCTACTGACAGAGAGATCTAAATAAGAATGCTGTTTTTTTTAATTTAAAAATATAGATTACGAATGCAGTTGGGATACATATTTGTGTGATCATCTGACTTCTAATAGAGCTTTCTAGCTGTGAACTTCCCATTTTTGTTTAGCTGTGTCGAAAGAATCGGGGCAAAAAGAATGTTATTGTAATTGTTGACTTTAAAACGTCACATTATTTTGGTATTTGACGAAAATAAAGAGAATCCAAACTTTATTTTCGTATTTCTTTCAGATCCCCGAGAAGAGGAACTGCGGAAGATAAAGTACGTACAAAAATTCTGAAAGATGATTCATGAAAACATTCAAATTGTGCAAATGTTGTGCAGAATTCCTAACTGGAATAGGCCAATGCACTCGCAAATTCTTCTTATTTCAACAATTTTTTTTGTTCGATCAAACCAGGAAAAAAATTGTATGCAGCGCTGATTTTCTTCGTGAATTTGCCTAATTCATACTTGACATTGAAAGGAAATCGAGGTTGGAAATGGTTTTTGAATCCCGGTCCAAATTCGGTACAAATTATTCGTGTTACAGATCACAAGCTTCATTCATCCAGAGCGACGACGAGAACAATCGTAGACAGATTCATCTGATTTCCGACCCAAAAACAACTGGAGGTGAGCGTCTTCATAACTCGTCTTGAAAGCTCGCCAATCATATCTGTCTGGCAATGTCTGCGTGAGCGAGCTTCTCAGATCCATTCTCATGAATCCCAAACCTAAACAGAAAGGAGCCGCGAGAGAATTTGCAAAATGCAAACTCCAAATATGTATGAATGGCCACAGAACAAGTATACTAGCGAAATAATATGGCGGATTTCGCGCAAATTTCATTTTGCAGAAATATGTTTTAGTGTATTATTTGGACAACGAGGATATCGGAAAATAGGGCTGGGGTGCATAGATAAATATCGTTATTTCGACTTTGGCGGATTATCTGTTTTTTTAGAAATATTGATGAATTTATTTCAGTGCCGGCCACTCCTAACCGGCCGAGGCACCACTCCATGAGCTCCCAACATAAACTAACCATTAGAGGAGTGGACGGAAGATAGGCAAGGCCTTCAGAAAGAGTTTGAACATTGAGAGAAATTTATATTTATTACTTAATGATAAATGTAATTTGATATTTCAGTGTTGTATTAGCGCCAACTGACTGAATCCTTCCTGATCGCTCATGATTCAACATTTATAATGATTTTTTTGTTGTCGTCTCGTCATAATTTGTGTAGAATAGCCGCTGTAAAACATTTTTGAACATATCTATTGCGCTCAAAAAAACAAAAAAAATTCGAGAGTTTCGATATTTTTGATTTTTCTGTTTCTCGAAAGGTGCAGAAAGGCACAGTTTAAAGTATCACCACTAAAATTATGTTATATTGTCAGAGAGTAATTCGCGCACTACTGTATTTCGATAGCTTCGCATTCGACATCATGATTTGAAATCGTTGAGGCACTACTTTTTAAAGAACTTTTCGAATTTGGAGAACCATAACTTATAAAGCAAAAATAGCAGCGGCTCATTCTCACGAAAAAGCGAAAGAGTACTGTTTATACTATAAGTGTTTCCAAGCTGAGGCTCTGGAAACAAACATTTACGCCAAGGAACCATTTAATTTTTAATCTAATCTTCCGTTTTTGTCAGGAATTTTATAAAGTGTAATATCCAGGAGGCCGAAAGAGTGTGAAATGAAACCAAAGATAGAAGTTGTTCCCCAACAGTCCTCCAACAACATATCATGATTACAAGAAATGTTAATTAGAACTGCCCGAAAATCGAAAGCACAAAGTTCAAACATCAAATCGCGCAAAACTTTCTTACCAGGCTGATATAATATTCGACGATTCGTCTAACTTTAGAACCAAACCATTCTATTCCATCCATTAATAAAATTGTGGTCTGGAACGAAATGTACATTCTCATTTTGTCACCGGACTATTCAAATATCCTGCACTGGTTCTATTCACCTCATTTGTTTTCCCTGATATCTAGAGTTCTTTAATCTGAACATTGCCTCTAGATAATAAATTGGGAAATCATGGCAAGAAACGATGGAGATGCAAGAATTTCTTGATTATTTTATCTCTTGATTTCATGAACATCTGAACTCTCTCATCCCCTCAATCTGCATGTATATTACTGTCATCATAAGGATTTATCAGACACTTTCTGACAGGATTGAGATTCTGGCTGAAGGGTCCGTACTAGCGAATAATACGCCCATGCTGAAAAGTTGCCCCAAGGGTAAACATCATGCGTACAGTCCGAAAATCAACATGAAAATTGTCTCCGGCCAAACCCGGCTGAGATATGTTTCATAATGTGTGAAAAACTCAAATTTTGAATTTTTGTCAGGAAAACCGGAAACCCTTACATAACTATATTTTCTGAAAGCTGACGCCGAGAGGAGCATTTTTCATGTTGTAAGTTTTCGGATAGCTCATAACAGTAAAAAGTTACGGTAAGTCAAATCTTTCAAACTTTTTAAAAAAAAATTTTTTTCCAAATAAGCCACATAATTTATTACATTTTCGGAATCCGCATAAAAAATTACCATAGGCATATTTTTCGCCATAAATATCTCTGTCTTGAAGCTGGTCGTTTAGACAAAAGTTAGCCCAGATGTTTGTACTTCCTTGTATGAATTTATGATAATTTCATCTTTACGACCAATTCCTTTTCTACTATAGTGCTCTATCACACTCACGCAAAAGATATGAACACTATCCAGGTAAGCAGCGTTGCCATAAACGTGATAAATGAAATTAAAATCGAACAAAAATATAATAAAAAATACATTTTTTTCATAATTTGGATGCATATTTAGGAAAGAACAACGCTCGTATTCCATCTCAAAAGCAGTAAATGTACAAGATATCAATAAAATTATATATTAAATATGTAAACTTGGTATTCTGAGGAAATATTTTTGAAAATATAAAAATTTAAAAAAATTTAAATTTTTGAAATTCGAACTTTAAATAAAAAAATAATTTCGCTCAATTGTGTTGACAAAATCGCCCTGAAAATACTTTATTATTTATCTAGATATCGAAAAACACATGTTAGGCATCATTAACAGTTACATTCAGCTTTTTTCATTCATCGCGTAGCGTGCAACGTAAAATACATCATAAACTTCCCCTCTACTTTTAATGATGCCTAACGTGTGTTTTTCATATCTAGATAAATAATAAAGTATTTTCAGGGCGATTTTGTTCAGCGAAATTTTTTTTAAATTTAAATTTCGAAATTCGAAAATTTAAATTTTTTAAAAATTTTTATATTTTTAAAAATATTTCCTCAGAATACCAAGCTTACATATGTAATATATAATTTTATTGATATCTTGTACATTTACTGCTTTTGGGATGGAATACGAGCGTTGTTCTTTCCAAAATATGCATCCAAATTATGAAAAAAAAATGTATTTTTCATTATATTTTTATTCGATTTTAAACTCATTTATCACCTTTATGGCAATGCTGCTTACCTGGATAGTGTTCATATCTTTTGCGTGAGTGTGATAGAGCACTATAGTAGAAAAGAAATTGGTCGTAAAGATGAAATTATCATCAATTCATACAAGGAAGTACAAACATCTGGGCTAACTTTTGTCCAAACGACCAGCTTCAAGACAGAGATATTTATGGCGAAAAATATGCCTATGGTAATTTTTTATGCGGATTCCGAAAATGTAATAAATTATGTGGCTTATTTGGAAAAAAAATTTTTAAAAAAAGTTTGAAAGTTTTGACTTACCGTAACTTTTTACTGTTACGAGCTATCCGAAAACTTACAACATGCAAAATGCTCCTCTCTGTAGGGGTCTCCGGTTTTTCTGGCATTAATTGAAAATTTGAATTTTTCATACTTTTTGAAACATATCTCAGCCGGGTTTGAGCGGAGCTCATTTTAAGGTCGATTTTCGGACTCTACGCATGATGTTTACCCTTGGGGCAACTTTTCAGCATGGGCGTATTATTCGCTAGTACGGACCTTTTTCGATCCTCTCAGAAAGTGTCTGTTATCTCTTTATATGATAGATGCATGTAACGATTTCTTCTCTGATGTTTCTCTATGCCAAGCTATCTCTCCCAAAGTACTACTAGTCAGCTTCGCTAAGGCGCAATTATCGAAATTCCCTCCTGGGTAGCTTAAACTACAACTGGTACCGATAACGCATTTCTATCACGCGTTTTTCCTCATAAGTCTACTTTTTAATAATACTTAAACATCCTGAAGCTCACATTTTTCATTTTTGCATTCATTTCTAATTTCGTTCCACCATTATTGTGAACTAAATTTAAGAAGCCAAGAAGCCCCTCCGACCTCAGACTCCAATTCATCTTCCATAGCACCAATCCGATCCAGGATCATTTTTCATTACGCGTTCCCAATGGACAACCATAAAGAGGTGAGATCTCCTTCACGCCGAATTATTTTAACTCAGGCTTGTTATCGAAATAGAAATTGATTGTGCAATGGCTGCTGATGGCTCGAACGCTTGGTGAAAATTTACATCTCATTTGTCTGGAATGACAGGAAACACGGTGTCACTGACACAAAATATAGGGTTGGTAAGAAAGTAATGAACGTTTTGGGATTGGAAATTTGGGGTTTCGCTTTTCTGCCAGTTCAAATTAGAATGTCTTGCACTCATGGTATGTTATAGGTGGACTTCTAAAGAACTACTTTCATCTCTGGTTTTTGTTCCACTCTCCCTTGCACTCTTAGATGTAACACAGTTTAGCAATTTTAATATCAATGGAAAATCAACAAAAAATATTTTGTTCTCCTGAATGCTGGGAATTGTTTTAGAGCCGCAGCTTAGAAGCAATTACAGTATCAACATTCCTCTTTCGTAATGTGCAGAGTATGAGCCACTGCGATATTCATTTAATAAGATGTGGTTCCCCAGATTCGGTTGGTCCGAAATAAATTGGGTCCAAATGATTTCAAATCACGATCGTGAATGTGAAGCTGTCGAGATCTGATAGTGCGGGATTTATTCGCTGGCAATATACCTTTCTTCTACTACCGATGTTTTGAATTGTGCGCTTCCGCACTTTTCCAGAAAAGGGAAAATCGAAAAATTCGAAATTCTCTAATTTCCTGTAAAATCGCAGTTTTGGGTACCTTATTGGATGAAGTGTCGTGTCGAAGTGAACGAAAATCAATTAGAGCCCGAATAATACGTATTACTGTGGGACGTTTACTGTCGAAATATCGGTCTAACGAATTGAAACGATGATGAATAAAATTGTGACACTTTATTAATGCTCATTTTCGATCTTAAATTTGTGTCCCTATGTGTGTTCTCCTTCAATTCATTATTGACATCACCGACTTCAAAGTAAGTGGATATATTATAATCATAGTAGATATCTTTATAATCCAGAGGAATAATGGAATTCCATTCCATTTGGTGATTCTAAAAATCGCAAAATACTTCATAATGTGATCCTTGGTACGTGTCTTTGATATTTTGAGACGATTGTTCTCGCCAGCCCGATAAGGAAACTCGGTACCTTTTTCATTCCTGTATTCACTACAGTCCACCCATCACGTACGTAGCTTAAATAGCCTCTACTTCAATCCACTAAATAATTATAAGGCTGATACTATGGCGAGTCGAAACTAACCCTGCAAACTTTCTCCCTTTCCAACTCTTGTGAAAATGGGAAGACAGGCCTGAAGCAGTGGGCGAGAAAATGAGGAGGCCTGAAGCAGTGGGCGAGAAAATGAGGAGACTAACTACATGCCTGAAGCAGTGGGCGAGAAAATGAGGAGACTAACTACATGTATTGTACCAACAGAGAATTTGATTGGGGGGATAGGACGGAAGTGCGGAAGATTTTTTTAAAAATGTCAAAAACGTTCATTACTTTCTTACCAGCCTGATATTTCGATCCTCTCAGATAGTGTCTGTTATACGAATGACCATTCGTCATGCGCTCATATCCGCAGCCACAGCGAAACACAATGTCCTCCTTTATTTTTTTTTTTTTTTTAGTTTTGTGAACTAGTTTTGTGAAGTTTTGTGGGGTAGTTTTGTGAACTTCTTTGAGATGTTTCATGAGCGCGATCACGTTGTGATCGTGGTCAGTTGTGGAATCATCGCTGGAAATTTCATATCTTTTAACATTTTCCTTGTTGCATGATCTCCTGATTTCTTCTCCTGATTTGATGCATCCTTCTGAGCCATCTCGCCCCGCACACATTCTCTGCTCAATTTCAGATTTTTTTCGTAGAATGCTTGTGACATCGTTTATGTACGCCGTCGGATACGGTGTGCTGGTTATGGCAGACGAGGTGTACTGTAGCAGAGGGTACGGTAACTAGGAGGTGGAGACATGACACGTGAGCTGACGGATGTGGTGTCCTGATTACGGTAGACGGGGCGTACTGTAGCACAGGGTACGGTAGATAGAGAGGTGGAAACTAGACACGTAAGCTGACGGATGTGGTGTCCTGATTACGGTAGACGGGGCGTACTGTAGCACAGGGTACGGTAGATAGAGAGGTGGAAACTAGCCACGTGAGCTGACGGATGTAGTGGGCTGGTTACGGTAGACGGGGCGTACTGTAGCACAGGGTACGGTATCTAAAGAGGTGGAAACTAGACACGTGAGCTGACAGATCTGGTGTCCTGGTGACGGTAGACGTGGCGTACTGTAGCACAGGGTACGGTAGCCAGGGAGGTGGAGACATGGCACATGAGCTGACGGATGTGGTGTGCTGGTTACGGTAGACGGGGCGTACTGTAGCACAGGGTACGGTAGCTAGGGAGGTGGAGACATGGCACGTGAGCTGACGGATGTGGTGTGCTTGTTACGGTAGACGGGGCGTACTGTAGCACAGGGTACGGTAGATAGAGAGGTGGAAACTAGACACGTAAGCTGACGGATGTGGTGTCCTGATTACGGTAGACGGGGCGTACTGAAGCACAGGGTACGGTAGCTAGAGCGGTGGAGACTAGCCACGTGAGCTGACGGATGTGGTGTCCTGATTACGGTAGACGGGGCGTACTGTAGCACAGGGTACGGTAGATAGAGAGGTGGAAACTAGCCACGTGAGCTGACGGATGTAGTGGGCTGGTTACGGTAGACGGGGCGTACTGTAGCACAGGGTACGGTAGCTAGAGCGGTGGAGACTAGACACATGAGCTGACGGATGTGGTGGGCTGGTTACGGTAGACGGGGCGTACTGTAGCACATGGTACGGTAGATAGAGAGGTGGAGACATGACACGTGAGCTGACGGATGTGGTGTGCTGGTTACGGTAGACGGGGCGTACTGTAGCACATGGTACGGTAGATAGAGAGGTGGAGACATGACACGTGAGCTGACGGATGTGGTGTGCTGGTTACGGTAGACGGGGCGTACTGTAGCACAGGGTACGGTAGCTAGAGCGGTGGAGACTAGACACATGAGCTGACGGATGTGGTGGGCTGGTTACGGTAGACGGGGCGTACTGTAGCACATGGTACGGTAGATAGAGAGGTGGAGACATGACACGTGAGCTGACGGATGTGGTGTGCTGGTTACGGTAGACGGGGCGTACTGTAGCACAGGGTACGGTAGCTAGAGCGGTGGAGAGTAGCCACGTGAGCTGACGGATGTGGTGTCCTGATTACGGTAGACGGGGCGTACTGTAGCACAGGGTACGGTAGATAGAGAGGTGGAAACTAGACACGTAAGCTGACGGATGTGGTGTGCTGGTTACGGTAGACGGGGCGTACTGTAGCACATGGTACGGTAGATAGAGAGGTGGAAACTAGCCACGTGAGCTGACGGATGCGGTGTGCTGGTTACGGTAGACGGGGCGAACTGTAGCACAGGGTACGGTAGCTAGGGAGGTGGAGACATGGCACGTGAGCTGACGGATGTGGTGTGCTTGTTACGGTAGACGGGGCGTACTGTAGCACAGGGTACGGTAGATAGAGAGGTGGAAACTAGACACGTAAGCTGACGGATGTGGTGTCCTGATTACGGTAGACGGGGCGTACTGTAGCACAGGGTACGGTAGATAGAGAGGTGGAAACTAGCCACGTGAGCTGACGGATGTAGTGGGCTGGTTACGGTAGACGGGGCGTACTGTAGCACAGGGTACGGTAGCTAGAGCGGTGGAGACTAGACACATGAGCTGACGGATGTGGTGGGCTGGTTACGGTAGACGGGGCGTACTGTAGCACATGGTACGGTAGATAGAGAGGTGGAGACATGACACGTGAGCTGACGGATGTGGTGTGCTGGTTACGGTAGACGGGGCGTACTGTAGCACATGGTACGGTAGATAGAGAGGTGGAGACATGACACGTGAGCTGACGGATGTGGTGTGCTGGTTACGGTAGACGGGGCGTACTGTAGCACAGGGTACGGTAGCTAGAGCGGTGGAGAGTAGCCACGTGAGCTGACGGATGTGGTGTCCTGATTACGGTAGACGGGGCGTACTGTAGCACAGGGTACGGTAGATAGAGAGGTGGAAACTAGACACGTAAGCTGACGGATGTGGTGTCCTGATTACGGTAGACGGGGCGTACTGTAGCACAGGGTACGGTAGCTAGAGCGGTGGAGACTAGACACGTGAGCTGACGGATGCGGTGTGCTGGTTACGGTAGACGGGGCGTACTGTAGCACAGGGTACGGTAGATAGAGAGGTGGAAACTAGCCACGTGAGCTGACGGATGTAGTGGGCTGGTTACGGTAGACGGGGCGTACTGTAGCACAGGGTACGGTAGCTAGAGCGGTGGAGACTAGACACGTGAGCTGACGGATGCGGTGTGCTGGTTACGGTAGACGGGGCGTACTGTAGCACAGGGTACGGTAGATAGAGAGGTGGAAACTAGACACGTAAGCTGACGGATGTGGTGTCCTGATTACGGTAGACGGGGCGTACTGAAGCACAGGGTACGGTAGCTAGAGCGGTGGAGACTAGACACATGAGCTGACGGATGTGGTGGGCTGGTTACGGTAGACGGGGCGTACTGTAGCACATGGTACGGTAGATAGAGAGGTGGAGACATGACACGTGAGCTGACGGATGTGGTGTGCTGGTTACGGTAGACGGGGCGTACTGTAGCACAGGGTACGGTAGCTAGAGCGGTGGAGAGTAGCCACGTGAGCTGACGGATGTGGTGTCCTGATTACGGTAGACGGGGCGTACTGTAGCACAGGGTACGGTAGATAGAGAGGTGGAAACTAGACACGTAAGCTGACGGATGTGGTGTGCTGGTTACGGTAGACGGGGCGTACTGTAGCACATGGTACGGTAGATAGAGAGGTGGAAACTAGCCACGTGAGCTGACGGATGCGGTGTGCTGGTTACGGTAGACGGGGCGTACTGTAGCACAGGGTACGGTAGATAGAGAGGTGGAAACTAGACACGTAAGCTGACGGATGTGGTGTCCTGATTACGGTAGACGGGGCGTACTGAAGCACAGGGTACGGTAACTAGGAGGTGGAGACATGACACGTGAGCTGACGGATGTGGTGTCCTGATTACGGTAGACGGGGCGTACTGTAGCACAGGGTACGGTAGATAGAGAGGTGGAAACGAGCCACGTGAGCTAACGGATGTGGTGTGCTGGTTACGGTAGACGGGGCGTATTGAAGCACAGGGTACGGTAGCGAGAGAGGTGACGACAAGACATGTGAGCTGACGGATGTGGTGTCCTGGTTATGGTAGACGGGGCGTACTGTAGCACAGGGTACGGTGGATAGAGAGGTGGACACTAGCCACGTGAGCTGACGGATGTGGTGGGCTGGTTACGGTAGACGGGGCGTACTGTAGCACAGGGTACGGTAGCTAGGGAGGTGGAGACATGGCACGTGAGCTAACGGATGTGGTGTGCTGGTTACGGTAGACGGGGCGTACTGTAGCACAGGGTACGGTAGATAGAGAGGTGGAAACGAGCCACGTGAGCTGACGGATGTGGTGGGCTGGTTACGGTAGACGGGGCTTACTGTAGCACAGGGTACGGTAGCTAGAGCGGTGGAGAGTAGCCACGTGAGCTGACGGATGTGGTGTCCTGATTACGGTAGACGGGGCGTACTGTAGCACAGGGTACGGTAGATAGAGAGGTGGAAACTAGACACGTAAGCTGACGGATGTGGTGTGCTGGTTACGGTAGACGGGGCGTACTGTAGCACAGGGTACGGTAGCTAGAGCGGTGGAGAGTAGCCACGTGAGCTGACGGATGTGGTGTCCTGATTACGGTAGACGGGGCGTACTGTAGCACAGGGTACGGTAGATAGAGAGGTGGAAACTAGACACGTAAGCTGACGGATGTGGTGTGCTGGTTACGGTAGACGGGGCGTACTGTAGCACATGGTACGGTAGATAGAGAGGTGGAAACTAGCCACGTGAGCTGACGGATGCGGTGTGCTGGTTACGGTAGACGGGGCGTACTGTAGCACAGGGTACGGTAGATAGAGAGGTGGAAACTAGACACGTAAGCTGACGGATGTGGTGTGCTGGTTACGGTAGACGGGGCGTACTGTAGCACATGGTACGGTAGATAGAGAGGTGGAAACTAGCCACGTGAGCTGACGGATGCGGTGTGCTGGTTACGGTAGACGGGGCGTACTGTAGCACAGGGTACGGTAGATAGAGAGGTGGAAACGAGCCACGTGAGCTAACGGATGTGGTGTGCTGGTTACGGTAGACGGGGCGTATTGAAGCACAGGGTACGGTAGCGAGAGAGGTGACGACAAGACATGTGAGCTGACGGATGTGGTGTCCTGGTTATGGTAGACGGGGCGTACTGTAGCACAGGGTACGGTGGATAGAGAGGTGGACACTAGCCACGTGAGCTGACGGATGTGGTGGGCTGGTTACGGTAGACGGGGCGTACTGTAGCACAGGGTACGGTAGCTAGGGAGGTGGAGACATGGCACGTGAGCTAACGGATGTGGTGTGCTGGTTACGGTAGACGGGGCGTACTGTAGCACAGGGTACGGTAGATAGAGAGGTGGAAACGAGCCACGTGAGCTGACGGATGTGGTGGGCTGGTTACGGTAGACGGGGCTTACTGTAGCACAGGGTACGGTAGCTAGAGCGGTGGAGAGTAGCCACGTGAGCTGACGGATGTGGTGTCCTGATTACGGTAGACGGGGCGTACTGTAGCACAGGGTACGGTAGATAGAGAGGTGGAAACTAGACACGTAAGCTGACGGATGTGGTGTGCTGGTTACGGTAGACGGGGCGTACTGTAGCACATGGTACGGTAGATAGAGAGGTGGAAACTAGCCACGTGAGCTGACGGATGCGGTGTGCTGGTTACGGTAGACGGGGCGTACTGTAGCACAGGGTACGGTAGATAGAGAGGTGGAAACTAGACACGTAAGCTGACGGATGTGGTGTCCTGATTACGGTAGACGGGGCGTACTGTAGCACAGGGTACGGTAGATAGAGAGGTGGAAACGAGCCACGTGAGCTGACGGATGTGGTGTGCTGGTTACGGTAGACGGGGCGTACTGTAGCACATGGTACGGTAGATAGAGAGGTGGAAACTAGCCACGTGAGCTGACGGATGTGGTGTGCTGGTTACGGTAGACGGGGCGTACTGTAGCACATGGTACGGTAGATAGAGAGGTGGAAACTAGCCACGTGAGCTGACGGATGCGGTGTGCTGGTTACGGTAGACGGGGCGTACTGTAGCACAGGGTACGGTAGATAGAGAGGTGGAAACTAGACACGTAAGCTGACGGATGTGGTGTCCTGATTACGGTAGACGGGGCGTACTGAAGCACAGGGTACGGTAGCTAGAGCGGTGGAGACTAGCCACGTGAGCTGACGGATGTGGTGTCCTGATTACGGTAGACGGGGCGTACTGTAGCACAGGGTACGGTAGATAGAGAGGTGGAAACTAGCCACGTGAGCTGACGGATGTAGTGGGCTGGTTACGGTAGACGGGGCGTACTGTAGCACAGGGTACGGTAGCTAGAGCGGTGGAGACTAGACACATGAGCTGACGGATGTGGTGGGCTGGTTACGGTAGACGGGGCGTACTGTAGCACATGGTACGGTAGATAGAGAGGTGGAGACATGACACGTGAGCTGACGGATGTGGTGTGCTGGTTACGGTAGACGGGGCGTACTGTAGCACAGGGTACGGTAGCTAGAGCGGTGGAGAGTAGCCACGTGAGCTGACGGATGTGGTGTCCTGATTACGGTAGACGGGGCGTACTGTAGCACAGGGTACGGTAGATAGAGAGGTGGAAACTAGACACGTAAGCTGACGGATGTGGTGTGCTGGTTACGGTAGACGGGGCGTACTGTAGCACATGGTACGGTAGATAGAGAGGTGGAAACTAGCCACGTGAGCTGACGGATGCGGTGTGCTGGTTACGGTAGACGGGGCGTACTGTAGCACAGGGTACGGTAGATAGAGAGGTGGAAACTAGACACGTAAGCTGACGGATGTGGTGTCCTGATTACGGTAGACGGGGCGTACTGAAGCACAGGGTACGGTAACTAGGAGGTGGGGACATGACACGTGAGCTGACGGATGTGGTGTCCTGATTACGGTAGACGGGGCGTACTGTAGCACAGGGTACGGTAGATAGAGAGGTGGAAACGAGCCACGTGAGCTAACGGATGTGGTGTGCTGGTTACGGTAGACGGGGCGTATTGAAGCACAGGGTACGGTAGCGAGAGAGGTGACGACAAGACATGTGAGCTGACGGATGTGGTGTCCTGGTTATGGTAGACGGGGCGTACTGTAGCACAGGGTACGGTAGATAGAGAGGTGGAGACATGACACGTGAGCTGACGGATGTGGTGTGCTGGTTACGGTAGACGGGGCGTACTGTAGCACAGGGTACGGTAGCTAGAGCGGTGGAGAGTAGCCACGTGAGCTGACGGATGTGGTGTCCTGATTACGGTAGACGGGGCGTACTGTAGCACAGGGTACGGTAGATAGAGAGGTGGAAACTAGACACGTAAGCTGACGGATGTGGTGTCCTGATTACGGTAGACGGGGCGTACTGTAGCACAGGGTACGGTAGCTAGAGCGGTGGAGACTAGACACGTGAGCTGACGGATGCGGTGTGCTGGTTACGGTAGACGGGGCGTACTGTAGCACAGGGTACGGTAGATAGAGAGGTGGAAACTAGCCACGTGAGCTGACGGATGTAGTGGGCTGGTTACGGTAGACGGGGCGTACTGTAGCACAGGGTACGGTAGCTAGAGCGGTGGAGACTAGACACGTGAGCTGACGGATGCGGTGTGCTGGTTACGGTAGACGGGGCGTACTGTAGCACAGGGTACGGTAGATAGAGAGGTGGAAACTAGACACGTAAGCTGACGGATGTGGTGTCCTGATTACGGTAGACGGGGCGTACTGAAGCACAGGGTACGGTAGCTAGAGCGGTGGAGACTAGACACATGAGCTGACGGATGTGGTGGGCTGGTTACGGTAGACGGGGCGTACTGTAGCACATGGTACGGTAGATAGAGAGGTGGAGACATGACACGTGAGCTGACGGATGTGGTGTGCTGGTTACGGTAGACGGGGCGTACTGTAGCACAGGGTACGGTAGCTAGAGCGGTGGAGAGTAGCCACGTGAGCTGACGGATGTGGTGTCCTGATTACGGTAGACGGGGCGTACTGTAGCACAGGGTACGGTAGATAGAGAGGTGGAAACTAGACACGTAAGCTGACGGATGTGGTGTGCTGGTTACGGTAGACGGGGCGTACTGTAGCACATGGTACGGTAGATAGAGAGGTGGAAACTAGCCACGTGAGCTGACGGATGCGGTGTGCTGGTTACGGTAGACGGGGCGTACTGTAGCACAGGGTACGGTAGATAGAGAGGTGGAAACTAGACACGTAAGCTGACGGATGTGGTGTCCTGATTACGGTAGACGGGGCGTACTGAAGCACAGGGTACGGTAACTAGGAGGTGGAGGCATGACACGTGAGCTGACGGATGTGGTGTCCTGATTACGGTAGACGGGGCGTACTGTAGCACAGGGTACGGTAGATAGAGAGGTGGAAACGAGCCACGTGAGCTAACGGATGTGGTGTGCTGGTTACGGTAGACGGGGCGTATTGAAGCACAGGGTACGGTAGCGAGAGAGGTGACGACAAGACATGTGAGCTGACGGATGTGGTGTCCTGGTTATGGTAGACGGGGCGTACTGTAGCACAGGGTACGGTAGATAGAGAGGTGGAAACGAGCCACGTGAGCTAACGGATGTGGTGTGCTGGTTACGGTAGACGGGGCGTACTGTAGCACAGGGTACGGTAGATAGAGAGGTGGAAACGAGCCACGTGAGCTGACGGATGTGGTGGGCTGGTTACGGTAGACGGGGCTTACTGTAGCACAGGGTACGGTAGCTAGAGCGGTGGAGAGTAGCCACGTGAGCTGACGGATGTGGTGTCCTGATTACGGTAGACGGGGCGTACTGTAGCACAGGGTACGGTAGATAGAGAGGTGGAAACTAGACACGTAAGCTGACGGATGTGGTGTGCTGGTTACGGTAGACGGGGCGTACTGTAGCACATGGTACGGTAGATAGAGAGGTGGAAACTAGCCACGTGAGCTGACGGATGCGGTGTGCTGGTTACGGTAGACGGGGCGTACTGTAGCACAGGGTACGGTAGATAGAGAGGTGGAAACTAGACACGTAAGCTGACGGATGTGGTGTCCTGATTACGGTAGACGGGGCGTACTGTAGCACAGGGTACGGTAGATAGAGAGGTGGAAACGAGCCACGTGAGCTGACGGATGTGGTGTGCTGGTTACGGTAGACGGGGCGTACTGTAGAACATGGTACGGTAGATAGAGAGGTGGAAACTAGCCACGTGAGCTGACGGATGTGGTGTGCTGGTTACGGTAGACGGGGCGTACTGTAGCACATGGTACGGTAGATAGAGAGGTGGAAACTAGCCACGTGAGCTGACGGATGCGGTGTGCTGGTTACGGTAGACGGGGCGTACTGTAGCACAGGGTACGGTAGATAGAGAGGTGGAAACTAGACACGTAAGCTGACGGATGTGGTGTCCTGATTACGGTAGACGGGGCGTACTGAAGCACAGGGTACGGTAGCTAGAGCGGTGGAGACTAGCCACGTGAGCTGACGGATGTGGTGTCCTGATTACGGTAGACGGGGCGTACTGTAGCACAGGGTACGGTAGATAGAGAGGTGGAAACTAGCCACGTGAGCTGACGGATGTAGTGGGCTGGTTACGGTAGACGGGGCGTACTGTAGCACAGGGTACGGTAGCTAGAGCGGTGGAGACTAGACACATGAGCTGACGGATGTGGTGGGCTGGTTACGGTAGACGGGGCGTACTGTAGCACATGGTACGGTAGATAGAGAGGTGGAGACATGACACGTGAGCTGACGGATGTGGTGTGCTGGTTACGGTAGACGGGGCGTACTGTAGCACAGGGTACGGTAGCTAGAGCGGTGGAGAGTAGCCACGTGAGCTGACGGATGTGGTGTCCTGATTACGGTAGACGGGGCGTACTGTAGCACAGGGTACGGTAGATAGAGAGGTGGAAACTAGACACGTAAGCTGACGGATGTGGTGTGCTGGTTACGGTAGACGGGGCGTACTGTAGCACATGGTACGGTAGATAGAGAGGTGGAAACTAGCCACGTGAGCTGACGGATGTGGTGTGCTGGTTACGGTAGACGGGGCGTACTGTAGCACAGGGTACGGTAGCTAGAGCGGTGGAGAGTAGCCACGTGAGCTGACGGATGTGGTGTCCTGATTACGGTAGACGGGGCGTACTGTAGCACAGGGTACGGTAGATAGAGAGGTGGAAACGAGCCACGTGAGCTGACGGATGTGGTGGGCTGGTTACGGTAGACGGGGCTTACTGTAGCACAGGGTACGGTAGCTAGAGCGGTGGAGAGTAGCCACGTGAGCTGACGGATGTGGTGTCCTGATTACGGTAGACGGGGCGTACTGTAGCACAGGGTACGGTAGATAGAGAGGTGGAAACTAGACACGTAAGCTGACGGATGTGGTGTGCTGGTTACGGTAGACGGGGCGTACTGTAGCACATGGTACGGTAGATAGAGAGGTGGAAACTAGCCACGTGAGCTGACGGATGCGGTGTGCTGGTTACGGTAGACGGGGCGTACTGTAGCACAGGGTACGGTAGATAGAGAGGTGGAAACTAGACACGTAAGCTGACGGATGTGGTGTCCTGATTACGGTAGACGGGGCGTACTGTAGCACAGGGTACGGTAGATAGAGAGGTGGAAACGAGCCACGTGAGCTGACGGATGTGGTGTGCTGGTTACGGTAGACGGGGCGTACTGTAGCACATGGTACGGTAGATAGAGAGGTGGAAACTAGCCACGTGAGCTGACGGATGTGGTGTGCTGGTTACGGTAGACGGGGCGTACTGTAGCACATGGTACGGTAGATAGAGAGGTGGAAACTAGCCACGTGAGCTGACGGATGCGGTGTGCTGGTTACGGTAGACGGGGCGTACTGTAGCACAGGGTACGGTAGATAGAGAGGTGGAAACTAGACACGTAAGCTGACGGATGTGGTGTCCTGATTACGGTAGACGGGGCGTACTGAAGCACAGGGTACGGTAGCTAGAGCGGTGGAGACTAGCCACGTGAGCTGACGGATGTGGTGTCCTGATTACGGTAGACGGGGCGTACTGTAGCACAGGGTACGGTAGATAGAGAGGTGGAAACTAGCCACGTGAGCTGACGGATGTAGTGGGCTGGTTACGGTAGACGGGGCGTACTGTAGCACAGGGTACGGTAGCTAGAGCGGTGGAGACTAGACACATGAGCTGACGGATGTGGTGGGCTGGTTACGGTAGACGGGGCGTACTGTAGCACATGGTACGGTAGATAGAGAGGTGGAGACATGACACGTGAGCTGACGGATGTGGTGTGCTGGTTACGGTAGACGGGGCGTACTGTAGCACAGGGTACGGTAGCTAGAGCGGTGGAGAGTAGCCACGTGAGCTGACGGATGTGGTGTCCTGATTACGGTAGACGGGGCGTACTGTAGCACAGGGTACGGTAGATAGAGAGGTGGAAACTAGACACGTAAGCTGACGGATGTGGTGTGCTGGTTACGGTAGACGGGGCGTACTGTAGCACATGGTACGGTAGATAGAGAGGTGGAAACTAGCCACGTGAGCTGACGGATGCGGTGTGCTGGTTACGGTAGACGGGGCGTACTGTAGCACAGGGTACGGTAGATAGAGAGGTGGAAACTAGACACGTAAGCTGACGGATGTGGTGTCCTGATTACGGTAGACGGGGCGTACTGAAGCACAGGGTACGGTAACTAGGAGGTGGAGACATGACACGTGAGCTGACGGATGTGGTGTCCTGATTACGGTAGACGGGGCGTACTGTAGCACAGGGTACGGTAGATAGAGAGGTGGAAACGAGCCACGTGAGCTAACGGATGTGGTGTGCTGGTTACGGTAGACGGGGCGTATTGAAGCACAGGGTACGGTAGCGAGAGAGGTGACGACAAGACATGTGAGCTGACGGATGTGGTGTCCTGGTTATGGTAGACGGGGCGTACTGTAGCACAGGGTACGGTAGATAGAGAGGTGGACACTAGCCACGTGAGCTGACGGATGTGGTGGGCTGGTTACGGTAGACGGGGCGTACTGTAGCACAGGGTACGGTAGCTAGGGAGGTGGAGACATGGCACGTGAGCTAACGGATGTGGTGTGCTGGTTACGGTAGACGGGGCGTACTGTAGCACAGGGTACGGTAGATAGAGAGGTGGAAACGAGCCACGTGAGCTGACGGATGTGGTGGGCTGGTTACGGTAGACGGGGCGTACTGTAGCACAGGGTACGGTAGCTAGGGAGGTGGAGACATGACTCGTGATCTGACGGATGTGGTGTGCTGGTTACGGTAGACGGGGCGTACTGTAGCACAGGGTACGGTAGCTAGAGAGGTGGAGACTAGCCACGTGAGCTGTCGGATGTGGTGTGCTGGTTATGGTAGACGGGGCGTACTGTAGCACAGGGTACGGTAGCTAGAGCGGTGGAGAGTAGCCACGTGAGCTGACGGATGTGGTGGGCACGTTACGGTAGGCGAGGCGTACTCTAGCACTGGGTATGATAGCTAGAGAGGTGGAAACTAGACACGTTAGCTGACGGATGTGGTGTCCTGATTACGGTAGACGGGGCGTACTGTAGCACAGGGTACGGTAACTAGGAGGTGGAGACATGACACGTGAGCTGACGGATGTGGTGTGCTGGTTATGGTAGACGGGGCGTACTGTAGCACAGGGTACGGTAGCTAGAGCGATGGAGACTAGTCACGTAAGCCGGCTGATGGCCCGCGCGCGACGTGTGGAAATCTCGCGCGCGTCATGTAAAATCGCGATGTGGGAATAGAATCGCGCGCACATTGTGCGTCGAAAACCCGGAGCGGTAGCTAGACACGTGAACTGACGGATGTGATGGACTGGCTACGGTAGATGGGGCGTACTGCAGCACAGGGTACGGTAGCTTGGTACAACCCTTAAAGAAAAACGCTAAACACAGAAGAGAATAACTAGCCTCCCCTCCCCGTTCTCCCCGCCATCCTTACCCCCCCCCCCTTACATCTCACGATAAAGGCGTCGGCGCCAAACTAGCGCCCGGCGCCAATGATAAACAGCTCCTTTTTTTAAACAGCCAGAGAGGTGGAGACTAGACAGGTGAAATGACGGATGTGGTGTGCTGGTTAATTACGTATTCCTGAATGAGGCCCGCTCGCAACGTGTTTAAATCTCGCGCACGACATGTAAAATCGAGCGCACACGATGTGGGAGTGGAATCGCGCGCAATTTGTGCGTTGAAAAGCCGGAGTGGTAGCGAGAGAGGTGGAGACAAGACATGTGAGCTGACGAATGTGGTGTCCTGGTTATGGTAGACGGGGCGTACTGTAGCACAGGGTACGGTAGAGAGAGAGGTGGACACTAGCCACGTGAGCTGACGGATGTGGTGTGCTGGTTACGGTAGACGCGGCTTACTGTAGCACAGGGTACGGTAGCTAAAGAGGTGGAAACTAGACACGTGAGCTGACGGATGTGGTGGGCTGGTTACGGTAGACGCGGCTTACTGTAGCACAGGGTACGGTAGCTAAAGAGGTGGAAACTAGACACGTGAGCTGACGGATGTGGTGGGCTGGTTACGGTAGACGGGGCGTACTGTAGCACAGGGTACGGTAGAGAGAGAGGTGGACACTAGCCACGTGAGCTGACGGATGTGGTGGGCTGATTACGGTAGACGGGGCGTACTGTAGCACAGGGTACGGTAGATAGAGAGGTGGAAACGAGCCACGTGAGCTGACGGATGTGGTGGGCTGGTTACGGTAGACGCGGCTTACTGTAGCACAGGGTACGGTAGCTAAAGAGGTGGAAACTAGACACGTGAGCTGACGGATGTGGTGTCCTGATTACGGTAATCGGGGCGTACTGTAGCACAGGGTACGGTAGCTAGGAGGTGGAGACATGACACGTGAGCTGACGGATGTGGTGTGCTGGTTACGGTAGACGGGGCGTACTGTAGCACAGGGTACGGTAGATAGAGAAGTGGAAACTAGCCACGTGAGCTGACGGATGTGGTGTGCTGGTTACGGTAGACGGGGCGTACTGTAGCACAGGGTACGGTAGCTAGGGAGGTGGAGACATGACACGTGAGCTGACGGATGTGGTGTGCTGGTTACGGTAGATGGGGCGTACTGTAGCACATGGTACGGTAGATAGAGAGGTGGAAACGAGCCACGTCAGCTGACGGATGTGGTGGGCTGGTTACGGTAGACGGGGCGTACTGTAGCACAGGGTACGGTAGATAGAGAGGTGGAAACTAGCCAAGTGAGCTGACGGATGTAGTGGGCTGGTTACGGTAGACGGGGCGTACTGTTTCACAGGGTACGGTAGCTAAAGAGGTGGAAACTAGCCACGTGAGCTGACGGATGTGGTGTGCTTGTTACGGTAGACGGGGCGTACTGTAGCACAGGGTACGGTAGATAGAGAGGTGGAAACTAGCCACGTGAGCTGACGGATGTAGTGGGCTGGTTACGGTAGACGGGGCGTACTGTAGCACAGGGTACGGTAGCTAAAGAGGTGGAAACTAGACACGTGAGCTGACGGATGTGGTGTGCTGGTTACGGTAGACGGGGCGTACTGTAGCACAGGGTACGGTAGCTAGGGAGGTGGAGACATGACACGTGAGCTGACGGATGTGGTGTGCTGGTTACGGTAGACGGGGCGTACTGTAACACAGGGTACGGTAGATAGAGAGGTGGAGACTAGTCACGTGAGCTGACGGATGTGGAGGGCTGGTTACGGTAGACGGGGCGTACTGTAGCACAGGGTACGGTAGCTAAAGAGGTGGAAACTAGACACGTGAGTTGACGGATGTGGTGTGCTGGTTACGGTAGACGGGGCGTACTGTAGCACAGGGTACGGTAGATAGAGAGGTGGAAACTAGCCACGTGAGCTGACGGATGTGGTGTGCTGGTTACGGTAGACGGGGCGTACTGTAGCACAGGGTACGGTAGATAGAGAAGTGGAAACTAGCCACGTGAGCTGACGGATGTGGTGTGCTGGTTACGGTAGACGGGGCGTACTGTAGCACAGGGTACGGTAGATAGGGAGGTGGAGACATGACACGTGAGCTGACGGATGTGGTGTGCTGGTTACGGTAGACGGGGCGTACTGTAACACATGGTACGGTAGATAGAGAGGTGGAAACGAGCCACGTCAGCTGACGGATGTGGTGGGCTGGTTACGGTAGACGGGGCGTACTGTAGCACAGGGTACGGTAGCTAGGGAGGTGGAAACGAGCCACGTCAGCTGACGGATGTGGTGGGCTGGTTACGGTAGACGGGGCGTACTGTAGCACAGGGTACGGTAGATAGAGAAGTGGAAACTAGCCACGTGAGCTGACGGATGTGGTGTGCTGGTTACGGTAGACGGGGCGTACTGTAGCACAGGGTACGGTAGATAGAGAGGTGTAAACTAGCCACGTGAGCTGACGGATGTGGAGGGCTGGTTACGGTAGACGGGGCGTACTGTAGCACAGGGTACGGTAGCTAGGGAGGTGGAGACATGACACGTGAGCTGACGGATGTGGTGTGCTGGTTACGGTAGACGGGGCGTACTGTAGCACATGGTACGGTAGATAGAGAGGTGGAAACGAGCCACGTCAGCTGACGGATGTGGTGGGCTGGTTACGGTAGACGGGGCGTACTGTAGCACAGGGTACGGTAGCTAGGGAGGTGGAAACGAGCCACGTCAGCTGACGGATGTGGTGGGCTGGTTACGGTAGACGGGGCGTACTGTAGCACAGGGTACGGTAGCTAAAGAGGTGGAAACTAGACACGTGAGCTGACGGATGTGGTGTGCTGGTTACGGTAGACGGGGCGTACTGTAACACAGGGTACGGTAGATAGAGAGGTGGAGACTAGTCACGTGAGCTGACGGATGTGGAGGGCTGGTTACGGTAGACGGGGCGTACTGTAGCACAGGGTACGGTAGCTAAAGAGGTGGAAACTAGACACGTGAGTTGACGGATGTGGTGTGCTGGTTACGGTAGACGGGGCGTACTGTAGCACAGGGTACGGTAGATAGAGAGGTGGAAACTAGCCACGTGAGCTGACGGATGTGGTGTACTGGTTACGGTAGACGGGGCGTACTGTAGCACAGGGTACGGTAGATAGAGAAGTGGAAACTAGCCACGTGAGCTGACGGATGTGGTGTGCTGGTTACGGTAGACGGGGCGTACTGTAGCACAGGGTACGGTAGATAGAGAGGTGTAAACTAGCCACGTGAGCTGACGGATGTGGAGGGCTGGTTACGGTAGACGGGGCGTACTGTAGCACAGGGTACGGTAGCTAGGGAGGTGGAGACATGACACGTGAGCTGGCGGATGTGGTGTGCTGGTTACGGTAGACGGGGCGTACTGTAACACATGGTACGGTAGATAGAGAGGTGGAAACGAGCCACGTCAGCTGACGGATGTGGTGGGCTGGTTACGGTAGACGGGGCGTACTGTAGCACAGGGTACGGTAGCTAGGGAGGTGGAAACGAGCCACGTCAGCTGACGGATGTGGTGGGCTGGTTACGGTAGACGGGGCGTACTGTAGCACAGGGTACGGTAGCTAAAGAGGTGGAAACTAGACACGTGAGCTGACGGATGTGGTGTGCTGGTTACGGTAGACGGGGCGTACTGTAACACCGGGTACGGTAGATAGAGAGGTGGAGACTAGTCACGTGAGCTGACGGATGTGGAGGGCTGGTTACGGTAGACGGGGCGTACTGTAGCACAGGGTACGGTAGCTAAAGAGGTGGAAACTAGACACGTGAGTTGACGGATGTGGTGTGCTGGTTACGGTAGACGGGGCGTACTGTAGCACAGGGTACGGTAGCTAGGGAGGTGGAAACGAGCCACGTCAGCTGACGGATGTGGTGGGCTGGTTACGGTAGACGGGGCGTACTGTAGCACAGGGTACGGTAGCTAGGGAGGTGGAGACATGACACGTGAGCTGACGGATGTGGTGTGCTGGTTACGGTAGACGGGGCGTACTGTAGCACATGGTACGGTAGATAGAGAGGTGGAAACGAGCCACGTCAGCTGACGGATGTGGTGGGCTGGTTACGGTAGACGGGGCGTACTGTAGCACAGGGTACGGTAGATAGAGAGGTGGAAACTAGCCACGTGAGCTGACGGATGTGGTGTGCTGGTTACGGTAGACGGGGCGTACTGTAGCACAGGGTACGGTAGATAGAGAAGTGGAAACTAGCCACGTGAGCTGACGGATGTGGTGTGCTGGTTACGGTAGACGGGGCGTACTGAAGCACAGGGTACGGTAGATAGAGAGGTGTAAACTAGCCACGTGAGCTGACGGATGTGGAGGGCTGGTTACGGTAGACGGGGCGTACTGTAGCACAGGGTACGGTAGCTAGGGAGGTGGAGACATGACACGTGAGCTGACGGATGTGGTGTGCTGGTTACGGTAGACGGGGCGTACTGTAGCACATGGTACGGTAGATAGAGAGGTGGAAACGAGCCACGTCAGCTGACGGATGTGGTGGGCTGGTTACGGTAGACGGGGCGTACTGTAGCACAGGGTACGGTAGCTAGGGAGGTGGAAACGAGCCACGTCAGCTGACGGATGTGGTGGGCTGGTTACGGTAGACGGGGCGTACTGTAGCACAGGGTACGGTAGCTAAAGAGGTGGAAACTAGACACGTGAGCTGACGGATGTGGTGTGCTGGTTACGGTAGACGGGGCGTACTGTAACACCGGGTACGGTAGATAGAGAGGTGGAGACTAGTCACGTGAGCTGACGGATGTGGAGGGCTGGTTACGGTAGTGGGGCGTACTGTAGCACAGGGTACGGTAGCTAAAGAGGTGGAAACTAGACACGTGAGTTGACGGATGTGGTGTGCTGGTTACGGTAGACGGGGCGTACTGTAGCACAGGGTACGGTAGCTAGGGAGGTGGAAACGAGCCACGTCAGCTGACGGATGTGGTGGGCTGGTTACGGTAGACGGGGCGTACTGTAGCACAGGGTACGGTAGCTAGGGAGGTGGAGACATGACACGTGAGCTGACGGATGTGGTGTGCTGGTTACGGTAGACGGGGCGTACTGTAGCACATGGTACGGTAGATAGAGAGGTGGAAACGAGCCACGTCAGCTGACGGATGTGGTGGGCTGGTTACGGTAGACGGGGCGTACTGTAGCACAGGGTACGGTAGATAGAGAGGTGGAAACTAGCCACGTGAGCTGACGGATGTGGTGTGCTGGTTACGGTAGACGGGGCGTACTGTAGCACAGGGTACGGTAGATAGAGAAGTGGAAACTAGCCACGTGAGCTGACGGATGTGGTGTGCTGGTTACGGTAGACGGGGCGTACTGTAGCACAGGGTACGGTAGATAGAGAGGTGTAAACTAGCCACGTGAGCTGACGGATGTGGAGGGCTGGTTACGGTAGACGGGGCGTACTGTAGCACATGGTACGGTAGATAGAGAGGTGGAAACGAGCCACGTCAGCTGACGGATGTGGTGGGCTGGTTACGGTAGACGGGGCGTACTGTAGCACAGGGTACGGTAGCTAAAGAGGTGGAAACTAGACACGTGAGCTGACGGATGTGGTGTGCTGGTTACGGTAGACGGGGCGTACTGTAGCACAGGGTACGGTAGCTAGGGAGGTGGAGACATGACACGTGAGCTGACGGATGTGGTGTGCTGGTTACGGTAGACGGGGCGTACTGTAGCACAGGGTACGGTAGCTAGGGAGGTGGAGACATGACACGTGAGCTGACGGATGTGGTGTGCTGGTTACGGTAGACGGGGCGTACTGTAGCACAGGGTACGGTAGATAGAGAGGTGGAAACGAGCCACGTCAGCTGACGGATGTGGTGTCCTGATTACGGTAGACGGGGCGTACTGTAGCACAGGGTACGGTAGCTAGGAGGTGGAGACATGACACGTGAGCTGACGGATGTGGTGTGCTGGTTACGGTAGACGGGGCGTACTGTAGCACAGGGTACGGTAGCTAAAGAGGTGGAAACTAGACACATGAGCTGACGGATGTGGTGGGCTGGTTACGGTAGACGAGGCGTACTGTAGCACATGGTACGGTAGAGAGAGAGGTGAAGACTAGCCACGTGAGCTGACGGATGTGGTGGGCTGGTTACGGTAGACGGGGTGTACTGTAGCACAGGGTACGGTAGATAGAGAGGTGGAGGCTAGAGGTGTGAGCTGAAGGATATTGTGTGCTTGTTACGGTAGACGATGCGTACAGTAGCACAGGGTACAGTAGCTAGAGAGGTGGAGACAAGATACGTGAGCTGATGGATGTGGTGTGCTGGTTACGGTAGACGGGGCGTACTGTGGCACAGGGTACGGTAGATAGAGAAGTGGAAACTAGCCACGTGAGCTGACGGATGTGGTGTGCTGGTTACGGTAGACGGGGCGTACTGTAGCACAGGGTACGGTAGCTAGGGAGGTGGAAACGAGCCACGTCAGCTGACGGATGTGGTGGGCTGGTTACGGTAGACGGGGCGTACTGTAGCACAGGGTACGGTAGCTAGGGAGGTGGAGACATGACACGTGAGCTGACGGATGTGGTGTGCTGGTTACGGTAGACGGGGCGTACTGTAGCACATGGTACGGTAGATAGAGAGGTGGAAACGAGCCACGTCAGCTGACGGATGTGGTGGGCTGGTTACGGTAGACGGGGCGTACTGTAGCACAGGGTACGGTAGATAGAGAGGTGGAAACTAGCCACGTGAGCTGACGGATGTGGTGTGCTGGTTACGGTAGACGGGGCGTACTGTAGCACAGGGTACGGTAGATAGAGAAGTGGAAACTAGCCACGTGAGCTGACGGATGTGGTGTGCTGGTTACGGTAGACGGGGCGTACTGAAGCACAGGGTACGGTAGATAGAGAGGTGTAAACTAGCCACGTGAGCTGACGGATGTGGAGGGCTGGTTACGGTAGACGGGGCGTACTGTAGCACAGGGTACGGTAGCTAGGGAGGTGGAGACATGACACGTGAGCTGACGGATGTGGTGTGCTGGTTACGGTAGACGGGGCGTACTGTAGCACATGGTACGGTAGATAGAGAGGTGGAAACGAGCCACGTCAGCTGACGGATGTGGTGGGCTGGTTACGGTAGACGGGGCGTACTGTAGCACAGGGTACGGTAGCTAGGGAGGTGGAAACGAGCCACGTCAGCTGACGGATGTGGTGGGCTGGTTACGGTAGACGGGGCGTACTGTAGCACAGGGTACGGTAGCTAAAGAGGTGGAAACTAGACACGTGAGCTGACGGATGTGGAGGGCTGGTTACGGTAGTGGGGCGTACTGTAGCACAGGGTACGGTAGCTAAAGAGGTGGAAACTAGACACGTGAGTTGACGGATGTGGTGTGCTGGTTACGGTAGACGGGGCGTACTGTAGCACAGGGTACGGTAGCTAGGGAGGTGGAAACGAGCCACGTCAGCTGACGGATGTGGTGGGCTGGTTACGGTAGACGGGGCGTACTGTAGCACAGGGTACGGTAGCTAGGGAGGTGGAGACATGACACGTGAGCTGACGGATGTGGTGTGCTGGTTACGGTAGACGGGGCGTACTGTAGCACATGGTACGGTAGATAGAGAGGTGGAAACGAGCCACGTCAGCTGACGGATGTGGTGGGCTGGTTACGGTAGACGGGGCGTACTGTAGCACAGGGTACGGTAGATAGAGAGGTGGAAACTAGCCACGTGAGCTGACGGATGTGGTGTGCTGGTTACGGTAGACGGGGCGTACTGTAGCACAGGGTACGGTAGATAGAGAAGTGGAAACTAGCCACGTGAGCTGACGGATGTGGTGTGCTGGTTACGGTAGACGGGGCGTACTGTAGCACAGGGTACGGTAGATAGAGAGGTGTAAACTAGCCACGTGAGCTGACGGATGTGGAGGGCTGGTTACGGTAGACGGGGCGTACTGTAGCACATGGTACGGTAGATAGAGAGGTGGAAACGAGCCACGTCAGCTGACGGATGTGGTGGGCTGATTACGGTAGACGGGGCGTACTGTAGCACAGGGTACGGTAGCTAGGAGGTGGAGACATGACACGTGAGCTGACGGATGTGGTGTGCTGGTTACGGTAGACGGGGCGTACTGTAGCACAGGGTACGGTAGCTAAAGAGGTGGAAACTAGACACATGAGCTGACGGATGTGGTGGGCTGGTTACGGTAGACGAGGCGTACTGTAGCACATGGTACGGTAGAGAGAGAGGTGAAGACTAGCCACGTGAGCTGACGGATGTGGTGGGCTGGTTACGGTAGACGGGGTGTACTGTAGCACAGGGTACGGTAGATAGAGAGGTGGAGGCTAGAGGTGTGAGCTGAAGGATATTGTGTGCTTGTTACGGTAGACGATGCGTACAGTAGCACAGGGTACAGTAGCTAGAGAGGTGGAGACAAGATACGTGAGCTGATGGATGTGGTGTGCTGGTTACGGTAGACGGGGCGTACTGTGGCACAGGGTACGGTAGCTGGAAGAGCCGAAGAATGGAAGAGGCGTTGTTCACACGGCAACTGCCGATTGTTACATCTTGTAGATCAAGAACTCAAGAAGAAATCGCAGATTTATGAGGACCGCAGTGAAATCCCATCCCCTTTCCCCTTCCCCCTTCTCCTTCTGTTTAGTATGTGATTTGAACAATAAACTTATGAGAACATAATTTATACACAATTACAGGGTACAGTCTCTAATTATCGAGGTAGGAGATGGCTCGCTGCATGTCGGTGTGAATCTTCTTCACCATGGCGTGCATGTTGAAGAGTGTGGAGGGGTTCTGCAAAGGCAAAACAATTAATAAACTCATTTCACAATTTCCTTCCAATCACTATTTCACTAGGAATAGATATATTTACCTCGAGATTCACCGTGCCGAGCAGCGAGAGGAAGTCCTCGAAGCGGTTGTGAAGGTACTCGTGTCTGCTGTGGAAATCGAGGAATAGGAGTCTCTCCTTCTCCGAACGAATGACGTGGATCATCAGGGTAATCTTAGCCAGGATGGACATGTCTGAACTGAGTTTAGAATGAGGAAAGACGAAATGATAAACAGGAGAGTTTTTGAAACTAGCGCAAAATAGGCAAAAATATGAAGAAAATATGAGAAAATAGAGAGGAAATAGGCGACCGACCGCTTCGGAAGAGCGAAAAGGGCGAGAATGAGGGTGAGAGCGCTCTCTCCCCTCTCGTTGACTAGATGCAAATTTTATAAAGCATGCTAATATGAAAGGGTATGCTAATGCATATCGAAAGCAGTCTCGCCTGTTCCATTAGACATGCCGCAAACAAGTGCCGCATGTGTCGTGAGGGTCGCAAATATTCATGAATGTGATATGCAAATATGAATATGCTAATATGCTAATATAAAAGGGTATGCTAATGCGCATCGAAAATCAGTCTCGCCTGCCCCATTAGACATGCCGCAAACAAGTGCCGCATGTGTCGTGAGGGTCGCAAATATTCATGAATGTGATATGCAAATATGAATATGCTAATATGCTAATATAAAAGGGTATGCTAATGCGCATCGAAAAGCAGTCTCGCCTGCCCCATTAGACATGCCGCAAACAAGTGCCGCATGTGTC
Source organism: Pristionchus fissidentatus (assembly GCA_036245785.1). Classification (NCBI taxonomy): domain Eukaryota; kingdom Metazoa; phylum Nematoda; class Chromadorea; order Rhabditida; family Neodiplogasteridae; genus Pristionchus; species Pristionchus fissidentatus. The sequence continues at coordinate 5,198,324 of BTSY01000007.1, forward strand.
GTGAGGGTCGCAAATATTCATGAATGTGATATGCAAATATGAATATGCTAATATGCTAATATAAAAGGGTATGCTAATGCATATCGAAAGCAGTCTCGCCTGCCCCATTAGACATGCCGCAAACAAGTGCCGCATGCGTCGTGAGGGTCGCAAATATTCATGAATGTGATATGCAAATATGAATATGCTAATATGCTAATATAAAAGGGTATGCTAATGCGCATCGAAAAGCAGTCTCGCCTGCCCCATTAGACATGCCGCAAACAAGTGCCGCATGTGTCGTGAGGGTCGCAAATATTCATGAATGTGATATGCAAATATGAATATGCTAATATGCTAATATAAAAGGGTATGCTAATGCGCATCGAAAAGCAGTCTCGCCTGCCCCATTAGACATGCCGCAAACAAGTGCCGCATGCGTCGTGAGGGTCGCAAATATTCATGAATGTGATATGCAAATATGAATATGCTAATATGCTAATATAAAAGGGTATGCTAATGCGCATCGAAAATCAGTCTCGCCTGCCCCATTAGACATGCCGCAAACAAGTGCCGCATGTGTCGTGAGGGTCGCAAATATTCATGAATGTGATATGCAAATATGAATATGCTAATATGCTAATATAAAAGGGTATGCTAATGCGCATCGAAAAGCAGTCTCGCCTGCCCCATTAGACATGCCGCAAACAAGTGCCGCATGTGTCGTGAGGGTCGCAAATATTCATGAATGTGATATGCAAATATGAATATGCTAATATGCTAATATAAAAGGGTATGCTAATGCATATCGAAAGCAGTCTCGCCTGCCCCATTAGACATGCCGCAAACAAGTGCCGCATGCGTCGTGAGGGTCGCAAATATTCATGAATGTGATATGCAAATATGAATATGCTAATATGCTAATATAAAAGGGTATGCTAATGCGCATCGAAAAGCAGTCTCGCCTGCCCCATTAGACATGCCGCAAACAAGTGCCGCATGTGTCGTGAGGGTCGCAAATATTCATGAATGTGATATGCAAATATGAATATGCTAATATGCTAATATAAAAGGGTATGCTAATGCGCATCGAAAAGCAGTCTCGCCTGCCCCATTAGACATGCCGCAAACAAGTGCCGCATGCGTCGTGAGGGTCGCAAATATTCATGAATGTGATATGCAAATATGAATATGCTAATATGCTAATATAAAAGGGTATGCTAATGCATATCGAAAGCAGTCTCGCCTGTTCCATTAGACATGCCGCAAACAAGTGCCGCATGTGTCGTGAGGGTCGCAAATATTCATGAATGTGATATGCAAATATGAATATGCTAATATGCTAATATAAAAGGGTATGCTAATGCGCATCGAAAAGCAGTCTCGCCTGCCCCATTAGACATGCCGCAAACAAGTGCCGCATGTGTCGTGAGGGTCGCAAATATTCATGAATGTGATATGCAAATATGAATATGCTAATATGCTAATATAAAAGGGTATGCTAATGCGCATCTAAAAGCAGTCTCGCCTGCCCCATTAGACATGCCGCAAACAAGTGCCGCATGTGTCGTGAGGGTCGCAAATATTCATGAACGTGATATGCAAATATGAATATGCTAATATGCTAATATAAAAGGGTATGCTAATGCGCATCGAAAAGCAGTCTCGCCTGCCCCATTAGACATGCCGCAAACAAGTGCCGCATGCGTCGTGAGGGTCGCAAATATTCATGAATGTGATATGCAAATATGAATATGCTAATATGCTAATATAAAAGGGTATGCTAATGCGCATCGAAAAGCAGTCTCGCCTGCCCCATTAGACATGCCGCAAACAAGTGCCGCATGCGTCGTGAGGGTCGCAAATATTCATGAATGTGATATGCAAATATGAATATGCTAATATGCTAATATAAAAGGGTATGCTAATGCGCATCGAAAAGCAGTCTCGCCTGCCCCATTAGACATGCCGCAAACAAGTGCCGCATGTGTCGTGAGGGTCGCAAATATTCATGAATGTGATATGCAAATATGAATATGCTAATATGCTAATATAAAAGGGTATGCTAATGCGCATCTAAAAGCAGTCTCGCCTGCCCCATTAGACATGCCGCAAACAAGTGCCGCATGTGTCGTGAGGGTCGCAAATATTCATGAACGTGATATGCAAATATGAATATGCTAATATGCTAATATAAAAGGGTATGCTAATGCGCATCGAAAAGCAGTCTAGCCTGCCCCATTAGACATGCCGCAAACAAGTGCCGCATGCGTCGTGAGGGTCGCAAATATTCATGAATGTGATATGCAAATATGAATATGCTAATATGCTAATATAAAAGGGTATGCTAATGCGCATCGAAAAGCAGTCTCGCCTGCCCCATTAGACATGCCGCAAACAAGTGCCGCATGCGTCGTGAGGGTCGCAAATATTCATGAATGTGATATGCAAATATGAATATGCTAATATGCTAATATAAAAGGATATGCTAATGCGCATCGAAAAGCAGTCTCGCCTGCCCCATTAGACATGCCGCAAACAAGTGCCGCATGCGTCGTGAGGGTCGCAAATCTTCATGAATGTGATATGCAAATATGAATATGCTAATATAAAAGGGTATGCTAATGCACATCGAAAAGCAGTCTCGCCTGCCCCATTAGACATGCCGCAAACAAGTGCCGCATGTGTCGTGAGGGTCGCAAATATTCATGAATGTGCTATGCAAATATGAATATGAATATATGCTAATATAAAAGGGTATGCTAATGCGCATCGAAAAGCAGTCTAGCCTGCCCCATTAGACATGCCGCAAACAAGTGCCGCATGCGTCGTGAGGGTCGCAAATATTCATGAATGTGATATGCAAATATGAATATGCTAATATGCTAATATAAAAGGGTATGCTAATGCGCATCGAAAAGCAGTCTCGCCTGCCCCATTAGACATGCCGCAAACAAGTGCCGCATGTGTCGTGAGGGTCGCAAATATTCATGAATGTGATATGCAAATATGAATATGCTAATATGCTAATATAAAAGGGTATGCTAATGCACATCGAAAAGCAGTCTCGCCTGCCCCATTAGACATGCCGCAAACAAGTGCCGCATGTGTCGTGAGGGTCGCAAATATTCATGAATGTGATATGCAAATATGAATATGCTAATATAAAAGGGTATGCTAATGCACATCGAAAAGCAGTCTCGCCTGCCCCATTAGACATGCCGCAAACAAGTGCCGCATGTGTCGTGAGGGTCGCAAATATTCATGAATGTGATATGCAAATATGAATATGCTAATATAAAAGGGTATGCTAATGCACATCGAAAAGCAGTCTCGCCTGCCCCATTAGACATGCCGCAAACAAGTGCCGCATGTGTCGTGAGGGTCGCAAATATTCATGAATGTGATATGCAAATATGAATATGCTAATATAAAAGGGTATGCTAATGCACATCGAAAAGCAGTCTCGCCTGCCCCATTAGACATGCCGCAAACAAGTGCCGCATGTGTCGTGAGGGTCGCAAATATTCATGAATGTGATATGCAAATATGAATATGCTAATATGCTAATATAAAAGGGTATGCTAATGCGCATCGAAAAGCAGTCTCGCCTGCCCCATTAGACATGCCGCAAACAAGTGCCGCATGCGTCGTGAGGGTCGCAAATATTCATGAATGTGATATGCAAATATGAATATGCTAATATGCTAATATAAAAGGGTATGCTAATGCATATCGAAAGCAGTCTCGCCTGTTCCATTAGACATGCCGCAAACAAGTGCCGCATGTGTCGTGAGGGTCGCAAATATTCATGAATGTGATATGCAAATATGAATATGCTAATATGCTAATATAAAAGGGTATGCTAATGCGCATCGAAAAGCAGTCTCGCCTGCCCCATTAGACATGCCGCAAACAAGTGCCGCATGCGTCGTGAGGGTCGCAAATATTCATGAATGTGATATGCAAATATGAATATGCTAATATGCTAATATAAAAGGGTATGCTAATGCGCATCGAAAAGCAGTCTCGCCTGCCCCATTAGACATGCCGCAAACAAGTGCCGCATGTGTCGTGAGGGTCGCAAATATTCATGAATGTGATATGCAAATATGAATATGCTAATATGCTAATATAAAAGGGTATGCTAATGCGCATCGAAAAGCAGTCTCGCCTGCCCCATTAGACATGCCGCAAACAAGTGCCGCATGCGTCGTGAGGGTCGCAAATATTCATGAATGTGATATGCAAATATGAATATGCTAATATGCTAATATAAAAGGGTATGCTAATGCATATCGAAAGCAGTCTCGCCTGTTCCATTAGACATGCCGCAAACAAGTGCCGCATGTGTCGTGAGGGTCGCAAATATTCATGAATGTGATATGCAAATATGAATATGCTAATATAAAAGGGTATGCTAATGCACATCGAAAAGCAGTCTCGCCTGCCCCATTAGACATGCCGCAAACAAGTGCCGCATGTGTCGTGAGGGTCGCAAATATTCATGAATGTGATATGCAAATATGAATATGCTAATATAAAAGGGTATGCTAATGCACATCGAAAAGCAGTCTCGCCTGCCCCATTAGACATGCCGCAAACAAGTGCCGCATGTGTCGTGAGGGTCGCAAATATTCATGAATGTGATATGCAAATATGAATATGCTAATATGCTAATATAAAAGGGTATGCTAATGCGCATCGAAAAGCAGTCTCGCCTGCCCCATTAGACATGCCGCAAACAAGTGCCGCATGCGTCGTGAGGGTCGCAAATATTCATGAATGTGATATGCAAATATGAATATGCTAATATGCTAATATAAAAGGGTATGCTAATGCGCATCGAAAAGCAGTCTCGCCTGCCCCATTAGACATGCCGCAAACAAGTGCCGCATGTGTCGTGAGGGTCGCAAATATTCATGAATGTGATATGCAAATATGAATATGCTAATATGCTAATATAAAAGGGTATGCTAATGCGCATCGAAAAGCAGTCTCGCCTGCCCCATTAGACATGCCGCAAACAAGTGCCGCATGCGTCGTGAGGGTCGCAAATATTCATGAATGTGATATGCAAATATGAATATGCTAATATGCTAATATAAAAGGGTATGCTAATGCATATCGAAAGCAGTCTCGCCTGTTCCATTAGACATGCCGCAAACAAGTGCCGCATGTGTCGTGAGGGTCGCAAATATTCATGAATGTGATATGCAAATATGAATATGCTAATATGCTAATATAAAAGGGTATGCTAATGCGCATCGAAAAGCAGTCTCGCCTGCCCCATTAGACATGCCGCAAACAAGTGCCGCATGTGTCGTGAGGGTCGCAAATATTCATGAATGTGATATGCAAATATGAATATGCTAATATGCTAATATAAAAGGGTATGCTAATGCGCATCTAAAAGCAGTCTCGCCTGCCCCATTAGACATGCCGCAAACAAGTGCCGCATGTGTCGTGAGGGTCGCAAATATTCATGAACGTGATATGCAAATATGAATATGCTAATATGCTAATATAAAAGGGTATGCTAATGCGCATCGAAAAGCAGTCTCGCCTGCCCCATTAGACATGCCGCAAACAAGTGCCGCATGCGTCGTGAGGGTCGCAAATATTCATGAATGTGATATGCAAATATGAATATGCTAATATGCTAATATAAAAGGGTATGCTAATGCGCATCGAAAAGCAGTCTCGCCTGCCCCATTAGACATGCCGCAAACAAGTGCCGCATGTGTCGTGAGGGTCGCAAATATTCATGAATGTGATATGCAAATATGAATATGCTAATATGTTAATATAAAAGGGTATGCTAATGCGCATCGAAAAGCAGTCTCGCCTGCCCCATTAGACATGCCGCAAACAAGTGCCGCATGCGTCGTGAGGGTCGCAAATATTCATGAATGTGATATGCAAATATGAATATGCTAATATGCTAATATAAAAGGATATGCTAATGCGCATCGAAAAGCAGTCTCGCCTGCCCCATTAGACATGCCGCAAACAAGTGCCGCATGCGTCGTGAGGGTCGCAAATATTCATGAATGTGATATGCAAATATGAATATGCTAATATAAAAGGGTATGCTAATGCACATCGAAAAGCAGTCTCGCCTGCCCCATTAGACATGCCGCAAACAAGTGCCGCATGTGTCGTGAGGGTCGCAAATATTCATGAATGTGCTATGCAAATATGAATATGAATATATGCTAATATAAAAGGGTATGCTAATGCGCATCGAAAAGCAGTCTAGCCTGCCCCATTAGACATGCCGCAAACAAGTGCCGCATGCGTCGTGAGGGTCGCAAATATTCATGAATGTGATATGCAAATATGAATATGCTAATATGCTAATATAAAAGGGTATGCTAATGCGCATCGAAAAGCAGTCTCGCCTGCCCCATTAGACATGCCGCAAACAAGTGCCGCATGTGTCGTGAGGGTCGCAAATATTCATGAATGTGATATGCAAATATGAATATGCTAATATGTTAATATAAAAGGGTATGCTAATGCGCATCGAAAAGCAGTCTCGTCTGCCCCATTAGACATGCCGCAAACAAGTGCCGCATGTGTCGTGAGGGTCGCAAATATTCATGAATGTGATATGCAAATATGAATATGCTAATATGCTAATATAAAAGAGTATGCTAATGCGCATCGAAAAGCAGTCTCGCCTGCCCCATTAGACATGCCGCAAACAAGTGCCGCATGTGTCGTGAGGGTCGCAAATATTCATGAATGTGATATGGAAATATGAATATGCTAATAAGCTAATATAAAAGGATATGCTAATGCGCATCGAAAAGCAGTCTCGCCTGCCCCATTAGACATGCCGCAAACAAGTGCCGCATGCGTCGTGAGGGTCGCAAATATTCATGAATGTGATATGCAAATATGAATATGCTAATATAAAAGGGTATGCTAATGCACATCGAAAAGCAGTCTCGCCTGCCCCATTAGACATGCCGCAAACAAGTGCCGCATGTGTCGTGAGGGTCGCAAATATTCATGAATGTGCTATGCAAATATGAATATGCTAATATAAAAGGGTATGCTAATGCACATCGAAAAGCAGTCTCGCCTGCCCCATTAGACATGCCGCAAACAAGTGCCGCATGCGTCGTGAGGGTCGCAAATATTCATGAATGTGATATGCAAATATGAATATGCTAATATAAAAGGGTATGCTAATGCGCATCGAAAAGCAGTCTAGCCTGCCCCATTAGACATGCCGCAAACAAGTGCCGCATGCGTCGTGAGGGTCGCAAATATTCATGAATGTGATATGCAAATATGAATATGCTAATATGCTAATATAAAAGGGTATGCTAATGCGCATCGAAAAGCAGTCTCGCCTGCCCCATTAGACATGCCGCAAACAAGTGCCGCATGTGTCGTGAGGGTCGCAAATATTCATGAATGTGCTATGCAAATATGAATATGCTAATATGCTAATATAAAAGGGTATGCTAATGCGCATCGAAAAGCAGTCTCGCCTGCCCCATTAGACATGCCGCAAACAAGTGCCGCATGTGTCGTGAGGGTCGCAAATATTCATGAATGTGATATGCAAATATGAATATGCTAATATGCTAATATAAAAGGGTATGCTAATGCGCATCGAAAAGCAGTCTCGCCTGCCCCATTAGACATGCCGCAAACAAGTGCCGCATGTGTCGTGAGGGTCGCAAATATTCATGAATGTGATATGCAAATATGAATATGCTAATATGCTAATATAAAAGGGTATGCTAATGCGCATCGAAAAGCAGTCTCTCCTGCCCCATTAGACATGCCGCAAACAAGTGCCGCATGTGTCGTGAGGGTCGCAAATATTCATGAATGTGATATGCAAATATGAATATGCTAATATGCTAATATAAAAGGGTATGCTAATGCGCATCGAAAAGCAGTCTCGCCTGCCCCATTAGACATGCCGCAAACAAGTGCCGCATGTGTCGTGAGGGTCGCAAATATTCATGAATGTGATATGCAAATATGAATATGCTAATATGCTAATATGAAAGGATATGCTAATGCACATCGAAAGAAGTCTCGCCTGTTCCATTAGACATGCCGCAAACAAGTGCCGCATGTGTCGTGAGGGTCGCAAATATTCATGAATGTGATATGCAAATATGAATATGCTAATATGCTAATATGAAAGGATATGCTAATGCACATCGAAAGAAGTCTCGCCTGTTCCATTAGACGTCGTGAGGGTGGCAAATTTTCATGATGAAAATTTGAATATGCTAATATCAAAAGGTATGCAAATGCACCGCTACATTAGTCTTGTCCAATAGAGATGCAGCCAAACGTATGCTGTACCTGCTGCTGCAGCTGCTGTGAGGGTCCCAATTCTTTCAGGGGCTGCTGCAGCTGCTGTGAGGGTCGCAATTCTTTCAGGGGCAGCTGCAGCTGCTGTGAGTGAGGGTCGCAATTCTTTCAGGGGTTGCTCCAGCTGCTGTGAGGGTCGCAATTCTTTCAGCACACCCAAAACCTTAGTTATTTGGCCAAATATCAGCACTCGTGATACTGACTTCACCCCCAAGTTATTGGGATAGGTTGCAAAAAAGTCATCCGTGGGGTACCCCCACCCTCTCGTGGAAGCTCTCCTAAACAATCACAGATTTCAGGAAGAGAAATGATTGATGTTATAATTTTCCCTCGTTTGCTAGATTCATTCTCCCATTCTTCCCTGAGTTCTCCGGGTCTAAGGATTCCTTTGATCTCAATATATTTAACCAATTGTACGGATAAATTCTCCCATAACACTCATGGCCAACTAATTTTCGGGAAGCCTCTGCTGAACATTCCCAATAGAAACGAGGACGAAAAGGGGAACACACACATCTTGAGCAATTGTAATTTATTGGTCGACTGGAATCTTCCTCACCCTACATCAGACCATGTTTCTGATTAAACGTGGTTCTCCGCATTTCTTGTAGTACGCATGTAGGCTCATTTCTGTCTCGTTATCCACAAGTGGCGACATTTGTGGATTCGGTTCTCAGAAGCAATTTCAAATAGAAAGTTTCTTCTCCTTAGTATGTCCTTCAACTAATGAGTAGTGAGTCAATGTGTTGCAGTGATTTGAATGATCTTTTACTTATTTTGGGCCACTGCATCCTCCCACATACAAATTTACTTCCTGGTTACGAATGCCAAGATAAGATGAGAATCGTGATTTTTTCATCTACATTTAGAAGAAGATTTAGCAAAGAAAAAATCAAATAATACTATTTAATAAAAATACATTTTTACCTGTCAAAAGTAAAGTGAAAGAAAGATAAGTGGATAGAATCGAGTGATTGCGACCATGATCTCGACCGTTTGCATCATCTCCTCATCTACAGTAGTGTTGCAAGTTCGGTATTAGTATTACTTGAAAAGGAGACTGCCAGAGGGTGTGACCGATACCGATCCGACATCCCTAAAGTAAAGTATCGCATACCCACTCTTTTTTGGTTTACAACGATGTTATCAGAATAGTGCAATGAATTTCGAAAGTTTATAAAGAGAACATTCGCTGCTGAGGAATTCAAGTAATTGACGGTTGTGTATATGGCACAACTCGAGTTGACAGAGGGCGGAAGAAGGTAATCCTTTGTACAATGTAAGATCGAATGGGACCAGGAAGAAGCAGCGTGTACCTGTTCCAATATTATGAATTATTAATAATTCGAGGTTGTAGTTTGATGGCATAAGGTACTCTCTTATTCAAGAGAGCACATCTCTCGTAAACAATTTTTTAAACAATTGGTATTTATATTCTCATCAAAATTCGATTTTTTTAAAGGTATTTGTTTGTAATCAAAATTCGACTTCTAAGAGAGACTCTGTGTGTTGATGAAGAAAAAAACATGAAAATAATACTAACACTGCGGGTCCGAGAGAGAATAAATCCGACATGAAAGGAACTGTGAGCGACATCAACTTCAGGCCATCCAAATTGTTTCCGAAGACAGTAATGGAGTTGTTAATTATCTATTTTTTAAAATAAATTCACTAGAAAGCCGTCTCCTCATCTTACCACTACAATAATATTAACGGACTGGGCAGCAAAAACTGCCAGGGAAATAATAGTAAGCGAGCGTTCCTGAATTTAATTAACATATTTGATTCAATTTAGAAAATCGACTTGCCAACACACTGTGGTTAATTTTCTTAATGAGATAATAGAGCGACCAGATCTGAAAGATATAAAAATGTTGTCTTACATTGTCTACTCAAACCACATAACCGTGAATATCTTAACGAAACCCATTTACTGAAAATTCATACTGAGCTGTGAATAATGCACTTTGAAATCTCTCTTTTTCGCCAGCAATAGCGTTAAATATTGAATCCACCGGTTGGCATATCTCAGTCTACTCGTTCTCTGTGAATTCCAATTTTCTTAGCTATGGGTGCTAGAGGTATTTTTATAAACATACACTCATGATTGAGCAGGTAATCAGCGTAGTTGCACCGAAAACCAACATCGAAGTCATCACAGGTTTAACGCACTAAATGACATTATTTGCGATGATTTACAAATCTCATACACTCACAGTCTGAGGATTACTGACGACATCATACACGTTGAGTTTTTCGTTGAACACAAAATCTGCCTTCGCAGGCCATCTGAAGGACATTTTTCATTGCATTTCCCTAATTCACTACCGTGTCAAAAGACAGATTACAAGAGAAATAATATGAACGGCGGCAATTATTATCCATAGATACGAGCGCCATATCTGTATTGCAATCATTTTCACAAAATATTGTTTTAAAATCAATACCGATCCATGCTTCTCGAAGAAGCAAATAGCGGTAAAACGGTTGACAGTAAGTATGAAAACGCAGGCGTTTTGTGCGAAATAAAAGTAGGAAATGAGAAACTGTTGGAGATCCCTGAACACGTTGTCGAAAATCCAATTTCTGGTTTTAAAACTTGATAATCTCCATTTCCGGCTGCATCATCCATTGGTAATAGAAGAAGAAAAAAGGTTCCAGTCTCAGTCGATACATAATCCACGTATTTATATGGGTGGCGAAGTTCTCCAATCAAGGAATTTCACAGAAGTTTAAGCTCATAAAATCCATATCATCCTTAATAAAAAACGCACGATCATATAGATTACTTACTACAACAGCGGTCACTAGGTAGACTGAAGTGAAGGAGGGCGAAAGTTTTCTGCGCAATTTGAATATTGCAATGATCGTCAGCAAGTAGGCGATTGCTCCAGGGATACTGTAGAAGAGAGTCGCAAGAGTTGTGGTTCGCATAACTGAAATTTTTTACACGCACAAAAAAGCAAAATCTACGATTAGAATAGAGATTCTGAAGAGGCGGACCTTACCTCACAGGCAGCGAAATGATCAGTGATGACCACTTTCTTTATTCCGGAAATGTCAAGTGACAGACAATTTTTATTTTACACGCGCTCCGTTATGGAGGTTTGAGAAATATTATGCGAAACAAGGAGAGTTTCACTAATGATCCAGATAGTGTTGCGTTGTTGGGAAGGGATGTCTCGAGATGAGTAGACACTTGTAAAGTGCATTCGAGAAAAAGTCACTAGAATGACGACACAAAAACGAAAATAATGCACTTTCTCAAAAAATTCCTGTCATTATGTGTCTGCGAAAATTTCTCTTCTGCTGAGACTCCGTGGGTGGTAGAATGTATCTTGTTGCCTCGTCTATGGAGAGATCAGAGCTGTGAGCTCTAATTCCAGGTATATTTATAAATTTGATAAACAGTTGGCTAGAATGGGTGGTAGACTCTGTCTTACTTCTAATCGATTTTCAACTGTTTCTCTAACATTTGAGAGAGGGAATGGATGAGAAAGTCTGTGGAATAAAATAGGAATCTCAGGGGTATGGGGTGGCGGTGAAAGTGCATCACTGATGACGGAATTCAATCGGTTGAGGAAATACTAATTCTTGTTCCTTGTTTACCGAAGGAGCACATCACGCTAACGAGGTCTGCGTATCTGCGTATATGCTGATTAGGCTTCTGAAGAACGTTACCTTCAGCATTCAAATTACTACCAAGTTTGCCGTCACCGAGGGGGATGCTTGGTAAACATGGACGGTGATGAAATAAATTCGAAAAAAAACTTTTGAATTGCAAATTGATCACCCAGATCTCAGGAGGACAAACTCCAGTTGAAAGTGGAAAGAAAATGAGGAGAAAGAAGACAAAATTCATCACAAGTGGTTAACTTTTGGCTGGAATAGTTGAAGTTCTGTTTATTTTAATCAGACTGTCGATAAGTTGATATCATAAAAGCAAGAGGCATCCCTAGTGATGCAAATTTACCTCAGCATCTATGCCAAAAATTTCGAAATACAATAAGAAAGAAGATAAAGGGTACAACAAGAGAAGATATTAGGGAAAGAGAAGAATGACCCTAACCAACGAACAGAAAGAAGAGAAGAATGACGCCTAACCAACGAACCTAATGACCCTAACCAACGAACGGAAAGAAGAGAAGAATGACTCTAACGACCCTGTGCTTTGCAATCATAATAAGAAACACTCACATCACTCATCTTTTAAGAATCGTCGTTCCCCTTGCTAACGGAATAGACAGGTCCCATTAGATTCTCTGCATTTCACCCTGCTCACTCTCCGGCATTCTTCCGGCGGTTCTTTATGGGTGTGAAACATGGGCATTGACCAAAAAACAAATGAATCCATTATCGGTGGCTCAAAGGAAAATGGAAAGGTGGATTGTTGGCTGTACTGTGCTCGATCATGTCTCGAATGATCGGCTACGTAACCTTACTAAGGTGCGAGACTTTGTTGATACTGAGATGAAGAGAAAATGGTCTTGGGTGCACAAAATCGCTAATGATGATTGCTTGAAGTGGAGCCGATCTGTGATCGAATGGTTCCCACGAAGGAAAAGACGAAGAGGACGACCAACGACAAGATGGAGCGACTTATTTCGAAAAACGATCGGACCGGACTTTCTGAGTGAAGCAAGGAGCAGCAACTGGAACGCCATGCACATCAGAGCTCTCAACTGAACTTCCTTAAATCCTCAATCGAGGATGAAGACCCAATTGAACTCTTGATAAATGTGTTCAAACTGAACTGAACTCTCCGGTGGGTAGTCGGGTCTTTTCAATTCTCTGCATTTCACCCTGCTCACTCTCCAGTGGGTGATCGGGTCGTCTCAATTCTCTGCATTTCACCCTGCTCACTACCTTTGTATTTCCTTAGTAGTACATTCTTGTTTTTGTCAGTCGTCACGAGCGGTCGCCTCTCCATTTCCTCCTTTGGAGAAGTGGACTTTCCCCTAGTTCAGCCCCAGGCTCCCTAGTACCCCTCGTCTCTACTATCGACTAAAGAAGACTGGAATCCCCATACAATCCGGAGTGGTCGCCGTGTGATGGGTATGACCTACAAGTTGTTTTGATCCTCAGTATCAGTATACTCGTTGATTCTCTCTAAGATCGATGACTCGAGTTTGGAGGACTCTGGCTCTAGCTCCAATCCAAGATCCCTGTTTTGCACGGGATTCTAACGGATGGACCCTTCGCCATTGCCTATTCGATATCGGGATCGTCTCTCATTTCCACTCACTCTCCAACAAGAGACCGATCCTCAACCTGAAAACCATTCGAGATGACTCGCTCTTCAGACGAAATTCAACCGAAGATAATGAGCCATTTCAACGTCGTCAGAGGTCCCATTCGATTCCCCTGTGAACCCGAACCCCCTCTTGATAAACGACTAATAAACTTTTTAAAAAAGTAGGGGGCGAAATGGCCGAATGGTGTAAGCAACCACTAGTCATTCGAAGGGTCACGAGTTCGATCCCCGCCCAGGCCAAATAAGCCTTCCATCCACCCCGGGGCGGTAAATTGGTAGCAACTTTAACTGCGAAAGGTAACGTGCCCTAGATGCCTTGGGAAAGCTTGGGTTACGTACGTAATCCCGCGTTGCATCTGGCTCACCGACTTGCCCCATCTAGCGTGGTATCTTGCTACTGTAAAATCGATTGACATGGAACACCTTTTTATACCTTTTAGTAGGACAACAGAGCCTAAGAATCAATCTTGAATTCTTCCGTACCATTGCTCTATGAAATTTATCCTTTCACTATCTCGCTATGATTTAAATTGCTGGACTAGATTTCCCCATTAACTATGACATTAACATTGACTGTATTCGTGCAGTATTCGTTTTCTCGTTTTCTCTTTCTATTTGTAACCGCGTTTCCATTTAAAACGCATAAAATATATATATAGACTACGGAAATGTCAGTTTATATGCTGGTTTGTTTTATTTTCCGGACATTTTTAGTATTTTCCCTATCGTCTCGAAATCAATTATTCTTTAACTGATGAGATTGTGTTGCACAATTCTTGCAGATACATCGTCCTCTCCTCACCAAGGCAGAAATGCCACACAAATACTATCATTGAAGAAAGATTTAATAAAATCAATATATTGTAAATTAAATTATATAAAGAAAAGAAGTCAAATAAAGTCACAACATATCGTCATTTAACAACTGACACCCTTTGGGGAGGTGCGACGTACGGCATGTTTCAAAAGTATCAGAATGCCTTGCAAAATGTTTAAATTGTCAAGTGGATTGTGTGCCAGACCTGAAATCCGACTGACGCGAATTCAACCCCGCAATCGGTAAATTTTTGCTGCTTTTTTTAGTACCGCTAGTGGCCCGCTCACGTTTTCTTAAGTAAAGAGAAACGCTTTTGGCTTTTGACAAAGATTCGCGTTATTTTATTTCATTTAAGAGACGGGATCGGTAAAACTCGACCACCCCCCGGACAAGTTGAGCTAGCACTGAGAACTGGAAGTCCATACTCACATATGTGGAGTGTCTTGGTCTCGCATTGCACAAAATGGCCTTTATTTCTATTTGCTGGATCTGGTCCTGGAGAAAAATGGTTTTGAGTGACCAGGTCTCGAAAAAATTTTTTTCTCCAAATTGAAAGATATTCTCAATTTTATATTTTTATTATGTTTTGAGTATCCAAACATTGTAAATGACCTACTCTGATCCAATTTAGCATGTTTCTGAAACCACTTTTTTGACTCAAAATATTAGTTTTTTGAGAAAAGTTGGCCATTTTTCGACCTGAATCCAATAGCTTTTATGCACGTGTGGTAGCCAGACCCGCTGCGAATCCATGCCCACCATTGCCAGCCTCTTATGGAGCGACCCTTTTATCGAAATTTTTGTCCGAAAATTTGTTCATGTGCGGCTAAAAATGAATAACCGCGAATATCTCCTTTACAATTATTTTCTTTCACATTGTTGGCGATGAATAAAATTTGTAAATATATGTAAGAATACTTCACAGTTATTTTGGAGGAGCTTTTCACTCCCTCCTTTTCTGTGAATTTGAATGTGCTCTCAATATTGACAACGAAGCTCTGATATTTTATATCTTACATATGTTAGCATCCTGATGATGAAAAGCTCCTCCAAAATAACTGTGAAGTATTCTTACATATATTTACAAATTTATTCATCGCCAACAATGTGAAAGAAAATAATTGTAAAAGGAGATATTCGCGGTTATTCATTTTTAGCCGCACATGAACAAATATTCGGACAAAAATTTCGATAAAAGGGTCGCTCCATGAGAGGCTGGCAATGGTGGGCATGGATTCACAGCGGGTCTGGCTACCACACGTGCATAAAAGCTATTGGATTCAGGTCGAAAAATGGCCAACTTTTCTCAAAAAACTAATATTTTGAGTCAAAAAAGTGGTCAAAAAAGTCAAAAAAGTCAGAGTAGGTCATTTACAATGTTTGGATACTCAAAACATAATAAAAATTTAAAATTGAGAATATCTTTCAATTTGGAGAAAAAATATTTTTCGAGACCTGGTCACTCAAAACCATTTTTCTCCAGGACCAGAGCCAGCAAACAGAAATAAAGGCCATTTTGTGCAATGCGAGACCAAGACACTCCACATATGTGAGTATGGACTTCCAGTTCTCAGTGCTAGCTCAACGTGTCCGGGGGGTGGTCGAGTTTTACCGATCCCGTCTCTTAAAGGAGATGGAGACATACAGCCGAAACTACTAGGAAGGAGATAGTAGCCAACACCGCATTCAACAACATCCGAGAGGTCACGTCACACCTAAACGACCCGGAGCTACGTGCTTCACTCTTCGATTAGCATGTTCTCCCATCTCTCTGCTACGCCTCCGAGACCTGGCCTCACTCGAAGAAGGTCATCTATTCCATAGCAACTACCCACCGAGCAATGGAACGTATTTTAACGAACCTTCACATCATGGGAAGGAGAGCTTGAGGAGCGCGGAGATTCGTCGTCAGTCACTCTTAACTGACCCCATAAGGCAATGAAATTAGGGAAGATATGGGGGGACTCTCCGAATACTACGTCATCTCAAGTAATATTCGAAAGTAATATTCCCCCCATATCTTCCTTAATTTCTTGTTAAATTTCAAATCCTGTTTCGCCTCGGGCGTAGATAAATTATTATTATAAGGCACATCCGACAGACGCAACACCGATGGGCGGGCCATATATATATATATATATATATATAACACGGGACGACTACAGATGGTCTACGAGAATCACTCAGAGGTTCACTCATCGAACGCTCCCCAGGGAAGACCACCATCACTACCGAGAGATTCGCTCGAGGAATACGTCTCGATGCCAGACACAACGAGAAGGTCAACAAGATCTTCATCACTCCGCGATCCCGACCTGATGAGTATAAAACCGATGAAGAATTAACAATGTTGGATTATCTTAAATTCTTAATCGCTTTTATACTTGATGCCTTTACCCTACCCTATACCTAAGAAAACCCTATACCTTTACCCTATACCCTTCGCGGGTGCTTCAAATTGTTAAATAACTAATGATTCGAGCCCGTGACAGAGAATGCTTGAAGAGCTGTGGTACATGTGGCCCCGCTCGTTGAAGATAAATTTCCCAAGTGACTAAGTAAGTGAGATTTGCACATCCTCAGAATGTCAGATCCTTCGTCCCACAGCGAATAGGGGATAATAAAATGTTCCTTTTCCACCTGCGAAATTTACCGTGAGAGAGAAGGGAGTAAATGAGAACACTTCAGTTGCCATTGCATGACCAAGGATTACAAAGAGTTACCCGTTACTTCAAAGTACACCGTGTACACGGTAGTAGTTCCTCTCAGAAGGATTCCCAGCCGTCACCGTTATATTACTCATATTACACTTTCACTTTTCGCACCTTCAACTTCACCTCGCTTCTTTTCCATCTTTATGCTCTTATCTTAGATCCATCATCACTGGATCAGTGCTGAGTTTCTCACTTTCTTCTCAAACGCAATGCTCGTGCCTTCAATGCCAATATTCATTCGACGCTTCTTCAATTAAGTTGTCTTCACGTTGTCTACTTTACATTACATTGCCTTCTCTTTATTATTCATTATCTTTACTCATCTATTCTTCGATATTTTCGTCACTACATCGCACAGCAATGATGTTATTGTTAGGCAGGGGAGCATTGGAATCTGCCCTCCATCCCCATACGAACCTCAAAGAGGTGGCACATCACGACAGCAGTGCCACACGCTACAGTAATTTATCGTAAATCCACACAACTACAAATTTCAAAATCGGCGATTCCCGGGTGTTTTGCCCTACAATCACTTCCCAAAGGATCTGGGGCCTTTCGACCAATAAAGATGGTGATGGTCTATCGACCAGTGCAGTATTTGCGCGTTTTTTTCTATTTGGTGTAACTTTCGAAAGAGAAGAGGAATATATCTGAAATTTTCAGAGCATTTAGGTTATCTTAAAGAAATACGGTGCGTTTACTGCTAGTTAAGGCTCCGCAAAAAATTACGTAGTAATGACGCAACCGAACAACACTTTATTGAAAAAATGTCTATTCCCAGGAAAGTATGTGCAACTCAAAAACTTTGCTGCGACTCCGCACTCCCGGCTGCATTTTACTTGATGCAAACACAGAAATAAGTCCCAGATGATTTTCGCAGCAGCATTTTTTTCCTGCATGCTGCGATAGGAACCCCCGCGCGGCCTGCATTCGGAAAAGAGAGAAAAAGTGATGCTGCTACAAAAAAAGCATCTGGGAGCAAAATCTGAGTTTGCTGCAGCCAAAATGAAGCTGGACTAGAGTAGGGATGACGGTTCGATGTTGTATTTACCCTCTGGTAGTCTCTTTTTCTCTGACTCCCTTCCTCTTATCACAAGCATTACCGATCTTTCTCCCCAAATGCCGGAATACGAGCACCGAACATGCATCCCTTGTGTGCAGCCAAGGAGCGGAGTCACATCAAAGTTTATGAGTTGCACTTTTTTTCAGGGAATGAACATTTTTTTAATCTAGTGTTTTTCGGTTGCGTTATAACTATGTAATCTTTGCGGAGCCATTACGAAATCTCAGTAAACGCACCGTATTTCTTTCAGATTCACTACATTCACTGTAACGTCATCGAGATTTCTCTTCTGGTTCAAAAGTTACGCCAAATTGAAAAAAAACACGCGCAAATACTTTCTTCTATCCGTCGCCGTAGTCGTCCCTTCACCTTAAATTGCATCCTGATTATTTAATTATGTCCACTGGAGTCACTCATTTCGTGGATGTTTCCGAGAGGCGCCGGTTATCAAAGACCGACACGAGACCGACCAAAGCACACATCTTTTGGTTTTACCTTGGTAGTATTTGTCTATGGACTACCTCAAAACTATTTTCAAAAGTTGCCAAACCCGCCTGGGAATCGATATAAACCAATTTCACTCCCTATAAGAACGAAAGATGTGTGATGTGGTCGGTCCCGGGTGAAAATAAGGGTTGACAAGTAGTGCAAAACCAGGGAAACATCGGGGTAGAGGGTGAAAAGTAACTCACAAAAGGGACGGGCGGCAAGAGGAAGGTGGAGGAGAGGAGAATCGACCGCTTATTACGCCAGCGAAGACGTCACCATCCTGCAACGGAGAACAATTTCTACGTGGTGCACCCACTTCTGCCCCCGAATGATACCACATTCTAGTTCCTCACCAAGGAAGCTAAGTTTTTTTTAGACAAAATCGACATTATCATTCCTTTTTCTCTTAGTAACCATGGCGATTCGATTATCGACTGATTTACCTTGAGCAGATCGAGTGGCTGCAGCAGCAGGTCGACCACCACCGAAATACCAGCGACCGATACGATAATAAGTTAGCATCCTGCAAATGGAGAAGAATGAAAAGTTAATGATTCGGGAGAGAGTTTGCTTAGAACTATTACGGGATAGAGAGAGAGAACCGGGTAGGGAACGGTGGTGGCAGCTTGGATGGGGTGAGTGGATCGAAAGTGAGCTTGAGATAAGAGAAATGATCGCAATAATGAGCGGAAAGACGGCGGAAAAGCAATGTTATGCACTTTTCTGGACGATTCCGGCGAAAGTTGCGGTGGAATCAAGCTAAACTACATGGTAAACGAGACGTCGATTGAAATATGGAAGAAATAATAATAAAAAGAGTGATAAAAGTAGAGGTAAACAAGAAAACAAGAAAGTCATTCAAACGTGAGTAAGAAGGGCGGAGTCGGATAGCCACTAAATGCAGTAAGTATTTGCGCACGCCAATTTTGGACCTTATGATAGAGTAAGTCTTAATTTATTCGTGTTTATCTTTATTGGCTTTTTCGTATTTATTGTCGGTTATAGAGAAACAAGAAAGTATGCTAGAAAACTAGTATAAAGTAAATTATCGGAAGACAGCTTGCGATATGCGGTGTACTGTAGGTGTGGAGCCGGACACAGAGCCATGGAAAAGCCAGACATAATACAGACGAGCGAATGCGCACCCAGTTTTACACAATTCCTTTCAAATAAGCTTTATTGTAATTTAGTAAGTTTAATTGTTAATACGTTGCATTTATGTTTGTATTCTACTTTAAAAAGCTTGGCACTAGTGACTCCTTTACTCTGAACGCGGCGGGCGCGTTCCGGGGGACTTCCAGAAGGAGTACCGCGGGGCTCTTTCGCCAACTCCCTCAATAACTCCTTCGCAAATTCCTTTTCGTAAGCTGACGCGCAGCATTTAGTTTAACTTTTTGCCTACCACTAAATCTGCCCATATTTACATAAATGTCTCTACTCCCCTCTCTTGGCTCTCCCTCATTCAACTCAAATTGTGCATAGATAATGTCGCGTCATTCCGTTACTTTCCGCCTACACCGGGTTCGATGGTGGGATTTTTTCCAATGATTATTATATGTCTCCTTATGATCTCTCCTGTCTCTCTTTCTCTTTCTCTGTACCCAATTTTTGTTTATTGATATTAGAGTAAATATATTGATATTAGAGTAAATACTCGGCCCGAGTTTAATGCGGCAGCTGCAGCAGCTGTGAAAAGGCTGTCGGATTCATCTTATTCGCTTGTTTGTCGCTCGTATCTTCCTTCTGCGCGCATCTCGTCGGGTAGAGGAAGCCCCTCAGAGAGAGAGAGAGGGGAGAGAGGAGAGAGAGGGAGGGGAGAGAGAGAGCGCGCGGAGGCGAGAGTGACAGGGAGACCTGGGTGCGGAGAGCGAGAGAGAGGGGCAGAGACATAGACGTCTCGGGGGAAGGGGGAGAGAGAGAGAGAGAGCGAGAGCGCCGGTGCTGACGCGCCCTTAGCAGAGAAACTCTCTCTTTTGCTCACTCTCTCGCTCTAACCCTGACCTGTAGGTTTGGAATAATGTGGCCCAATCAATCGTAAACTGATCTTACTGTAATTTTGCACTTGCTTACTCTAGTTTTTCTTTCTTTTGTTTCTCAGTTAGTCGTGTAGCCCCTCCCCGCGATTTCATCTAATTTTGAGCGTTTCAAACTGATCTCGAACGGGTTTTCACTCGGTTTGTCGTTCAAAGGCCATCCGATTTCGACTCTCTTCAGTCGTTAAGTCGATTACACGTACAGTGTTCCATCATTTGAACAATAAAGGTAGACGGTATTTACCATAATGTGCTTCCCATTTTCAACTCCAAACTGCTCTAATGTGCCCCTCTTTGTTTATTTACAGTCGGTTAGCCGTCCGCCTCTGCTCTCAGTTCACTATGCTGTGTTTAGCACTCACGCACTACCGCTTGTAAAATCTGTATCCGTTTTAGTTTGACGCTCTCTCATTCAACTTTTATTTGTGCATAGATAATGTCGCTTCTTTCCGTTACTTTCCGCCTTTTCCTCATCCAAATCACCGTATTCTTTGCCTTATTTCTATTTCCACTTAGTCATGTCGCCCACCGCGCGATTTTATCTAATTTTGAACGCACTTGTTTACTTTGATTTTACTTTCTTATGGACATAAATCAATAATATGATCCCCTCTTTACATGTGAATAGCATTCCCCTTCCTCATTCTGAGTCGTTCCCTAGTACACATTTGACGTGAGATCGTCTATTGACTCTTCCCTTCTTTTCTCCCTTGATCACCATCATTTCAATTGTAAGTGTATGTGTTGATCCGTTGAATAAGTGGGGGAAGAAAGTAAAACCTTACCTACTCAATCACGCCTTGTTGTTACCATATACAGTAGGTGCGGGGCTTTTGATAGTCTCGAGCGCCTAGCTGAGCAAAACCGGGGCCTGTCTAGAACTGTCTGCGCCTAACTGCATTGTATGCGATGTGGATCCCTTGTTGCAACTCAAGGCTGCTCTAATGTGTTCACTCTCTCTCTCGCTCTCTCTCTCAATCTATCTTCATTCTCTTTGCCATCATCCTCATTCCCACCACCTTTCTGTCGCAGAAATCCGCCAGTTACCGCGTCGTCCCAACTATCATTATCGTGCAAACAGTGTCGACGACTTGTCGTCATTTCGAGTCACAAACCCGGACTAAACGTTCGGTCTATTGGAGAGTGTGCCTCACTTTATTCTCGAATAGACCCATAAGTCTAGTCGGGTTGTCTGACTAGAAATGACTGCTAGTCGTCCACACTTTTAGCACCATTACTCATCCAATGGCCCCTTTTGCAGTGTAATTCGAGTCTGGGTTATTCGGTCCGACGGCGCGGAGAAGGAGACACTTGGGAGATATGACGTCGATAGCGCAGCGTCGGATTCTAGAGCGTCGCGATGCACAAGGTACGGTATTCACACGATTGTTCTTTTATCGATAAAAAACAATCAATTATCTCGATAACGGTAGTCGAACGCTCCAAAACCCGCTCGATATAGGTTTGTCATATCCCCACGTGCGTTAACCCGTGATGTCCACTGAATCAGACCCTTTCAAATCTCGCGAGCTTTTTTTGTCTCGCGCGTTTTTGAATCTTTGATCTTCAAAGGGAGGGAGTGATAGCTGTAAATGACTCGATCCGCTCGCCACTTTGGCTAATGAAACGATAAACGTTTTTGTAGATTCTGCCGGAAGCTGATGCCGATGGCGCATCGCGACGCGTGCGGATGACTCAAGCGACGGCGCGGGAGTGCTCGCAGCCATCGCTGACTCTCCCTACAGCGAGGACGTCAAGAAGTGAGTTAATCAATCGATATATTGATATGCAGTAAACAGTACATACCGTAATCCATGATTTCCTCGCAGGACGGACGACATCGACCTGCCGCTGTTAGGCACGTACGTCAGCAAGGAGACGTCCAAGCAGACCAAGGTACTGCGGGTTACGGTAGAGGGGAATACTGTAACACGGTACTGTGGCTGAAGGATACGGTAAAACGGTGGATACTAGCTACCGAAGCTGACGGATATGGTTTGAAGCACGGTAGAAGGGGACGTATTGTAACGTATCCATACGATGAGCAACTAATCTAGCTGGTGACGGTATCAGATTACTGTTGGGATCGGAGTACGGTAGGAGTAGCGGAATTCTGATAAGCGGTAACGTCAGACATCTAAGAAGGAAAGGTCTGAGAATCGGTAAATATCGGTGCAATATGTGTATGCAGTATACAGTATGCGCGATGAGTGCTAGAAACCTCTGCATTTGTGCACATTATCGCTTCTTGTCGTTATCTGGAGCGTATATTGGGTGTATGATACAGTAACCTATCGATCGTTTCAGGAATCGTTCGGCGACTTCTCTCGTGCATGCGAAATGCGTGAGATCGCATGGGGCAAGCTGACCACCGATCCTGCCTTCCTCGGAGAGGAGGCAGGCAAGATGGAACCACTCATTCGACAGGTTAGTACAACTGCGCTTTTAAATTGTTTTAAAGTGCTAGAAATGTGGTCTTGCTTCCTTGTTATTCGTCGAGTAGAATATACCCTACTTTATCTACTTATCAGAGGGTCACGTAACAACGTGAATATCGATTAGGCAAGGGAAGAGTTGAAGAGCGAGAGAGAATTCCGTGTGAATTAACTTGTCATGTGTTCTTTCATTTTTGAACGTGCTAGCGCATCAGGTGTGTGCAAAAATATGTAACTACAATTTAATAATCTTGTTTGAAAATTTTCTACGCTTAATCAGCAGCAAAATTAGTGTTTCATTATTGATCTTTGATCTCTGTTCAGCTCGTAGTGACGATCTCGAAGGATCGCGTCGACTGCTAAGTCTGCTGACTTTCGACGTCGACCGTCATCTACAAGGGGAAATTCGATGACCTCTTCCAGGTAATTTTAAAGGCTTATTTGCAAACTAATATTATCAATTGGCGCTAATTGCTGGAGTCATTTCAAAAATGTGTAAAGGCTTGCTATCAGGGTTAGGTTCATAACTTTATTTTATTGGCATTGATATAGCGCGTGAAGTCGTAGTCAAGGTAGTCAATGTTGTTCGGCAGCGTGGCAGTTGGCGCCGGCGTTTGTAGACTATGAGAGGGGATTCCCTCCTTCCTCAAACCTCAAATGTACATTGTATGTATACACTTTCTTAGACGTAAGAGCCTGCTTAGTCAATTCTTCACTAGTCTCCACCATATCATTGCATGAGTCGACCCATGCAACGTTTCTTCGCAATTCCGTGAATCATGGGTGCGACGTGCCTACCAATTTTTTTGGTAGGCACGTCGCACCCATGATTCATGGTCAAAACCGATATTTTCGATTATCGATTGGTCAACCCAACCTATAGTGGGATGGTACCGTATGTTCTACAGTACCTCAAAAGCGGAACATCCGATGTGTAAAATGATGGTTCCGCTGCGAAAGATACAGTAACCCGGAATATCGATTTTAGGTTACTGTAGATCACACGGTACCATACGACTTTGGGTTACTGTAAATTCATTATATATTATCGGAAATAGGATAATCGGGAACATCTATTTTGATCATGAACCCACACTTCCGGAAAGTGTCGAATATGGTCGGATCTTACCGAGCGCGTCTCTTATACATAGAGAAAGCATAAGATCAATCATGTCGCTTTCCGCGTAGTGGGAGATAACAATCAAAGTGTCAAGGGAGAGAAATTATGGAGACAATTTGTGAATGCCAAGATAGATAAATGAGATTAGTAGACTTCCTAGCCTCAAAACGGAAGATACTGCACCGTACCAATTTAAGTGCTGCTGTGGAAAATTCGCTTACAATCCTCAAAATGCTGTTGCTTTCAGTTGCCGCTGGCTGAGTGTCGCAATAACCAGACCTCCGTTGATTCGGGCCTTCCGTATTCTGAGAGGAAGGAATCGCCCGATTGTGAG
Organism: Pristionchus fissidentatus; assembly: GCA_036245785.1. Lineage (NCBI taxonomy): Eukaryota > Metazoa > Nematoda > Chromadorea > Rhabditida > Neodiplogasteridae > Pristionchus > Pristionchus fissidentatus. The sequence continues at coordinate 5,222,914 of BTSY01000007.1, forward strand.
GAGGAGCTGTTATGCAAGGCGAGTATCTCAACCATTACCGATCGATTTGTGACTGTAGATACAACCATTATCGATCGATTTGTGACTGTATATTCATAATTAATCGATATTCAGGCGTCAAACGTTACACTGATGACGCAGCCATTGGACGTTCTCAAGACGAGAATGATGAATGCCCCGCCCGGACAGTTCAAGGTGAGAAAAGCAGCGGTTATTGGATTGATAGATTGATATTTATAACACGCAAAGAGGAATGGTGGTGAATGGGAGTGAAAAGAATGAGGAAATGTTGTGGCGCCTTCTACCATCGCGTGAATGGCGAAGGGATCCTCATTTATTTCGTAATTCGTATCCTAGGGGGTCGTAAATTGCTGTCAGCTCTTTGATAGTGAACCGTTCTATGGTCGCTCTTGACTTTCTCTCGGGTTTACTGGTTACGCTGGGGACGTACGGATGAATTCCCCCAAGGCGATTGTATCAGATACAGTATTCCACCGAATTCCCAGCAGTTTCTTCTCGGTTACGATGAATCAATCAATAATAGGGAGCGACTCATTGAAAGAGGGTGAATTAGAGATGAAATCTAGGTTCATCTTCATGCCATTGAAATCATCTCATAGGTCCAAGTCCCTTCTTCTCGTGTCTGCATGATTTTCTTATCAATATAGATGTTTACTCTAAGTTTGGATATTAGGTTCCTTACTTGAGAACTACTGGATGATTTCTCCAAATTGTCGTACGAAAAGAGACGAATGGCTGCAAGAATGTAGGGGGACGCGTTTATTCCAAAAGGGTTGTGACGGAGGTGAAGGAGGTTAGACGGGGTTGGAAGCAGTCAAATATCCTTGAGCCAGACGATACGGGTGCAATCTCTTTTGTTCTCAAGGAGTCTCACACAGTGGAATGTTTTGGCTACATCGATATTAAGGGTGAAAGAGTTATATTTGGGCTCTTAGCAAGACTCCTACAAGATAGGGATTGAGGTTGGATGAGAAGGTGGGAGAGTATTTTCCCTTTTCGTGAGAATTGTTATTCATTTCCACTCTGATTTCGGAGAGCTTTAGAAAGGATGATGGGGAAGGTAATATACTGGACTTTCACAGAATTTCTGGTGGTCCTGAATTCCTGAGTTGATTTGATCTCGCCCTCGATAGTGGTCAGTTGAATCTCAGGGAAACGGGAACGGTTGAAGCTGGTGAAAGTGTGCTGATTTCCGCTGAGAAGTTAGGTGTGGGGGACCAGAGCACACATTTGCCTCTCAAACTACACTTTCCTAATACATACACCAATCTTCATCTTCGCCAATGATCACGTGACTCTAGCCTATTATCATACACATTTACATGTCGTTTTCAATTGTCATTATCTAGTCATATTAGGTAACACTAGTCTTAGTCGTCTCGGATCAAGCTGAGCGGTCGACTCCGCGGGAATCGTCATCGATCGATGTGACGTCATCAATCGCCCGTGTATTGTACGTTTCGGTAGTAGATCAGCTGGTAGATAAGATACTTAGTAGTTATAACCGTTCCATCCTTGTTTACTCACACACTTTCCACTCTCTATGCGCACCTATAAGAATCCGAGAGTACCTCTGGTACCATCTATGTCTAATTGAGAGTCGAAGGGTTGGCAATGGTTCTCTGGTGAGGGGATGGGTTGGGCGGATGTTCGAGATGTTCAATTTTCTCTTGAGAAAATGACTATATCGAATACGGACGGGAAAGCAGGATGGGTAAGACTACATACAGTTTGGTTGGATTGGGTGAGAGTAGGTGCGGGTAAATGGTTGGGCAGTGTAGGGGTACGAGGGAGTACGGTACGACGAGTGGGGTCAGTACGAGGGAGGAGAGATGGTCCAATTTCAGTTTGGTCAATGGAATAAATGGGATAGGAGAAATTGGGTCTAGGATTGGCACAAATCTGTAATTTGTCGTCTTTTTTGTTTCAGCACGCTAATGTGGGTGGTAGATCTATTGGGCGCTGTTTGTACTGTTCCGGAACCGTGGTTGAAGGTAGTATTCTGAACGGAGTTTACGAAATGGAAAGTTGGTGTGGTATGAAGATTGAGATGGGGGAGTGCAAATGATTAGTGGAAAATTTTTAATTTAAATTTAATTAAATATTATTCAGGCGGGACGAGATTCAAGACTCAGAAGTATTTTGAGTAGAACGTCTCTTCGATAATTCCAATAATTTCTACCTCGTCGACTTCACCATGAATTATTATTTGTAGCAGCACGGGATTGCGAAGGAAGGTTAGTTTGCGATTTTTTAAAAAGTTTGAAAAAACGTTTTAAATTTCCGTAATTTTCTTGGAGTCTTTTATTTTGTCTCTATGTTTCTGCTCATATTTTTATCGCGGCATTTGCCTGCGCAAGCAAACCAGTATTCTGGTAGGAAAGGTAGGAAAGTATTCTGGTACCAGAGCACACATTTGCCTCTCAAACTACACTTTCCTAATCTACATACACCAATCTTCATCTTCGCCAATGATCACGTGACTCTAGCCTATTATCATACACATTTACATGTCGTTTTCAATTGTCATTATCTAGTCATATTAGGTAACACTAGTCTTAGTCGTCTCGGATCAAGCTGAGCGGTTGACTCCGCGGGAATCGTCATCGATCGATGTGACGTCATCAATCGCCCGTGTATTGTACGTTTACGGTAGAAGATCAGCTGGTAGATAAAATACTTAGTAGTTATAACAGTTCCATCCTTGTTTACTCACACACTTTCCACTCTCTATGCGCACCTATAAGAATCCGAGAGTACCTCTGGTACCATCTATGTCTAATTGAGAGTCGAAGGGTTGGCAATGGTTCTCTGGTGAGGGGATGGGTTGGGCGGATGTTCGAGATGTTCAATTTTCTCTTGAGAAAATGACTATATCGAATACGGACGGGAAAGCAGGATGGGTAAGACTACATACAGTTTGGTTGGATTGGGTGAGAGTAGGTGCGGGTAAATGGTTGGGCAGTGTAGGGGTACGAGGGAGTACGGTACGACGAGTGGGGTCAGTACGAGGGAGGAGAGATGGTCCAATTTCAGTTTGGTCAATGGAATAAATGGGATAGGAGAAATTGGGTCTAGGATTGGCACAAATCTGTAATTTGTCGTCTTTTTTGATTCAGCACGCTAATGTGGGTGGTAGATCTATTGGGCGCTGTTTGTACTGTTCCGGAACCGTGGTTGAAGGTAGTATTCTGAACGGAGTTTACGAAATGGAAAGTTGGTGTGGTATGAAGATTGAGATGGGGGAGTGCAAATGATTAGTGGAAAATTTTTAATTTAAATTTAATTAAATATTATTCAGGCGGGACGAGATTCAAGACTCAGAAGTATTTTGAGTAGAACGTCTCTTCGATAATTCCAATAATTTCTACCTCGTCGACTTCACCATGAATTATTATTTGTAGCAGCACGGGATTGCGAAGGAAGGTTAGTTTGCGATTTTTAAAAAAGTTTGAAAAAACGTTTTAAATTTCCGTAATTTTCTTGGAGTCTTATTTTGTCTCTATGTTTCTGCTCATATTTTTATCGCGGCATTTGCCTGCGCAAGCAAACCAGTATTCTGGTAGGAAAGAGACTAAGTAAGAATAAATAGTGCAGAAGATAATAGAAAGCGGAAGTTAAGACGGATAAGCGTTATTACTGTTATATAGTTAATAGGGGCATGAATTTAAATAATAGGGTGGCTTTATTTACTCTGCAGTTTAGCATAATATGCTCTAGACAAATGCTTAAAATGAGTATAAATCTCATGCACAAATTGCGCATTCCTCAAACCTTAAGCTTTTCCTTCAATCAATAAAGCTGCTAGTCTGTTCTTTAAACATTTTCACTGTGGTAACCTCGAAATCATTCGAGAACACATTGCCCCTACATCCAATTCAACCCTGGATTAAAGACTAGATTTCTTCCAAGGCTTGTTGAGACACTACAACATCTACGGATCGGCAAGAAAAGACACGAGGAAGGTGACAGATGAGTTCGACCATTTCATCTTCATCCGCCGATGGATGGCCAGAGATGTCTCCATCATCAAGGGATTCACTTTTCCCAGTGTCGAAATTCTCAATTGTACAAACTCCCTATCTAGGGGAAACTGTGGCGAGTGCCCACCAGGGCAGACAATGTTTCGAATAATTCACAGAGAAATTAGGAAATTGAGTGCACAGTGCAATGTAGTCTCGCAAGGCTCACGTGCGCATGGGAATTGACATGAAATGATTCTCGATTGATATTACATGACTCTCGATTGCTATTACATGTATCGTATTCGATGTGACAATTGAGAGAGTCATGGAAGGATACGTCATTCACACTTTGGTGGGAAAGCGGCTTGCCAAAGGCAACGTGTCCGAGTTATCCGTCAACGAGATGAAGGCCACTAGAGTTGAAGAGGAATCCTTGGTGGTGAGAGTATGAACTCTCATTTTTATATTGACATTATGATCAGATACAGAAGCCACTCTCGTTGGAAACATAATCTTGCCATAGATGACGAGAGCTTCGATTGATTGGACAAGTGGTTATGTGATCGTATTTAACATAGAGGAGTGAATTCCCGTGTTGGAACCTCAGATTCCGTGGATATCAGTGATTATATCCTTGATTAGACTGATATTCAGCTTATTTGCGAGCGTTAGGTCGAAAGAGCCTGTACAGGAGTACGGTATAATCTCGGGCAGTACCATAATCTGGATTCCGAATCACTGACTTGGGACAGCAAAGACGGACTGTGGTGAATAGGCCGATGCATGTGCCCTATCCGAATAGGAGAATGAGATGAAGCATGAAATTTTATGATGCCATCGAATTGCTGCATAAGATTGAGAAACTAAGAAGATAAATGCTCTACCACCATGGAGCCCTATTGGTGTAGCATTGGTGCACCGGCCATATGTGGCTAGTGGCCGCTGGTATGCATTGAAGGGTGAAGGGATATAGAGCCCTCACAGACGATGGGTTACTCGGCTGACGGAACCATCCCAACTTACTTTTAGCCTGCTGGAGCGGTACTACATGTTTCAACACCAGCACCAACTTGGACCAGGCTTGTTAAACCTGTTGGAGGTGATTTGATCTTTAGCGTGAGTCGAACCCGGGAGCTTGCAACTGTAAACACAACCACGTATCATCGAGGAGCATCACCATCGACATCCTACCTTATCTCTTCCTACATGATCATATAAAAGTGAGTCATCTTTACTCCATTTCTTCTCCCAATTATTCGTCGACAAATCGGTCAACATCGCTCATCTATCTCGCCGTCCCTTAGTGGGATGACAAATGCGAGCTATCGGAATAGGATAATATGATGAATCATGATAATTGATTATAAGATTGAGATGATCCACGATAAATGAATCGAACGAGTATATCAGGACAATTTACGGGGACAGTCTGAAAGAGCAGGAACATCTTTGCGGGTGCTTTAGTGGTACGGGTCTTAAGAGGAGATGCATTTTTGAGATTAGAGTGTACTTGGATATTGACGGGTATTATCAGTGAGGGGGGCGAGAACAATAGAATTGACAATATAGCGAGGTTTGGGTAAACGAGAACCTATACGATTGTTTGAGAATTCAAAAGCTGATAATTATAACTGATTAAGTGATAACTGCTATAAAAAAAATCAAGAGCTAGTTGAAATTTGGGATCGACTGTTCTTATCATAGGATATGCAAAGCTTTACATCATCAGCAAATGGTAAGGGCAGCAAAAACGGATAAGGGTGGATATTCACGGGTATTATCAGTGAAGGGGGGAACAATAGAATTGATAATATACCGAGGTTTGGGTAAACGAGAACCTATACGATTGTTTGAGCATTTAGAAGCTGATAATAATAACTGATTTAGTGATAACTTATATATAAATAATAAAGAGCGAGTTGAATTTCTGTGGTGATTTGGGATCGACTGTTCATATCATAGTATACGTGCACCTTTATTACATCATCAGAATAGGGTAAGGGTAGCAGAAAAAGGGTAATGGCAGCAGAAAACGGGTAAGGGGGGGGGGTTATGGGTAATGGGGGGGGGGGGGGTAGAGAGGTGAATTGAGAAGAGATTGGGGTCTAAAACACTGCCTTGAGGAACATCAGACATTATAGGGACGACATAGCTACCGAGAGAGGATGAAATCATGACAGAGAAATAGATTGAGAAATAGACAAATGGGGGGGGGGGGTGTTAATAGACAAATGGGGGGGGGTTAATGAACAAATGGGGGGGAGGGGTTAATGGACAAATGGGGGGGGGTTAATGGACAAATGGGGGGGGTGTAGAGAGGTAAATGGAGGTACGGCAAGGCGACTCCATTTCGTCGAAGTTGTTCACTGCCGCGCTCGAAGATTGCACGATGGAACTCAACTGGGAGAACAATGGAGTCCTCATCGACGAGAAACATCTCTCCCTTCTCCGCTTCACTGACGATGTTGTTTTCATCGGTACCGAGACGACTTCTCACTAGACGATGTCCACTGAGCTAGCTGATGCCGGAGATCGAACCAGTCTGAGTGTCAACAGGGAGACAGCTCAGCTGATGAGGAACACCTGGTGCACTGGATCTGCAGTCTCACTCAACGGCGTCGAACTCGAGGAGACAGACGCATCCATCTACCTCAGTCGAGAGCTGCGATGCGACGGCAACACCCACTCGGAGCTACTTCGGAGTAAGCGAGCCGTCTGGGGCGTCTTCTCCAACATTCGCGAGGTTACCGCCCAGCTACAAGACTCGGAACTACGCGCTTCTCTCTTCGACACCCACGTGCTACTCGCACTCTGCTACGACGTCGAGACATGGCTACTGACAACCACTACCGTGACCTTCACCCGGAGGACCTACCGAGCCCTGGAACACACGCTGACCTAACGACACTTGCCGTGCAGCTTTAGAAGAATCAGTCTTGTGTCGATCTCTGATGTATCTCTCTTCAATCAGACAACATCATCCATTTCAAGAGAGCGAATCATTGATGGATGGGCCGTGTGCTGTGGGGAGTACGGCAGATGGTCGGCTCGTATCACACAGCGTGCCACCCTCTTTCGAGCCTGACTCGCTCATAAGGACTTGGGGTTCGGTCGAGGATGCGACAAGATATCCTGCAGTACAGGTGGGTCTACCCAATGATCGCCATAGCTATGAGCAAATTGTCCGGGAGAAAACTCGCGCTCGAGAACGTACGCAATTGGGGGTGATCCACGGATGGATCTACTATTAACTAAGTTTTTAAGTTTAATCTACAGTAATACCTAGTGCGCAACAACATAACCGCGTTGGGGGCGTTGGCTGCCCCTGCAGGGATAGTGGCAGGCGTTCGCTGCCGCTAGTTGTCTGGTCTACGAATATAGTGTGTGCACGAATAAAGTGTGTTTCTGGTGCTTGTAATGGCGTATCCAAGAAATTGAAAGATGTTGCGTAATGATGACGCAATTTTTAAAAAATCTCAGGACCGTGTTTTCAACTTGGCCAAAGTTTTTGAGTGTTGAGAAATTGCCAAGAACTGCTCAGAAAAAGTTTCAAGTTGCCTCCCTGAAGCAGCCCTGACGTGGCCTGGTTTTTATTCGGAAGAGACTAGGGAAAGGGAAGGGGCGGGACGAGCGTTTACAAAAATAGGGATGAGACTTCCCTCTCCCTACTCTCTTCCGTTTCCGATACCAGGGCACGTCAGGGCTGTGTCAGGGAAGCAACTTTAAACTTTTTTCTGGGTAGTTCTTTACAATGTCTCTCAAAAAAGGTCTCAAAAACTAAACTATACTCAAATCTCAAAAAAACAAAACTCAAAAATTTTGGCAATGGTGGAAACACGGTCTTGAGAAATATATTTTTCAAAAAAGTTGTGATCAATTGCGTCATCATTATGCAACATCTTTCCATTTTTTGGATGCGCCATTGCAGATAAATTATTCCCCAGTGGATTTGCTCTCACAATTGATTTTTTCAGGGGGATTGTTCTCCTGGTTCAAAGTTTTACTAGGAAAGAAAAGTGAGCAGTACTTTTCGGCGCTACTGTATGAAATTACCTGGCCAATGTTCTAAAAATGAGTTTTCTGTTCGTCAATCATTACTTTTAAAAAAGCCAAAATTATTTTGCTACCAAAATTGTTTATGAAATCATTTGCCAGGTTTTACCATACAGTAGCGCCGAAAAGTTTTTGCACACTTTCTTTCCTGGTCTGAATATTGTACCAGGAGGAAAATCCTGCTGAAGAATTCAATAGTGCTAGCAGATCCACTGTGAAATAAGGTAATGGCGTATCCCTGAAATTGAAAGATGTTGCTTAATGATAACGCGACTGATCACAACTTTGTTTGACGAAATAAAATTCTCAGGACGGTGTTAACACTTTGGCAAAAGTTTTTGAGTGTTGAGACATTGCCAAGAACTGCTCAGAAAAAGTTTCAAGTTGCCTCCCTGACGCAGCCCTGACGTGACCTGGTTTTTAATCGGAAGAGACTAGGGAAAGGGAAGGGGCGGGGCGAGCGTTTACAAAAATAGGGATGAGACTTCCCTCTCCCTACTCTCTTCCTTTCCGAAACGAGGGCACGTCAGGGCTGTGTCAAGGAAGCAACTTGAAACTTTTTTCTGGGTAGTTCTTTACAATGTCTCTCAAAAAAGGTCTCAAAAACTAAACTATACTCAAATCCCAAAAAAACAAAATTCAAAAATTTTGGCCATGGTGGAAACACGGTCTTGAGAAATATATTTTATTTTTTGGATGCGCCATTACAGATAAATTATTGCACCGGAAACACACTTTATTTGTGCACACTCTATATTCGTAGACGAGATAACTAGCGGCAGTTGCGGCTGCTACTATCACTGTGGGGCAGTCAGGCCTTAGGTCCTAGGCCTAAGGTCTGACGCTCCCCACTCGGGACTGTTGGACACGAGGGATGTCTGTAGAGCTTACCTACTTAGTAACTCAGTGCATTCATCCGCGGCGAGGCCACAGTGGATCACAGTTTCTCCAATTGCATCTCGAGCGCGCGTTTTCCGGTGGCAATAGCTTGTAGAGATGACGGTCGGGTAGATCTTCCTGTACTGTGGGATTTCTTCGTCGTCTCCGAAATCGAATCCCTCGATCCTTGTGGGCGACCAGGCTGGGAGGAGGGAAGCGCTGTGTGATACATATGGGTCGACCGTCTGTCCTCTGCTCTTCGCAGCACACGGTCTGTCCATCGATGGTTCGTTCTCTTGTTATGGATGATGGGGTCTGGTAGAAGAGAGGTATGTCGGGGGTTGACGCACGGCTGATTCTTCTTCAGCTGCACGGGGAGTGTCGTTCGGTCAGCGTGTGTTCCAGGGCTCGGTAGGTCCTCCGGGTGAAGGTCACGGTAGTGGTCGTCAGGAGCCATGTGTCGACGTCGTAGCAGAGTGCGAGTAGCACGTGGGTGTCGAAGAGAGAAGCGCGTAGTTTCGAGTCTTATAGCTGGGGGGTTCGCCTCGCGAATGTTGGAGAAGACGCCACAGGCGTCTCGCTTTCTCCGGAGTAGCTCCGAGTGGGTGTTGCCGTCGCATCGCGGCTCTCGACTGAGGTAGATGGATGCGTCTGTCTCCTCGAGTTCGACGCCGTTGAGTGAGACTGCAGATCCAGTGCACCAGGTGTTCCTCATCAGCTGAGCTGTCTTCCTGTTGACACTCAGACTGGTTCGATCTCCGGCATCAGCTGGCTCAGTGGACATCGTCTGGTGGGAAGTCGTTTCGGTACCGATGAGAGCAACATCGTCAGTGAAGCGGAGATGAGAGAGATGTTTCACGTCGATGAGGACTCCATTGTTCTCCCAGTTGAGTTCCATCGTGCAATCTTCGAGCGCGGCAGTGAACAACTTCGACGAAATGGAATCTCCTTGCCGTACCTCCATTGATCTCTCGAAGGGTTTCATCTCTGTGTAGCAGTTGGTGTTGAGCTTCTCGAGGCAGTAAGGATTCGGGTCGGCAAGTGGAATTGCCTCTATAAAATATACCATAATAATAATAATAATAATAATATACTCTCCTCCCGCTTCAGTCAAAATAATAATGATATATAATATATAATAATTAGTTTAGTTTAGTTTTTAATATATAATAATAATATGTAATATAATAATCTATAATAATACCTGATCTTGATTTCCCCTGAACCGATCTGAACAGAAGAACTGCCGTTGAGATCCTAGCAACCTCCCTTCTTGGGAATGATAATGGAATGGGATGCCTTCCATTTGTCAGGGAAGCGCTGATCTATCAGATAGTGACTGAAACGGGAGGAGAGGAGAGTGGTCAGAGTATTGCCGCTTTGGCGGATCATCTGCCCGCTGATGTTGACCGGCCCAAGGGTGTCGACATTTCATGTCTGTGTTCATCACTATCTCCAATCTTCTTTGAAAGGATTTAGGCTAGAGATTGTTCAGTCTAGTCCCATCAGAGATCTTTCTAATTGATTTGAACTTTACATTCAGTAAGATGTTCGATTCAGCTTGCCTGGGTGCGGTATCCTAAGATACTGTACCCGTCTGGTCGACATCTTACTGAATGGGGGGCGGATTGCCCTCGAGATTATAATTGGAACCCAAACCGATCTGACCAGCCTGGAGACACTCAACTACCCCAGCTCTTCTTTGAATGGACTTACGCTGCAGATGGTTTAGTCTAGCCCCATCACAGATGTTTTCTAATTGATTTGAACTTTACATTCAGTAAGACGTTCGATTCAGCTTACCTGGTTACGGTTTCCTTGGATACTGTAACCGTCTGGTCGACGTCTTACTGTATGGACTGTGGATTACCCTTGAGATAATAAATAGAACCCCAATCGATACGCACAACCTGGAGACACTCAACTACCCCAGCTCTTCTTTGAATGGATCAGCGTTAGAGATGGTTCAGTCTAGTCCCATCAGAGATCTTTCCAATTGATTTGAACGTTAAATTCAGTAAGACGTTCGATTCAGCCTACCTGGGTACGGTTTTCTTGGATACTGTACCCGTCTGGTCGACGTCTTACTGTATGGACTGTGGATTACCCTTGAGATAATAAATGGAACCCCAATCGATACGCACAACCTGGAGACACTCAACTACCCCAGCTCTTCTTTGAATGGATCAGCGTTAGAGATGGTTCAGTCTAGTCCCATCAGAGATCTTTCTAATTGATTTGAACTTTACATTTAGTAATATGTTCGATTCAGCTTGCCTGGGTGCAGTATCCTAAGATACTGTACCCGTCTGGTCGACATTTTACTGAATGGAGGGTGGATTTCCCTCTAGATTATAATTTGAAACCCAAACCGATCTAACCAAAATGGAGTTTAGATCGCCCGTAATGAGGCAGTAGAAGTGGTCGTAGAGGTCGTAGAGTTTGGATAGGTCTTGGAAGAAGTCCTGTCTCGCCTCTAGGGTTGCATTGGATGTAGGGCAATATGTTCTCGATTGACTTCAAGTTTACCGCAGGGCATATTTCAAAATATAAGACTAGCAGCTTTTTTGTTTAAGGAAAACGCTCATATTCACCTATGTGCTATTCGAGCATAAGATCTGTACGCATATTAGGCATTCTATAGAGTATATTATGTTGAACTGCAGAAAAAAACAAAGCGGCAACTGTTGTAATAATAATAACAATATATTTATCATCTCATGTAATAGTCAATTAGTTGTTTAAAAATAGTGTCTAGTAAGTGCCCGTAAAGAAGGGATACGATGTCGCATGGAGCGCCAAAGGGGCTATAGTAATTATGCTAGTTAATCAACCGAATGTTGCCGAGACGAAATGAGTCGATGTATTTGATATAGTTAGAGACAACAATGATTTTATTGTTACTTGTAACACAATCATCTGAACGGTTTCAAGAGGGACTCATCTATTTGGAATGAACCGGTTATATCATTCTGATTTAACAGAAAAATTACAAAGCTTGAGTCTGTGAGGTCTAGTTACCACTATGCGATTTAAGAAATTCAATATTGATCTAGGAATGATGTCATAATAGGTAAGGATAATATTATATGATACAATTAAGTCGAATAAGATTCGAATGCGACGTCGTAGAGAGAATTGACATCTAATAGTGAATCGAAGTTTAATAACACTCACATCGGTGAAATAAGGTCATCGGTGACAATTCCGGTCATTTTTTAGTTCCCAACGTTTATGTTCGTATTTTGTGATAATAATAATAATAATAATAATAATAATAATAATAATATGTTTATCTTGTGACGTGCAAATCAATAAGTTGTTCGAAAAAGAGTGTCTAATCCTTATTCTGCATCATTAGACGCAAAAAGCGTGTCTCAGGATGCAGAATAATGATAGCGTTTCCAGATTTACTGAACAATTCCAATTCAGCGAGTCATAAGAGAGCAGCAGAGAAGCCGAACCAAGCGAGAGTGTGTGAAAGTATCATAAGAGAGCGGCAGAGAAGCCGGAGCGTTCGCTTCATTGGGTTTGCGCAAATTTCGGTGCTGTTAATTTCTTTTGTGAATCTAATTGACGGATGATCGATGGATGAAGCACTGCTCAAAGAGTGAAGTCTTCAATCTCTCGACCGCTCTCTCGATTTTGCATGTTTTCTTATGAGGCGACAACATCTCCAGAGTCTCATCTAAATTGGTTTCTACAACCCTCTCGTCTTGTAATAAGTTAAGTGTGACTCGTTGCTATTCAACTAAATCGAGATGTGTATTACATTGACTATTGGTAGCGACTTTCGCTACATTTCCTCTCTCTCTCTCTCTCTCTCTCTCTCTCTCTCTCTCTCTTTCCCTCAGCAATCCCATCATTATTCCTTACAAACTGATTGCGTGTGCGGTTTTGGCAATATCATGATTCCCAATATTCTCGATATTATACAATCACAATATCTGTACATTTGCTTATGCTGACTTGTAGCATCATCCCTCTTTCCTCATTGCAAGAGGCTCATTTATATTGAACGTGTATAAAAGGGAGTGACGCGATCTCTCCTTTCGCATTCCTTCGCATTTTATCCAGCGAATGGTTAAGGACGAAGAGTAGTACGCAGTGTCTACTACATGGCGACCATTGGGGTTCGTAGTCTACAGTCTACCGGCTACCTCCCCAACAACTTCCCGTCCTAAACCCCTGCGGTTTTCCATCTGTCACTTCTAACCAGATTCGCTTCACTCGATACAATAACAGCCCCCTCCAACTTCATCCGTCCAGGGATTTACTCCCTGAACAGTTCCCACTTCCATCCCAACTGTGTCCGAGTGGAACAGTTTGTGACCAACCAGCACTTCCCCGGCCTCCTCTACACAGGTCTAGAGAATTCAACTCTCTTAGAGAATTGGCGAAATAGTTTGTTATTGAAGAGCGTAGATAGCGAACTCTCTTGAATATAAGATACTTGTAGTTTCTAGATGTCGACAAGTTAGAGAGTTCGCGCTCTGTTTTTACTCACTCTTTTTCTACTAAATTTCTACTCACTCTTTTTACTACAACAAATATTAAACTTTTACTTCTTCCTTCCTCACCATCATTTAGGGGCATAAGAGAAGGGAACAGACTATCACTCGCCGATCGCTCTTTACTCAGAGTGGGGTGAGTTCGGACTTTTCGATGGCACCATCACATTCTCTCTCTCTCTCTCTCCCACTCATCTTTCCACGCATCCATCACTCAATTTGTCACGTTTTTTCACCCATCCCCTTTCGGGTTAAACAATCGAAAGGAGTTCTCTCGGATTGCATCCACTTTTTCTTTAGAGACGACAAACGGTGCCGTCCCGACTAAAATGGCCACTTGACTTTGATCGCTGTGTTTCCTTATTACCTCTTATCTGCCCTCTCGCCCGTTCGTTCATACTATGAAAACATTTCGACCAACAGGTGGAATTTGTAAATATCCCCCATAAAATACGCTTCTCTGCTGATCTAGCATTGAATGAGTGGTAATCACTACTCTAACCTCTCTCTTAAACACATATCAGTGTCGGTTTCGTTGCTATACCTTCTCTTCTCATCACTTGTTTGTTTGCTGTTCGCTAGCAGCATAAAACCACTTTTTCTCTAGAAAAAGTGAGATGTACACCTGTTTTTCGATCGATTGATTCGGTCTTTCCGCTCTACAGTTTTCGTATACTCAGGGTAGAATGGCGATCCGGGATATCGATCACTCGCCTTCTGGCTCAAAATCGACGTCGATGAGTCGGTGAGTTCATTTTCTTACTTAAACTTATGCTTACTTAAACGGTATCATCAACACATTCACGGGAGAGCATTAAGTTATTTGTTTCTGTAGGCTGTTTTTTTCGGTGATAGTTCATCTCATTCTGATGAAGTGTCACCGACCGAAAAAAGTTGCCATCTAATTCTCCGACCTACCTAAATCACCCGCCGAGCTTTTGCAGATTGCTCGGCATTTATGCCAATCGATATAGCTTTATTGGTTTTATATTGTGTCAATCGATACCGATTCGGTTCAGTGTCAACTCTCTACTATTCTTTTTTTTTCGTCATCATCGAATTTTATGCGACTACAGTTTTCCACACCTTTCACGGAAGTTCGATTGTTGATGGAAAATGGCTGGGAAAGCTAAAAGAGGAGAGCAAAGACAAACAGCCGGGCATCAAGGATGTGGTAAGATATTCTTCTTTTTATTCCTTTCTAGTCCTCTTGAGGATCTTACAAAATTCCGATTTTAAAAATAATTTAAAAAATCATTATATGATTACTTACGGGCCTGATTTATTCAATCTTTGCATTCTTGAATGACACGTGCAATGTGAGGCACTAAACAACATTTTCACGGATGATCTTTGATCTTTTGAGGAAGATGAACTGAAAGGAGACGACAAGATCAACATGGGCACTTTCAGCGATACTCAAGAGAAGGCAGACGAGATCGCCAAGGTTTTGTGCACTATGTGATTTAAAATAAAAAAAATTCTAAAATAATTAATTACCCCTAAAAATGCAGTAAATCATCTTAATGGAGACTCATCTCGTGTGTTCTAAAGATGGAATTGAAATTGTACTATTCTTTAAAAAAAACGTCCGATTGTTTTAGGCATTCGACAAACTTCGAATGGATCTGCGCAAGGAGGGATATTACTATATATTAGAAAATGCTTACGTCTGTCTGTCTGTCTGTCTGCCTGTTTTTTTGTCCTTCTGACCGGTCACACTTTTTTCTCATTTTCCTTATATTTCGCTTCAAAATCGCTCTATCTTCTCAGAACCTTTTGCATATGATAGGTGACCAGAATTACTTTAAATCACCAAATCCATGGCCAAGTGGTTAAAGCGCTCGACATTCAAATCCGACCGACGCAGGTTCGATCCCTGCCGCGGGCAAACCTTTTGCCGCATTTTTCGCAAGTGTCAGAAACTGTTCTAACACGTTTTTGAGTACCGTGAAACACGTTTTCACCTGTTTTGCCGAGTTTTAACTTGAAAAATCGAAATTTTCGAACTTTCTCCAAACGCATCGGTGAGTGTCGGGGATCACTTTAAAAGTGTTTTGCGATGTCAGAAACGTGTCTGAACGTGTTCTAACACGTTTTAACGTGAAAAATCGAAAATTTCGAAAAGTTCCAAAATGATTCAGAGAGCGTAGGGGTTCGCAGGAAAAGCGTTTTGCGATGTCGGAAACGTGTCCGAACGTGTTCTAACGCGTTTTAACGTGCAAAATCGAAAATTTCAAAAAGTTCCGAAATTATTCAGAGAGCGTAGTATTCAGAGAGAAAGTGTTCTAAAAGTTCTGAACGCATTGTATCCTGCGTTTCCGTTGTGAAAGGCTCGTGAGGCAGAGAGCGATCGAAAAAAGTTGCCACGGAGCCACGAAGTGGCGTAGTGATGCAAGATGCGCCATCCGTTCGTCAGGACTGCCTTCAGCCTCACGTTACCTCCCCTTCACTCCTACGTCCATGGTCCTAAGAGGTATCGTCTATTCCTCCAACAACTTCAAAGAAGATGGTCTGTGAATGGGAAGAAGACGGATCCTCTACCCCGACCCCAGTCGAAATGATTCGTCCATACTGAGAAGAATGATCCTGACCCCTGAAACCACATCCTCACCTGAAGTTATCGTCTGACGTGATAAATATTGTATTGATAACAGTGACACGAAAACGTGTCAAATGTCTTCAAAATGATCATCACCAGTATTTTTGCAAAATATCATTTAGAAATATTAACGACGACCAGTAAAAACCAGAGAGTTCATATACCCAGTGGAATATCACAACGGGCCGATCTAGCTCTCTTTTGTTCTGTTTTTTGAAGGTGAAAGGCCCAAATTGAAGAGACTATGTGAAGAGGAGAGCATGAGAGAACTGGTAGGACTTTTATCACAACCTGCTAACCATTAGTGAAAAAAATCTAACTAGGGATCCGCAAAAGTAGGTCTCGGTCCCGGTGAAATTCACTATCACAGGTCGAAAGAGACCCCTCAGGGGATCTCAGAACAGTTTTCAAAAGTTCCCATATTTGCTTTCTGAGTACCGAAAATCGATTATGACAATTGGATGAAAATTTGTGCGCGCGTCGGCGGGAATACTCTTCGAGATTCACAGTCCTCCGCTTGAAGAATCCGCAGCCAAGTGGATAGCGCAACTGTCTATCAGTTTTGGGAGACGAAGTTCGACTCCCGCCCACTGCAGCTTCTTTTGCCGCATTTTTCTTTTACTTATGTAGTAACTCTGGGTAACTCCTTTTTGGCAAAAATTCATTATCAACAACATAAACAACAATTCAACAACGATGGAGGTTGACCCAGAAGCAGTGGAAGCGTTTCGCATGGCTCTTCGTAGTCCCACTCAACATCGCTATCTTCTCCAAGATCCTCTTTCACCGTCTCGATCTTCTCACGGACGGACAGCTCCCCGGCTTCGGCTCCCCGTAGCATCATCACAATGCGATCCATCCAACTCTTTTCAGAAGAATTGAGGGAATATCGATTGATTGGGGTGGTCAGAGAGTGGTCGAAGAACATTGCCACGTGTGTGGAAACAGCCACAACTGACACTTGGTCAAAGTCGAAATCCATTATTGGGGACCAGTGGGCAGGACAAGGGGAGAACGAACTGATGAAACTAGCTTCTGCTGCACTGACCATGGTCTGACCGTGGGAAATACGTGAATTCCCATGGTCAATTCCCACGCACTTTCAACGTAGAACATAATACTATAATGAGAACAACAGAAGAAGCAATCGAAAAATGCGGCAAAAGAAGCTGCAGTGGGCGGGAGTCGAACTTCGTCTCCAAAAACTGATAGACAGACGCGCTATCCACTAGGCTACGGCTGCTACGAGCGGAGGACTGTGAATCTCGAAGAGTATTCCCGCCGACGCGCGCGCAAATTTGAATCCAATTTTCATAATCGATTTTCGGTATTCAGAAAGCAAATATGGGAACTTTTGAAAACTGTTCTGAGATCCCCTGAGGAGTCTCTTTCGACCTGTGATAGTGAATTTCACCGGGACCGAGACCTACTTTTGCGGATCCCTAGTAAACATAATTACCCAATAACGATTGCCTGTTTTGGATTGAATGACTGCAGAAAGCTGCCCCTCTATTCCTCCACTACTAGGGAATCGAAATGTCTGTCTGTTTGTGTGTTGGTTTTTTTTTCCTTCCGCGTGACGGACGTTTTTCCGTTTTTCCGCTATAATTCGCTTCAAAGTTTAGCAATCTTCTCACATCCTTTTGCATGTGATAGGCAACGACGAAACACATCGAAATTAATATTTGAAAAATCGATAATTTCATGGCCAAGTCGGTAGCGAGCTCGACTAGAAATCGGAGGGTCTCAGGTTCGATCCCCGCCGGTGCATAGTCTTTTGCCGCATTTTTTCCAAGTGTCAAATGTGGCCCAAACTCATTTTTTAGTAACGAGATTCACATTTGAGCATCTTTTGCCGAGTTTCGAAGTGAAATATCGATTGATTTCACTTGTTTTCACTCAATTTCACGAAATTTTCGTACATTTCGTTCCAAATCATTCCACATGCCGGCAAACCTCATAGGAAGGGGTGTGGAATGAGAGGACGAGTGAAATCGAGAGGTACTCTCTCACTTTGGCACACTCTCTCGCCCCTGACCCCTTTCTGGAGGCTCGGAATCGTGTATCGGGAATCTTTATAAATCGCTTGAAAATCACTCTATCTTCTCGGATCCTTTTGCAAACGACAACAGACCAAAATCCCCTTCACATTTTACAAACTTTAATTGACCAAATTCATAGCCAAGTGGGTTACGCGCTTGACTTCAAATCCGAGACCCCCAGGTTCGAACCCCGCCGTGGGCAAAACGTTTGCCGCATTTTTCGCAAGTGCCAGAAGCCCTATCAGCACGTTCTTGAGCCTTTTTTTCACGAGCATTTTGCAACGGAATAAGCCAGTACTCTTTCTAGAGATTAACATTCCCCAGCATATTATCCTCCCCCCTGGATTGTACTTGGAGCCGGCTGCCGATTCCTCCTCCCTGGACCGAACCTCAAACAAGCTACCGAGTTCCCCCTGAACCGTGCCAGAAGAAGGCTACCGAGGTCCTCCTGGACCGAATCTTAAGTAGGTTATTTAGCTCCCCTGGACTGTACCTGGAGCAGGCTACCAAGTTCCCCCTGGACCGAACCTGGAGCCAGCTACAGATCTTCCCCTGGACCGAAAATTTACCCAGAACTGTGCCTAGAGCGTAGTGTACGCATAGAGCGTAGTGTATTTAACCTCAACACATCCCGGCTAGTTAGTCAACTAAATAATATTCAATATTTCCTCAGATCTTCTCCCAATTCAATCTCGGCCTTGAGCACAAGATGAGTGAGGAGGATTTCGTAAAGGAAGTGGTAAGAAGAATTTTAGTTGCGTCGTCCATCTAGTAGCTTATTTCATTCAGCAACTCACGCGGGTGCAGTACAAGGGATACAGTAAAGTGCTACAAGCTTGCATCGCCGGAATCGAGGTTTGATCATATTTCACTCAATTGGAAATAGTCTGATTGGCGAGCACCAATCAGCATCTGATTTTGTGGTTCTCATTTCGAATATGCATGCAAGCCATGAAGACTCGCACTCAGAGGAAAAGCATGGAAGACAGCAAATGAATTAATTTATATACTAATTACCTTTTTTATCATAGAGAGCATGGGAAATGTGGAGAGCGTAAGTAATTTATATACTAACTCGCATGCATGGCCAAGTAATTTCTCTGAGTGCGGATAGAAACGCCGAGGGATACGAGAGAGCGTGAGAAAACTGATCCCTCCAATTTGCACGCTTTCTCGCTATGATCTGCGTCTCCGCTCCTACGCGTGGGTCTACTGTATTTATATTGAGTTGTCCTTCAACACACTTGGTTCAAATGGACTCACTTCGATGTTTCACGTGCTCGAGATCGCTCTCACTCACTATTGGTGAAGACAAATGAGCGAATTGATGACACCTGTCTCTGCTTCCCACAGTCTAGGAAGTCGCCAAATAGTTATATTGTATTTTCATCCACCTTTTATAACTCGTAGTTATAAAGCGGAGATCAATACACATGTCTAAACCGATTCAGGGAAAGAGTAGTGCAAATTTTTTTTATAGATTTTTTTTTATTTATTTTTTTTTATAGATTTTTTATATATTTTTTTACAAATTACACCCTCCGCCTCCACTCAAGATCTCATCTCTCTAACTTCCACTCGTTACAAGATCTCAACGGACGGGAAATGTCATAACCTCAGAGGGTCGAGAATGTTCAACCCATGTTGTTAAATTATTTTTATTTTTATTTTGGGAAATTTATATTGGAAAAATCAGTTATTTAATTACAATTCGTTAGTTGAGGCGGCTCGCGTAAGGGATCGGATCAAAGCATTGGGAATCCAGTACAGAATGGAGTCACACCATCCTCGTCAGCCAGGTATACTGTAGGAGTAGTCAATCGATAACTGATTCTTCTTCAGTTCGTAGATCACCCAACTCCCGATGTCTCTTCCGGTCCTCCTGTAATGTCTCCTCAGAGAGATAATACTGAGAGTTTAGACTGTTTTGACTTCCCCCAGCGTTCCCCCATGAGTCATGGGAATAGCACCTCCAGTCAAAGCAGTCTAAACTCTCAGTATTGCGTAATGAAGTGAAAAGCTATCATAACGAGAGAGGGAAGTCTCCAACTGCCCTCACTCTGGAGATGGTGTCTCCTGCTGAAAGAGCATGCAAGATCGAGAGATCAGTTCTCACTATCACTCGGCCGCTCTCTCGATTTTGCACGCTCTCTCAGCAGGATATAACAGCTTCAGAAGACTTTCTTATCGAACTAGTTCTATTGTTCTGGTTTGGATAATCTCGACCATGTCTGGCACCTTCCGTCCTCTTGTTCTTCGTCGTATATCAAATGCCCAAACCTCAATCTAAATATCTTAGTTTCTTTCGTGTGTCCTCTGGTGTCTGCCTCTTCTTGTGTTTAAGTTAAAAACCCTACTCTCTCTCGATTTCTCAGTGATCTCGGGCGCCGTTTGATGTTCGATCCACATCCCTCCGCTTTTCATCAGTATTCTCATAATTTCATTGGAACGTTAAGCTGTGATCTGAACCGGAAACTATTGCATCGAGCAGGCGCCATACTGAGTTTCTCTCTCAGGCACATCTTCTGCAGCACATGCAGCGCATGCAGCCTCGCCTCCGGTCGCACGCCCGCCTCCTCTGCCGCCGAGACGACCCGAACTCGCACCGACAACGTCGACTGCTGCACCTGCAGCACCGCCTCCACAGACAGTGCCACCACCACTCTTTGGGACCGCACCATCGAAGAGTACGAGTTTCAATCTCCGTTCTTGTGTGGTGTTCATTTCTCGGAGAGTTGTCACTGGCCTCAGTGGTTTACCGAGAAATGAACACCTGTTCTTGTGGTTGGACCTCTGTTTGCTGCAAAAATCCAGTGACTGAATTGAACGTTGCAAGTACCGCCTCCAAAGGTGCAGCGGGCGGCTGCTGCAGCACCTGCAGCAGCCAGTCCGCCTGCTGCAGCTGCATCAACCAGTCCGCCTGCTGCAGCTGCAGCCTTGATTCCCAATGGATCGGCGGCCAAAGTAGAACAAGCAGCGAGAAAACATACAGCACCGAGCACGTTGGAGGTGAGAGAAGTAAAGAGAAGAGTAGATTGAATAAATATTCAATATCCAATCATTTCTCGAAGAGTCGTGACTCACCTCAGAGGTTCACTTAAAATTAACTCATTGTTCTTTCGACCTCCTTGTTTATGTTTATGTACTCCACAATATTGGATCAAACAGAAAATAATAAACACATAGACCGTTCGAAATGTGACGGTCTTCATTTCGTACGTTTCCTAGCCGGTCAGATCGAGACAGTGTGGGAATCAAAGACAGTTGCCACCTCTAGTATAATGAATACCTGAGGTCTTTGCTGCTGAGCCTGGCTGAGATCGGCCTGCTCAAAGAACTCAGTGGTTGTCATGCCCTCCCCCTCTCTAAAATTAAAAATAAATAAATTTCAAAAATATTAAAGTATATTTTAAAGTGATTCCGTCAAGGTGATGTCTTAAAAAATTTCCAAAAAAAGAGAAAATTGAAAGGCTGTTAAACAAGAATTTCTGTTCGAAAAAATAACAAATTACGTTAAATATGTTTTCCATGATGATTTTAAGGAGTCACAGTCTCAAGATAATCTACGTATCTTCAGTCCTCTCCTTATCGTACCATATCTTGTCCGATGCCGTGAGGCCAAATTCGGCCGCCTTCAGAAAATGGAGTTAAGAATGTAATTCTGATAAATATCATATCCCTTTTTGTTTCGCACTGAATGTAACGGTTGCATTTTAAGGAAATTCTACGGCATAACAGTTCACAGTTGGGCCCATAGGTGGGCACAGGGTATCTTGACTGCCGTCTGCAGGGCGAAATTGTGATCGTTGGACCGCCCGCAAAAAAAATGGATTTTGGCTGCCCATCTATGGCCCCAATGGGATACCAATTCGCTACAAATTGGGGCAAACCTTGGGAACCCAATGGGGCAGAAAAACAAGAGGAGTGCTGCCAAGGGTTTATCTCTTCTTTACCATCATTGAAATAACGTCGCCTTTCCTCTGATCGCACCCAAGTAAAATACAAATTAGGGGCATCATGAAGATTCCAGCCTTGGTTCCACAAGAATTTGAAATTCGAGTTAATAATTGGTTTAGATATCGTTATTTCGCACACTCTCTCACCGGTCGACGGGAGTAGATAGTGTGCGAAATGAAGAGATCTAATTCAATTATTAACCCCAATTTCAAATGTTTCATCATGTCGAATGTGCTTGAAATTTTTAACTGATGTATGTTTATTAACAAAAGCATACATTCTCGGGGGGGGGAGGAGTAACACTTTATAGTTGGGAACTGGCAGCTTTCTTTGCTTCCCTATAGTAATCATCCGCTTCCGTTAGCCAGAGTGAGTTTCTTAAGGGAAGCAAGCGAAGCTGCTCTGATCTTTGCATAGGTCTTCGGATTGAAAATCGCTTGACGGATGTTGGTGTTGACGATGATCATTGTGAGCGGCGCGCAGAAGGCTGCAAATATTTACAATATTTACAAAGTTGTTTGTCTACACTGAGAAAATCCTACGATAAGACCAGGTAGAGGTACTCAAGCTGTGCCGCCTACTACTGTGTAAGTTGGCCCTACTTACTAGTAGATGAGTCAACTTGAGTGCCTGTTTTCAGTAGGATTTCTCTCAGTGCAAAAAAAAAACAAAAAAATAACTCACTCTTCACATCCACGATATACACGAGTAGATATTGCAGCAGAGAGATGTCAAGTTCAGGCAGGAGATTAGCGCCGATGATTACCTGTTGTAAATATTTTTTCAAATTATTTTTAATGCAATTATTATGTTTAATTAGCGGCTCCGACTGAATTCAAAATAACTGTACAAACCTCCCATACGATTCCGGGAACATTGACAGCGAATGAGAAAATACCGAAGTGGAGCAGCATTCTTTCCTGCCAAAATATTGTTATTTGCTACTTTATTATTATTAATTATTCGCCTCTGGGTCGGTCACTGGCTAGGAAATATCCATTACCTTTTGCTTTCATCGGATTACGATAATATCAAAAGGAAATTACTATTACCTGGCCTGGTTACCAATGAGGACTGAAAGAAAATAAATGTATTGTAATTACATTAAAAACCTCACCTGGCTCTTGGCCGAGTGCTTCTTCATTCCTCTGGCGGCCAAAGTGTAGAGGACGACAATAACGAATTCCGTTGCCACCTCCGCCCCAGCCATGATCATGTGCGGATTGTACTAAACACCATACTAACTGGTAATTATTTAAAAAATCTTTTGAAGTGATCACCTATAATATGTACGATACGCCTACATTTAGAAATGCTCTGCCATTGCGTAATGTGGCCATAATTAAGGTGGCCATAATTGTGTAACCTATATTTTTCATCATAACTTTATTCAAACTCATCAAAACTTCCTGAAATTTTGAATGTAGCATATTTTCGTAACCGCAGATGATATTATTGAGTAGTCTCGGATAATTTTATTCGCGCGACAAGCTTCTGCACTGTGCTTACTTGATGTAAAGTCGACATTTTCGTTTTCTTTTTCGCTTAATTCGAAATGGCTTGTTGAGCTGGTATAAGTGTGCACGCGAAATAGCTTGACACTAGTGCTACTCAATTCACCACTTGATTGTAGTCCCGGCTGCTCATCCAACCGAGCTTCATGTGCTGCATGAAGTACACGTTTGAACATGTTTTCGATTATAATTCTCTTTCAGAAGGAGGAATCACGTTCATACGTGTCGAATATAATTGTGTAGTAAGTAGGCATGCATTGTGCTAGTATAGACGAGATCTGTCTCAGTTTGGTACTTGCAGCATGATGACGTCACCTTTGCAGCATGTGTTTTTGCACTGCAGCTACCTTGCTGCAAATATTTTTCTAAGGGATAGAATTATCAGTAGAGGTTCGCGGGCATCTAGGCAGTGTTTCCTTAAATTTCAAGAACTCTCGTGACAAAAATAACAGTAATATGGATCGTCGAATCAGTCAAAAACTAGCAGATTTCAACCAGATTTGATCAAAAACACCGTTTTCAGCCAATTTTTCTCAGATTTCGTTAATTCCAGAGAGGGGCCGATTAGCGCTCTAAAATCACCAAACAATAATTGGGTAATGTCTAGATGCCCGCGAACCTCTACTGATAATTCTAGCCCTGAGAAAAATGCTTGCAGCAAGGGAGCTGCATTGCAAAATCACATGCTGCAAAAGTGACGTCATCATGCTGCAAGTACCAAACTGATACGGATCCCGTCTATACTAGCACAATGCATGCCTACTTGCTACACAGTTATAGTCGACACGTATGAACGTGATTCTTCCTTCTGGGAGATGTATCAGGCCTCTCACGTAAGGCACGGGACAATTCATATTTTCCGTGGTACATTCAAAAAAATCGTGTTGTTTTTTTCTTAAGAATATCGAAGCACTTCTGAAACACTATCGAAAAAAGCATTAATTATAATTTTAGCATTTTTTGCTGCTGCAGCAGGCGGCTGCAAAGTTTCAGACGTTATACTTGAACCCGGTGGAAAATGGCTTCAAAATGCTTCAATTTCAATGAAAAAATTTTTCTGGGCATCTGTTGGTATGTTCTTAAAATACCCTGAGTAATTTTGCGATAGCTCATTTTTGAAATTCTGAGCAGTTTTTCACTAACAACTTTTATATATGAAAACATTCACACCCAATTTTTTGATATGTTGTAGCCCTTTCAATTATCTATCGAAGTTATGTTTAGCATATTTCGTGAATCGTGAGTCCTGGATGTGTTTCACCCGAAAAACCGCTGAAAACAGCAATAGCGTCGCATGGCACACAGACAGTCAGCGTTGTTGACTTATTGTAAGGGCATCGGAGAGGCCTGGGTTCGAGTCCCAGACCCGCAGAACATTTTTGCAAAAAAATTTTTCAGTTCTTCTCGAATATAATTTGACATGTTATATTACGTATTTATTACGTTTCTATGCGCGCTGCAGCTGCTGCTTTCGTAAAGACTCGGAGTGGAGAGAGAGGCGAACCATATTTATGACATTCAGGAGAAACAAATTCATGGAATACAATTAGGATCAGAAAGGGAACAAAACAACAATTACATATATATATATAGAAAATGTTCGATAAAGAAACCTACATATTTGAAATCAGCATAGTTATTTGAGATATTCAAAGTGATAGTTAAGTTGTGAATGTCTCATCCTGCTTCTCCCTAAGACATTCTCTGATGAAGTCGCCTTCGTCCTCCTCAAGACCTCAGCTACGTCCACGAATACTTCACCATTCGCACGGATATGAATCAATTCGAGTAAAGCATCAGACTTTCCGAGTCTTTACGAAAGCAGCAGCTGCAGCGCGCATAGAAACGTAATAAATACGTAATATAACTTTAAATTATATCCGAGAACTGAAAAATTTGCAAAAATTTTTTCCGGGTCTGGGACTCGAACCCAGGCCTCTCCGATGCCCTTACAATAAGTCAACAACGCTGACTGTCTGTGTGCCATGCGACGCTATTGCTGTTTTCAGCGGTTTTTCGGGTGAAACACATCCAGGACTCACGATTCACGAAATATGCTAAACATAACTTCGATAGATAATTGAAAGGGCTACAACATATCAAAAAATTGGGTGTGAATGTTTTCATATATAAAAGTTATTAGTGAAAAACTGCTCAGAATTTCAAAAATGAGCTATCGCAAAATTACTCAGGGTATTTTAAGAACATACCAACAGATGCCCAGAAAAATTTTTTCATTGAAATTGAAGCATTTTGAAGCCATTTTCCACCGGGTTCAAGTATAACGTCTGAAACTTTGCAGCCGCCTGCTGCAGCAGCAAAAAATGCTAAAATTATAATTAATGCTTTTTTCGATAGTGTTTCAGAAGTGCTTCGATATTCTTAAGAAAAAACAACACGATTTTTTTGAATGTACCAGACTTGTCCCGTGTCTTACGTGAGAGGCCTGGTATAATCTGTCAAAACTTGGCCAAATACTTGGCCAAGTTTTCACTCACATCGTTCAGAACTTGGCCAATTACTTGGCCAAGTTCTCTTCAGAAATCGGCCATCTACGTCATGAACTTGTTTACATTTTTGTTTCTGTTACTTATACTCGTATATTTTTTATTAATTGACGGGATGATTGAATTTCATTTATTCTTTCGCGTACAAGAATAATACCGAAATATTTACAAGAAAGAATAATGAAATTCATGGGAAGCGACATTATTATGCAGTACTGAATACGAACACAGGCTTTACAATGCAATAAAAGTAATAATGGTAGTCATGGGACGAATGATGGTGACCTAGCTAATCGGCTGCGTTTAATCTACAGTAACCCACATCAGTCAATAATAAAGTCAATTCTTGACACGACGTGATGCCCAGTGTGGGGGCGGAGAGGGGGATTAGTTGAGGGATAAGGTAAACACGATGAATACCGTGGAGCTTCTATTCATCGGTGGGTTACTCAACAAGCATCAACGGATAACAGGGAAACAACTGTGAAGAGTAACAAAAAAGGGGCGTATACTTTCGGCAATACTTTGCGAAAAGACGTTATCAAAGACGATACTCGATATACCGTAAACACTCTTGCCTACCGTATCCATCTCGTCGACTACCGTACTACTTCATCACTCGAAGGGACCGCCCGCACCGGGATGGATGGACGTCATCGACTGCGGATTCATTTGGACTTGAACGACGAGGAGACAAGGCCTGAGAGGCAACATTGGACACACCGGGACTGGGGACCAAGTTGGACATAACGGATACAACATCGCGGACAAATATGGGCGAAAAATGTAAATAAATAACTCAAAATTGAAAAAAAAGAAAAAAAAACAAAATTTGAATAAAACGTTCCGATTATTCAGACATGGACACATGGACGATTTCTGAATGAGGTTAGACAGTGGCGAGAGAGCACGCAAATTGCGGAGAGGGAAAAGTAGGCACAAAAACATGCCTACTTTTCCCTCTCCTCGATTGCGTGCTATTTCTCTTTCTCTAACCAAACTTGGCCAAGTTCCGTTTAGAACTTGGCCAAGTTTTATCGTTCATTTCCGATCGAAGTTGGTTAAAGTGACGAAAATAGCATGCTAAATTGAGAGAATTAGAGAAAAATCTGCCATATTTTGGGCGATCTTTTTGGTGATGTTTTTCTCGCACATTTCTGACAGATTATACAGCCCCCTGAAAGAGAATTATAATCGAAAACATGTACAAAAGTGTACTTCATGCAGCACATGAAGCTCGGTTGGATGAGCAGCCGGGACTACAATCAAGTGGTGAATTGAGTAGCACTAGTGTCAAGCTATTTCGCGTGCACACTTATACCAGCTCAACAAGCCATTTCGAATTAAGCGAAAAAGAAAACGAAAATGTCGACTTTGCAGCAAGTAAGCACATTGCAGCAACTTGTCGCGAGAATTAAATAATCCGACCACTACTCGATAATATCATCCGCGATTAAAGACGTTTATTACATTCAAAACTTCAGGAAGTTCCAAGGAGTTTGAATAAAGTTATAGTGGAAAAATATCAGAGGTTACACTATTATGGCCACCACTGTAGTTAGTCCTTAAAAATTGAAAGTATAAAAAACAGTGCTCACAAAAGGCAGTTCCTCGCCTCTAACCGCTGCGTAAATCGTA
This sequence comes from Pristionchus fissidentatus, assembly GCA_036245785.1. Taxonomy (NCBI): domain Eukaryota; kingdom Metazoa; phylum Nematoda; class Chromadorea; order Rhabditida; family Neodiplogasteridae; genus Pristionchus; species Pristionchus fissidentatus. The sequence continues at coordinate 5,250,603 of BTSY01000007.1, forward strand.
TAGTTTTCCTTCGGAATTGGAATGTACTTCACCGGTCTGTATTTTGGCACATTGTTTTCAAAAGTATCTTATTCAAACCGTGTGGCCTGAAGAACGAAAGGGGCAATTCCCAATGCGAAGCATGCTAGGACGCACCATGTTAGAATTTTCTTCCAGATCTGAAGAAGTACGATTTTAAGTGGAAAAATGAGAGCCGGAAGGAGGGCCGAGCAAAGCATTTCAGGAACGGCACCCTGTCTTGGTTCTGACCAAGGGCCAGAGGTTTTCGAAGGGACAGCTGGAATTTAGTCTCCTTTACCTCATTGTGATTTGCGGCATTTGAAATTGCAGTGAGTCGATTCCCCGCAATGCAACAGTTCAACAGATCTTGAGTCACCGGACAAATAAAGGTGAGCCTGGGAACATTATTTCTATCAGCGGGATCACGCTAACATTCATGGCTTCTCAGTGACAGCATCCACACCACACATAATGCTAGAAATCACACTTTTGCAACAACAAAACAATTAAGACTCTTACGCGAATACAATGCTGTTCCATGCAGTGGGGACGTAGTTTTCATAATCCTTACTGAAGAGGGGAAAGATGGGAAGCCGAAATTGAGCGATTAAACCGATGAGTGCAAGATCCTAAACGGCACTCATTATATTAAGAGACGTGATCGGTAAGACTCGACCATATTCGACCCTGCCCGGACACGTTGAGCTAGCAATGAGAACTGGAGGTCCATACTCGAGTGGGTGGAAGGTCTTATGCCCGCATTGCACAAAACACCACTTATTTCTTATTGCCGGCTCCGGCCTAGGAGAAATATGGATTTGAGTGAAAAATGGTCGAAAAATCAAAATTTCTTAACTTGTAAAGATAGGCTCAAATATTTGTTTGCGTTAACTTAGGGGTGCCCAGACATTGTAAAACTGCTATTCAGATCGAAATCCGGCCCATTCCGAAATGCCTTTTTTGACTCAAAATTTTGATTTTTTAATGAAAAGTATCCATTTTTGGAATTTTTCATTAAAATGACTATGCACACATAGCACCACAATTGATTATGTATGCCATCCGCCTATAATTGGGAAGTTCCTGAAATGAATATTTGAGAAATAATTTTTCAAAGTTCAGTACCCCACAATTGGAAAACGAGTTTTGCCTGATTCTTTGTAGAAAATTGTCCTTTTCCTAAATTTCTCAGAGAGATATCTATGTACACACTTTACTACACTGCCTTGTATATCTAAATCGGCAATAGTCGGAAACTTCCTGCAATGAATATTTTGGAGAATTTTTTTTCAAATTGAATGACTCAACAGGCCGAAATCGAGTATTTCTGACCCTTTTATGAAAATATAAGAATTTTATAATTTTTCATCACAATGTATATGCAGATATTTTAACTCAAACCATTAGTTATCCAAAGCGTCTATAGCTGGGAAGTTCCTGAGATGAATATTCTAGAAATAATTTTTCAAATTTCAGTACCCAATTTCTAGAGTGCAATATTTTCAGATTCTTTTCTTGAAATCGGTGCCTTTTCGGGTTTCTCGTTAAAAAGCGTAGTCAGACAATGTACCTTTATACATTATGAATCTGAATAACCTTTAGCCAGGGACTTCATGAAACGAACTTTTCGAGAAAAAAATCTTCAAACTGCTTCCCTTCAACTACACAAAATTAGTATATCTCACGGATTGAATCTCGCTTTGCTCGGCTCCATCATGGCTTAGTGAGGTAGGAAGCATACCCAAACTGTCTGAAACTTGTTTTAAAAGAACACTGCTCTAGACAATCGACGAATTTTCAGAAGTTTGGAAATCGAAAATGAGGAAACTGAACATCGTCAAAAATCTGTTTCGAAAACAATTATTCCGGAAACTATAAGCGACTTTCACACTAAAATATTGCACCCACTCGTTTTCTAATATATGTTGAAGAAATTAAAAATTGATTTCAGGGCATTTGAACAAATTTAGTTTTTCATGAAAAACCGTGAACCCGGGGTCATGGTCGAAAAATTCAACAATAAATTTCTGTTTTCCCGCGCTCATATGAACAATACGCAATCATACTGTGATATATATTTACATACTAGCTCGAGAGTAGCTCAGGGCATCACCAGCATACAATTATAAGATAATGTATTTTCTCAGGATTTTACCATGACCCCGGGTTCACGGTTTTCATGAAAAATTAAATTTGTTCAAATGCCCTGAAATCAATTTTTAATTTCTTCATCATATATTAGAAAACGAGTAGGTGCAATATTTTAGTGTGAAAGTCGCTTATAGTTTCCGGAATAATTGTTTTCGAAACAGATTTTTGACGATGTTCAGATTCCTCATTTTCGATTTCCAAACTTCTGAAAATTCGTCGATTGTCTAGAGCAGTGTTCTTTTAAAACAAGTTTCAGACAGTTTGGGTATGCTTCCTACCTCACTAAGCCATGATGGAGCCGAGCAAAGCGAGATTCAATCCGTGAGATATACTAATTTTGTGTAGTTGAAGGGAAGCAGTTTGAAGATTTTTTTCTCGAAAAGTTCGTTTCATGAAGTCCCTGGCTAAAGGTTATTCAGATTCATAATGTATAAAGGTACATTGTCTGACTACGCTTTTTAACGAGAAACCCGAAAAGGCACCGATTTCAAGAAAAGAATCTGAAAATATTGCACTCTAGAAATTGGGTACTGAAATTTGAAAAATTATTTCTAGAATATTCATCTCAGGAACTTCCCAGCTATAGACGCTTTGGATAACTAATGGTTTGAGTTAAAATATCTGCATATACATTTTGATGAAAAATTATAAAATTCTTATATTTTCATAAAAGGGTCAGAAATACTCGATTTCGGCCTGTTGAGTCATTCAATTTGAAAAAAAATTCTCCAAAATATTCATTGCAGGAAGTTTCCGACTATTGCCGATTTAGATATACAAGGCAGTGTAGTAAAGTGTGTACATAGATATCTCTCTGAGAAATTTAGGAAAAGGACAATTTTCTACAAAGAATCAGGCAAAACTCGTTTTCCAATTGTGGGGTACTGAACTTTGAAAAATTATTTCTCAAATATTCATTTCAGGAACTTCCCAATTATAGGAGGATGGCATACATAATCATTTGTGGTGCTATGTGTGCATAGTCATTTTAATGAAAAATTCCAAAAATGGTTACTTTTCATTAAAAAATCAAAATTTTGAGTCAAAAAAGGCATTTCGGAATGGGCCGGATTTCGATCTGAATAGCAGTTTTACAATGTCTGGGCACCCCTAAGTTAACGCAAACAAATATTTGAGCCTATCTTTACAAGTTAAGAAATTTTGATTTTTCGACCATTTTTCACTCAAATCCATATTTCTCCTAGGCCGGAGCCGGCAATAAGAAATAAGTGGTGTTTTGTGCAATGCGGGCATAAGACCTTCCACCCACTCGAGTATGGACCTCCAGTTCTCATTGCTAGCTCAACGTGTCCGGGGGGTGGTCGAATCTTACCAATCCCCTCTCTTAAAACAATGCTCACTCCTCCAGAATGGGGTCAGGGACATGACGGAGTTAGAGATTTAGCCCTCAACCCCTTTCTGGGGGCTTGGATTCAAGTATACTGGAACAGCGCCGGCAACGAACAAGACGTAAAAGGCGCTCCTGAACTCGTTGCCACGCTGGAATATTACGGATCTGGATTTTGAACTAAGGAAACCGCCTACTTTTATGATCACGACGATTTCGGCGACGTAGAGGAGAGTCAGAAGTGGGGCATAGACACAATATGCAAAGAAGATAAAGTCGACGGCGTGCACCATCGCACCCTGCAATGTCAATACTACTAAGCGAATCCCAGAAGCCTGGTAACCAGGGGGATTGTTAGCAACCTTACCGATGGGTCCCGGCAGCGTAGACGCTTGTCGGCGCAGAGTCCTCCTGATTTCGGTGTAACTTTACCTCTAGCTTCACTGAGCGAATGCCATCAGGGGGATAACGGGGGACACAGTAGGCGAAAAGGAGGCGGGTTCCGCGTTCGTAATGGGATATCCGTGCGGAAAGTTGAGATAGGGGGAACGGGAATGGGATTAGGCTCATTCCTGCGGGGTTCCGATAATGGCGCGGTCGTTCCGAATGTCGATCACGACCCGCGAACCAAAGTGCCAATAAATGACGAAACGACGAAGTAAGAAAAACTGTCATTTCTTTCCCCCATTTCGTGCAGATTTAATGGGGACTGGTGATTTTTGAACCCGATATCTTCCGATTTGCATTACAACAACTCACAAAAGCTCCTGCCAAAACAATGCAACATTCCGGCGACCAGCGCAAAAACTGGTAGAGAAAAAATATGATAGTAATCACGCTTTTGAACATTGCTTTTCAGTGACGAAAACGCTACGTGTGAGGCTAACGCCGAGTCGAAAAATACCTGAAGATATTCTCGTTCGCTGATTTCGAATGCACTGCTGAATAGGGCGAAGATTTAGCACGAACCAAGACATCTCTCAATTTCACTCACTCTATCATCCGCCTACCGATGGAGAGAATGCGCTAATGGAGAGATCAGACAGGGCACCTTTTCAACAACAAAAAAATGTTTTCTGATTAGCGTTCTTGTGAATTGGCATTCTGATGAATATCGGGGTAATTAGGAAGAAGGTAGGGTGAAGTGAACAAACTCTACGGAAATAGCACTTTTTTTCTCTTGATTTTGTGCAAAGCAGAAATGTCGTTTTAGTCAGTAGTTACGAGATTTCGCCTCGATAACTCATTTTGTCTGTGTCTGTAGACCTGTGGATGCTCTCAGGAGCTTTTCGTAGTACTTTTTAGCGAATTGCATAATACGGGAAATATCCAGAAAAGGGATATATATATTTTATCGACGCCCGAGAGCGCAACGAGATACGAACATAGATAAATGTGAAAATCGATAATATTCTCCTTCTAGGGAGTATGAAATGTGAATGATGGGGTGGGTGGGCTGTAGGAAGAGTAGATCAATCGTCATGATCCCATCTGTCATCGTCTGGTCGTTGGAGGGATACCGAGGAAGAGGACTCGGGACGACCAGGTTGACTCTACTCCGGGACCATTCTAAAGGATCTCTAAAGGGGTAGAGTGGTGAGGGGGGAGGGTAGTGAGATGTACACGGGGGAATGTGTGGACTCGTATTTCGTCTCGCATTTCCACTGATTCTCATGCAAAAGTTTACAAAAAGGAAGTCTTTTTTTCTTGTGTTTTTCTTCCTCATCACGAACTGCAGGCATTAAGCGTCTGGAAATCACGATAAACGAGCAAAAGAGTTCTGATTACAAGTCAATGTGAGCGCACTATGATAGAGGAGACATTTCCGTTCGAAGTAGAAGATTTTGCGTGTGTACCACTCCAGTCTCGATGTTGTTTCAGGTGAAAGCGTTCAACATCGCGTCTAGCAAAGTTTTCTTGACGAATACCATGATTTATCGGCTTGTAATGCACAGGGTGCTAACTATAGCCCTTTTTTGCTTCCACCTTCTAGTCAATTTAATTATGCCACGATGTTATTGTCCAATTAGCAAACTGAACTGTCCTCAATCGTTGTTTATTTTTCTCTTTCTACATTTATTTTGATCTTATTTTCTGTTTTGTACAATCGGTCATAGATTGCGCTATCAATATCGACAACATTACTCGCATTGATTAGATATTTTTATCAATCACATATATCACTTTGGAGTGATCATCGACTTGGGGGGTCGAGGATACAGTACACGCACATTAGCGACACGATTACTGTACCTGGGCTTTCCCTCCATTTCACTCCTGAATTAGATCAACTAGACAAAGGATCCGACAAGTCTCGATTTTACGAGTGAGATGAGTGAGAGGAGCGCCCTGGCATCTTGGCCCCCTTGGCATTTGGCACTTGGCATTACATCATCTTGGCATTTGAAGTATTCGCATCTTTTTTCGATCCCTTAGTGTCAGACTAATGATCACTACACCTCAAACACACACACCACTGAATATCGCTATATCAGTCAGAGAGTGGAGGAAAGGCTGAGAGAGAAGGCGAAATGAGAGTACCGGATAAATGACAGGCTAGAGAAAGGGCAAATCGGGAATAACTACATGAATGTGAGAACATTTTCGATCATTTCTTTTCATCAACTACTTTCCAATATATTGTGTTGTATTGGCCAGAATTTTTCGAGTTCGTCTTTCATTGGGAAGCATCAATTGCAGAAAACACGTTGCAAGTGACTCTGCTCTTCTTTTGCGGGGCAGGGTCGAAAAGAGGGAGACGCTGAGTCAGGGGAGATTACGAGACCCGCGCGGCGAGAGAGAGAGAGAGAGAGAGAGAGAGAGAGAGAAAAAAAGCGAGAGCGAGGAGAGAGTAGGGAAAATGGAGAGAGCACGGCCCGGTGGGTCAACCGTTAGGCAGGCAATCATCATCTGTTTCTATCGGAAATAGCATAGGGAGAGAGCTGGATTTGTCTGTGTTTGCTGTGTTTGCCGTCGTCTTTGAACGAGGTAGATCAGTCAGATCAGATGAAGGTAGGGCGTGTTGGAAACGAAAGGATCGGTATAGTCTCTTCGGTGTGTGTGTGTCATCTCTTGCTATTCCATAGAACGAGTACTCTTCTATTCTCTATCCGAGGTAATTTTCGAGTGAAGCAGTATGATCGATTCCCTATTTTCCCGGAAGGCGAGAGATATTGAAATGGGAAACTCTGAGGCATGAAATTGTGAGTATAAAGCGATTCGGTCTCATTAGTTGGAGGCCCTCTCATTTTCCACTGGCTTATTTATCGCTGAAATCACAGGTTTACGTAGTTTATTCTAGTAATATGAATGATTTGGGTCGTTATAAGGCAATGCGGTGATATTGCTTTGAGCTCATGCAATTGACTAGAATGTGTAAAGAGAAGAAGGGCTACGCTATGCCTCTCACTCTCACTCTCTCTATTAGATACTCTCTCTCTCTCGTCCGTTTGAACAAGCGAGAGAGCACGCGGAGGTGAGAGAAGCAGACAGATAACAGTCCCGCAGAAGTGGAAGTGACGTTGAATTTGCAATTGCTGCCCGTTTCATCGCTCATAAATTGGCAGTTAAATTGGCAGTGATGGCAGTGAGTGAGTGAGTGAGTGATTCCACGTTGATTAACTGACAATCTAATTTATATTGATGCCAAAACAGCAAATTCATGGCAATTGGCTGAAATTAATTGTCCAAATTACTCAAACCTTCCTTCTATCAATTCAAAATGCACAATATGCATCGAAGATCCATGTGTCTTCATTATTTCTCCATAACTTGTCTCTTGTCTCATATTTTTCATTTTTCAATCTCTCTTTTTCAGTCTTTTTTTCAATTTTTTTTTCAATTTTTTTTCGATTTGTCTCAATAAATCAATTTGTCAATGTGTCTGGTCTTCATAATTTGTCTCTTGTCTCTTAATTTTCATTTTTCAATTATTCCCTTTTTTTTAATTTTCAATTTGTCGCAATAATTTAATTTGTCAATGTGTCTCGTTTTCTTAATTTCATAGTATGTTTCCGATTTCACTGTTCAACGACGGCCTGCCTCCTCATCCATTTCGGAAACCTGTAATTTGTATTGTAGTCTGAATTGTAATCTGATTTATAGTCTGCATTGTAGTTTGAATTGTAGTCTGAATTGTATTCCGAATTACATGTTCACTGTTTGTTTTATGAGAAAAAGTATTGGTTTCAAACATCCTTCGAACATAAAATTGTGAAAGGGGGACGTTCAGTGGAAAGTTCGATTCCACCTTAGCCGGGAACCCCAAACCACGGCGGCCAACTGGCTTAACTTAACACGTTTCACATTGAAGGATGTTTTTTACCAAAATGGGCGAAGCCCGGGCATTTTTGCCCCAAAAGTTCCGCCCCAAAAGGGGCGTGGGTCATTTTTCGACCTTTTGCGTTTATTCATACCAGTGTTTTGGCCAATTCGGACCAGTGTTTTAGTCCGAATAAAGTAACGTTTATCCGGTACCAGTGTTTTGGTCCGAATAAACGTTGCGTCGGAAAGTATTTGTTCGTTATTTTTAACAATTTGATGAAACTTTCGAATCAGAACAGGAATCTAGCTGAACTGTCCAGTGCAAATAGGGGATCTATAAAGAAATACAGTGCGTTATAATGAGTCCAAACATTCCCAAAAATTTGGTAAAGAAAGATTATAATTTAGGAATTCTCTAAGAGTGGATTAGCTAAAAAAACGCAGGAACGACCCAAACTCGTCCAGGAACCGATGCCAAATTGTTGTAGCAGTAGAATTGTTTCCCTGCATGCTGCGATCGGAACCCCGCGCGGTCTGTTTTCGGAGGAGGGGAGAGACAAAGGGGCGGGGCGAGCGTTTTCAAGGAAAGGGAATGTTTCGAAACCCTCAGGCCGCGCGGGGTTCCGATCGCAGCATGCAGGTAAACAATGCTACTGCTACAAAAGTTGGGCATCGATTACTGGACTAATTTGGGTCGTTCTTGCACTTTTTAGCTAATTCACCCATGGAGAATTCCTAAATGATCATCAATTTTTACCAAAATTTCCGAAACGTCTGGACTCACTAAAGCACATTGTATTTCTAAATAGATCTCCTACACTCACTGAAAATTTAGCTAGATTCCTTTTCTGATTCAAAAGTTACACCGAATTGAGAAAAAAAACTCACAAAATCCTTCCGGCGCATCCCAAGCTCAAGGCGACGTCAGCGGAGCCGACATCATCCTGCAAACGGAGAAATAAATCAATATCCAATAAATTAAACGATAATCGGACGCGAAAGATCGATAATGGTGGCAATCAAAAGTTGAGGGCGAAGAAGGGGCACACACAAAAAGGGGCGAGGAATGTGCTTATCAAGTGTGATCGACGCACACTATTAGAATATTGATTTGATATCGCGCGTTTTGTGGATCCTTTTAGGAAGAGAAGGAAGACGAGGGGCTGAGGAGCGCGTGTGAATATTGAAGGGTGATACTTCGAGATGATATCGCAGCGTTGAACCATAATACAGGGGAGAAATGAGGAAAGCAAGGAAAGAAACCAGCGACGGAGGAGGGAGATTCAAATAAATGGGAATTGTTGAAATTGACATTTCAATAGCAAAAGGAGAGGTGAATTTGCGTTCGTCATTCGTCAGTCCTTTTTTCGCTCACACACAGGCTTCCTTAGAACACTCACAGACTCTTGAAGAAGTGATAGAAGGGCAAACAGGGCTGGCACATCACAATTACTCTCAAAAGTAGGAGAAAAGATAGTGCGAAATCGCGCTTGATTTGGGTAAAGCGGGCGGTGGAAACTAACGCGGGCACTAGTCAATTAAAGATAGAAGTAGGGAACGGTCAAAATATGGCAAAAAACGTGACAGAAAGAGGGGGGAAAGGGGGAGGAACAGCAGAGTGTGTGTGAGGGGGTAGAGGGAGAGAGAGGGAAGGCGCCCTTTAGCGCACGCTCGGTCTAATCGGATGCCGCCAGAGGGTAAATGATGACGCACGATGCTCAAACCACAAATTAGAGAGAGAGGAGGGGGAGAGGGGAGGAAGGGAAAGAGGGGGGGGGCGATAAACTTGAGTTCGCGCTAAATTCAAGTATAAACGGCGAAAATCGCGCTTGATTTGGATACAGCGGGAGGTGGCAACTCACGCGGGCACTAATTAGCGTCAATTAACGATATATAGAGGGGAACGATCAAGAAAAGGCACAAAGCGCGACAGAAAGAGGGCGGAAACGAGGATGAACGGCAGAGTGAGGGAGAGGGAGAGAGAAGGAAGACGCCCTATAGCGCGCGAATGGAAAGAGTGCTGGAGAGCCGCGACGCATGAAAGGCGGGCGCTGCGGCTAGACACCCTCTCCCATCAACACACTCTCTCACTTTCTCTAACTCACGATCTCTCTCTTGAGCGTGCTCTTTCTCATTTTCTCGTCGTCTATCCTCTCTTCTCCTCGCCTCTTTGGTCTCTCCCTCTCCCTCGCTTCTCTCCACGGAGAAGGAGGCACCTTATTGATTGAACTATCGGTCGTCTCAAAGTTTGGAGTGCGGGATTTTTTTAGCTTGGTACGACCGCTGATCTCGTTGGTGCCCTCGGGAGCACCGTTTGATTGCCTAGTAAGGAAGGACAAAATGGACGGATGACGTGGGGGTGTCGAGGGATGTCGAAAAAACGGATCAAAGAAAATGCCAAATATGATGTTATATCTAAAAATGATACATGTCCCAATTTTGCTTTCGAATATAACGGTTAACAAATAACTTACAAAAAAAGAGCCAGATACAATGGATAAGGAGGAATGGCTGCAGCTAAGCTAGAACATGAATGCATTCTTTCCCCTTTCGCAATGTGGCCCCAAAAACAAATTTCCGTCCCTGCGCGTATTGAGTACTGCGCGTAGTATTTCGCCGTCTCTTTGCTGACTCAATGACTAAATTATGTATAGATATGACATGATCGAATGTATTCTTTTACCACCCAAAGTCAAAAAATGTAAAACTTCCATTGCATTGAGTTCGGTCGCTTCACGCGGTGCACCTCCTCATTAGGCTTACATACAACTACCAATCAAGTAATCGCTCTAGTAGACATTTTTTTAAAGAATAACCGCTCTCTTAATTTCACGCACTCTCTTGCGCCGTTGAGTTTGAGAGAGAGCGGCGGGAAGGAGAGATCAAATCTCATGATCAGAAATTCTACGATCTAGTCAGTTTTGCAGTTGTCTACGAACCGATCCTCCCAGACAAGTTTTAACACTTTTCTTTCTGAGACGAGATGCTAAAGTTGTTGCATTTAATACATTTTCATACTTAAATGCTATCTAATACATTACGATAAACATAGAATAATATACGTAGCAGAATGATATACGGTGTCGACTTTATCTTCTTTGCATTTTGCCTCTACATGCCAGTTCTGAGCATTTTAAAAACACATTTTACAAGCTATTCGTTGTTAGCGCCATTCCGGTATGCAATATTTCGAATTTCCTTTCTATGTGTTTTGGGATGGATTGGGAGGTTGGAAGGGGAAATGTTCAGGATCTCGCAATGACCATAATTCTCGCATATTTGCGCCTTCCTCTCTTTCCCATCGTCAGTGTCTTATTCGAGGGTTCCGTTCCCAATGCTTGGACTAGTATCAAATTTGTGTAAGTGTGTTGTGTTTGCATAGAAGAAAGGATTAGTTACCATCATTTTGGTCAACAAATCGTGGCCCCATTGCTAGATTATTAGATTCACCCCAAGTTTGAATCTTGGAGGGGAGATGTTGTATAGGTGTATACACTAGTCCTACTCATTGTAATATCGTACGAACGTGTCATTATCTAGTCTGTCTGTCTCCATCCCATTATCATTTTTGTAAATAGGTTGCTTAGTAGGGACGAGCTAGCCAGTCGTCACTTGTCCTGTCTCGTGGAGTGTGACTCCTTTGTACTCTGTATTATATAGATAAACCCTGTAACCCAGATACGTCTGAGTAGTGACCTGACAGGTACACAACAAACCTGCAATCAGAGATCTTTCTAATTTATTTGAACTTTAAGTTCAGTAGGACGTTCGATTCAGCTTGCCTGGGTACGGTTATCCTTGGACGTCTGTATGGCGGGTGGATTACCCTCGAGATTATTAATGGAACCCAAACCGATCTGTCCGACCTGGAGAAACTCAACTACCTCCGCTCTTCTTTGAATGGGAAAAAGTATTCAGAGTATGGCCGCTGTGGCGGATCATCTGCCCGCTGATCTTGACCGGCTCAAGAGCGCCGTCCTTCCTCATGTTTTGGAACGTCCGAAATAGACGAGTTCGGAAGTCGTTGGATCTCCTGGAACCGGCATGTATGTTTAGATCGCCCGTAATGACGCAGTAGAAGTGGTCGTAGAGGTCGTAGAGTTTGGATAGGTCTTTGAAGAAGTCATGTTTCTCCTACAGGGTTGCATTGGATGTTCTCGATTGATTTCAAGTTTACCGCAGATATTTCAAAATATTAGACTAGCAGCTTTTTTTGTTTAAAGGGACCGTGCATAGATAGCGAAATGCACTTACTTAGTCATATTTTGTCCATTGATCACGGGAAAAATAAGGAAAAAAAAATTCGGACCATTTTGAGAGCCGCTACTGTCTTACCCGCAAACCACACCACAATGGACCAAAGGGCGCCGCCTTTTCCTAATATTTCTAAAAAGGTTCCAGTCCTAACAATTCGTGGTTGATGAATACGTGCGATGTCCTGGGTGGCTACTGAGTAAAATTCCTGGTGTTTCATGATGATTCCCTGTACTTAAGACACCATTAGGAAACGTCGAACTTGCACACCACGAATATTGAAATGTTCATATGTCGAAACAGAAAGCCCCAATATTTTTTATGTAATTTTCCCGCGATGTTTGACTCAAACTCCACCAGTTGAGCTCAAGTTGCTGATCTCTGCCGGGTCCCTTTAAGGAAAACGCTTATATCAGACAGAAAGTGTTGACAGGATTGAGATTCTGGCTGAAGGGTCCGTACTAGCGAAAAATAAGCCTATGCAGAAAAGTTGCCCTTAAGGTAAACTTTATGCGTAGAATCCAAAAATGCACCTTAAAATTGTCTCAGGTCAAACCCGGCTGAGATATGTTACAGATGCGATAAAAGGTCAATTTTCGATTTCGAGAACGGATCACCGAAACTCATACATAGTTATATTTTCTGAAAGCACGAGAGGAGTATTTTTTCGTTTAAACTTTTCTTCCAACTTCTCGTTGAAAAAAGTTACTGTAAGTCAAAAAATTCAAACTTTTTTTTGAAAATTTAGAATTTTTCAATCTAGATTTTATATTTCATTTTTAGAATCTACGTAAAAAAATTACTACATAGGCTATTTGTGCGAGGAAAGTTCTTCCCTTGAACGTAGTCATTTGAGAGTGAAAAAAAATCAATAAAAATTATTTTTTGACAATGTCCGAAACAGTAACAGTCAAATAATGTATGCATTATTTTTTTGTACTTAACGAGAAGTAATTAAAAAAATGTCCCACCAAATTTCCAAACATTTTTTTTCGACAAAACCATGAACATGGTCTCAAAAGCCGAAAGGGGTCTCAAAAGGTCATGGTCTCAAAAGCCGAAAAAATATTTCACCATATCAACCCTTTTTCTGCATCTGCATTTTATCTGCATTTTCGGACTCTACGCATAAAGTTTACCCTTAGGGCAACTTTACAGCATAGTCAAATTTTTCGCTAGTACGTCCTATTTCGATCCTGTCAGATAGTGTCTGATATTCACCTATTAACTTATAGTCAGCTTTCCCTCGATACTATTGGAATATATTATGCTACCAAAGCATACACCAAATGGGGACGAAGACAGACGAAAAATATTTTTCGATAATTTGGACCATGACCCTGGTTCATGGTTTTGTCGAAAAAAATGTTTGGACATTTTGTGGGACATTTTTTTATTACTTTTCGTTAAGTACAAAAATTAATGCGTACAATATTTGACTGTTACTGTTTCGGACATTGTCAAAAAAAAGAGTTTTTATTGATTTTTTCCCTTTTTCGTCTCAAATGACCACGTTCAAGGGAAGAATTTTCCTCGCAAAAATAGTATATGTAGTAGTTTTTTTACGTAGATTCTTAAAATAGAATAAAAAATCTGGATTGGAAAAAACAAAATTTTCAAAAAAAGTTTGAATTTTTTGACTTAGTGTTACCGTAACTTTTTTCAACGAGAAGTTGGAAGAAAAGTTTAAACGAAAAAAATACTCCTCCCGTGGTGAGCTTTCAGAAAATATAACTATGTAGGAGTTTCGGATCCGTTCTCGAAATCGAAAATTGACCTTTTATCGCATCTGTAACATATCTCAGCCGGGTTTGACCTGAGACAATTTTAAGGTGCATTTTCGGACTCTACCCATAAAGTTTACCCTTAGGGCAACTTTCCAGCATAGTCAAATTTTTCGCTAGTACGTCCTATTTCGATCCTGTCAGATAGTGTCTGATATTCACCTACGTGCTATTCGAGCATAAAATCTGTACGCAGATTATGCATTCTATAGAGTGCATTATGTTGAACTGCAGAACAAACAGAGCGCAAACGGTTGTAATACTACTGCTACTACTACTAATAACATGATAATAATATATTTATCATCTAATGTAATAATCAATTAGTTGCTTAAAAATAGTGTCTAGTAAGTGCTAGAGTAGCGAAAATGGATCCGCACTCCCTGATGATATTCCCCCTCTCTACCACTCAGTGCGAGGGGGGTCGTAAATGCCTCTCTCTCTCGCGCAGGGAGTGCGAGTAGGCGGGGTGAGTGCTCACTGAGTGCGATTTTCTCGAGAAACGCCCTGAATGCGAGCCTCACTCCTTCACTCGCTTTCTGTTATTTTAACTCTTTTTACATTATTTATGTTAACTCCTTTTTACATTAAAAGGGGGATTGTGGTGAGAGACTGTGCAAAAGTGAGAGAGGCTTTCTCGCCTGTGGACCGCCTGGGGCAATGTCGAGAAAAACTCATGAATAGGTGCTCATCTAAAAGATCTCGTTGAGCTGATTCCAGATATATGTTTCCCAAAAATGAAATTGTGATTATCATGCAAAAATACGGTGGTGAGTGCTCACTGAGTGCGATTCGCACTCAGTGCTATGGCGAGGGGAGAGGTCGTAAATGAGGCGCGAGAGTGCGCTCTGCGCCACTCAGGGCATTTTTTGTTGTCAACAAGCGGGAGTGGGGATCCATTTTCGCTACTCTAGTAAGTGCCCGTAAAGAAGAGATACGATGTCGCATGGAGCGCCAAAGGGGCTACAGTAATTATGCTAGTTGATCAACCAAATGTTACCGAGACGAAATGAGTCAATCGATTTCATATAGTTATAAACAACAATGATGCTACACGGTGAAACGTCTTGTTCGACAGAGAAAAGTCGCCTAGCCACACCACGGAGTAGACGCAGAGGAAAGGCCGGCGTTCAAACACAAATTCAGTTCATGATAGGGTACAGTAAATATACCGTACATGGGGTCCTAAGGATAAAATCGAGGCCTTTCGTGGCGAGAGAAATTTGATGTATGAATTTTGCAATGTTGCGGCAACGTTGCCAACTCATTTGTCGATTGACATAATTCGTACATCTACCGTATCTTGAAAAATGGCGAGAGTGGCAGACTAGCAGACACGACGGACGATTTGCGGAGAACCGTTTCACCGTCTACTATTGTTACTTGTGATACAACCATCTAAACGGTTTCAAAAAAGGAATTATTTTATTTGGGAGGAACCGGTTATATCTTTCTGATTTACTGGAAAAATTACAAAGCTTGAGTCTGTGAGCTCTAGTCACATTTAAGAAATTCAAATCTAGGAACGACGTCTTACTCGCTGATACTGAAAGTCATACTGAAAGTCGCTCAAATAGCCATTCCCGAGTCTGTCAGTCGTCGCGAGCGGTACCTCTCCATTTCTCTCTGATGGAGAGGGGGATTTTCAATTTCCCTCCCTCAATTTCCCTCGTCTATTCCATCGACTACTCAACAAGATCGGAATCCCCATTCTTGCCGGACTGGTCACCGTGTGATGGGTATGACTAAATAAGATGGTTGGTCCCTCGGTTTCTAGACTCGATGAATCTCTTTCTGAGATTAATGATTTGAGTTTAGTTGACGCAAATTAAAGAAAGCAAGTGTCTCTCTTTCTTCGAACGCAACATCTTCAACGTCAAGATCGTAAGATCGTTTTCTTCTTTCTCCAGCCAAAATTATGGGTCTGTGATATGGAAAGGAGACCGATCCCGAAGCTCAATACTGGACAAAATGACTCATTCTAAAGAAGACCATCGACCACGCCTGAAACCTATATGAACCCCCCATTTTGATCAACGCCCCTAAAGCGACACTGATAAATTTGTATTTGCAAATAGTCGCGAGTTATGACGTCAAGACGATTTGTTTTGCTTGGGTGAGTCCATCATGTATTTACAATGAAAACTAAATTTCGAAATATTATCTTTAGTTAAGGGGCTATGATCGTAAATTTCTTGAACATTTTGATCGCTGTTTCCGAGGAATATCTCTCAATGATCTTCGGCTAACCACAATTAGACCTGGCACGGATACAATCCTGATTATTCGGAGTAAGTGCTGACTGTGAAATTGTCTTATCTACTGCGTTTCGTCTGGAGGAAGAATTAGTGGAAATGGAGATTCATATTTATGGAAAATAATAGATTGTTAACAGGTTCTGGTCGGTGCTGGTGCGAATGAGCCCCCGTCGTCTCTCTGTGGACTCCAAACTCATAGATGGCGACATCAAATACCACGTTTCTACACTAGTTTCCGCTTTACCCCGGTTATTGCATGAAAACGATCATACGAGACCTGAAAATGGAATATCAGAGCTTAGAGTTGTGTCATGGGAGTATCTTGGGGGAATCGCTATTACAAACACTTTCACGGCCGTTTATCTCACTTTCCATCCATTGTGACCTGAGAAAATAATGGGAGAACTCTCAGGTATCGATATTCCATAACTTGTCCCATCATCGCTTATCTTGCTCTCTATATAAGCGAGCCGTATCGTACCATATTCAGTTCCGTGTGGATAAAGCTTTCTATCAATGGCGTTGTCCCGCGGGCTCACACCGGCAATGGCCGACGCAGGATTCGACACACAGCTGACCTACCCTTCATATCTTCTTGTGAGTACGCGGAAAGACTTTCTCTCAGATTAATTGGAGGCTCCCATTCAGCTTGATTAGTTAGACTCACCGTAGGTCATTAGCATGTGTTATTGCAGTTGAATTCGAAACTCCATGGGTGAGTAGCCAAATTTCATTTAAAAAATATTCAAGAAGCGTAGGGGCCTCAAATTGAGAAGCGAACTCAGAATCTCCAGTATGACAGCCTTTTTTTATATCGGTTCATCATTCAAAAGAAAAATGGAAAGAATATTTTTCAGAATATTGATAGTTCATACCTTACCAAATCCGATGCTAAGCAATTGCTAACTTACTTACTTAGGTACTTAGTAGATCCATCTTCAGCGGCGAAGCCGCGTGGATCACAGTTCCTCCAATTGCTTCTGTCTCGAGCGCGCGTCATCCAGTGGCGGTAGGGCGCTCGTTGGGAAGACGATCGGGTAGATCGTCCTGTACTGTAGGGCATCTTGGCATACTCCTCGATCGAGTCCCTCCATCTAGCCGGTGGTCGTCCTTGTGGGCGGGTCAAGTTGGGAGGAGGGAATTGCTGCGTGACACGGGTAGACCATCTATCGTCTTCTCTTCGTAGTACGTGACCTGCCCATCGCTCTTGTGATGTGATTAATCGGGTCCGATAGGAGAGAGATGCGTCGGATGTCGGCACATGACTGATCCTTCTTCTGCTGTAGGAATAGCGTAGTTCCAATCAGCGCGCGTTCCAGGGCACGGTGGGTCCTCCGGATGAAGGAAACCGTCGTCTGCGTGAGAGGCCAGGTTTCAGCGGCGTAGCACAGGGCGGGCAGCAGGTGTGAATCGAACAGAGATGCTCGTAGCTTCGCATCTTGCAACTGGGAGGTGACCTCGCGGATGTTGGCGAAGGCGCCCCATGCTGCTCGCTTCCTTCGGAGTATCTCCGAGTCGATAGATCCGTTGCATCGAAGCTCTCGACCGAGGTAGACGTACGCATCAGTCTCCACTAGGTCGTCTCCGTGAAGTGAAACTGCAGGCCCGGTGCACCAAACGTTCTTCACCAACTGAGTCTTCTTCCTGTTGACACTCAGTCCGATTCGTTCTCCTGCGTCGGCCAGCTCCGTGAGCATCGTCTGGAGAAAGACCGTGTCGGTTCCGATGAGGACGATAACGTCGGCGAAGCGAAGGTGGGAGAGGCGTTTCCCGTCGATGAGAACTCCTCTGTTGTCCCAGTCGAGCTCCTTCATACAGTCTTTCAGGGCGGCGTTGAACAGCTTTGGAGATATAGTGTCTCCTTGTCGTACTCCTTTCCCAATGGGGATGCGAATGGGCCTCTCGAAGGGTCTCATCTCCGTGTAGCAATCGATGTTGAGCTTCTCCAGGCAGTCGATGTGAGATGAGTCGATCCCAGATCGAGTGAGCGCGTTGAGAACGGCGGGGATTTCAACAGAGTCGAAGGCTTTGTTGTAATCATCGAAGACGAGACCGAGAGGAAGGTGGAATTCGCGGTGGTGTTCGATCAAGGTGGAGAGTGTGTGTATGTGGTCCATGCATCCGAACCGTCGTCGGAAGCCTGCCTGCGCCACAGGTTGCGCATCGTCCAATTGCCTCTCCATCCGATTCACGAGAACCTTCGTGAAGATCTTGTAAGGAATGGAGAGCAGAGCGATGGGACGGTAGTTATTGAGATCTGATCTGTCTCCCTTCTTGTGGATGAGGATGGACGACGAGGCCTTCCACTGATCCGGGTACTTCTGATCCGTGAGGTATCGACTATAACATGCGGCAAGGAGTGAGTGAAAGGCGGGTCCTCCGTGCCGTAGCATTTGGCCAGAGATCTTGTCGGGACCAACTGCACCGTCTTTCCTGGTCTTCTCAATGGCATGGCGGACCTCTGATGGAAGGAGTGGGAGGTGGTCGTCGGTGACCGGGGAAGGGCATCGAGGCACGTGAATCTCCGATCGGAAGAGATCCGTGTAGAACTCCTGCGTACGATCTTTGATTCCACTTCTGCTAGTGATGGGATCTCCAGTTCTTCCGAGGGTGGCGTCCATCGGAGTACGGTTCTTGCTCAGTGACTGCTTGGCCTTCTTCAGTGACTTCCTCTCTTCAGCTGCTCTGAGTAGCACTCGGGTGCGGTGCTCCTTGATGTCTCGCTTAACCATCATCCGGCATGTCCAGTCCGCCAATGTCTTCTCGAATGGTAGTCGAGTGGGATCATTCTTCCATTCCTTTCTTGTCCGTATCCAGTAGACAGATCTTTCTGATAGACGAGGAAGGGGGGAGTGGGAGGGACTTCCGCCTTCCGAGCGCACGCCTTCAGACCGATGCAGAGCAAGTCGTAGTCCTTGGTGGCGTCGCGGTGGCTGTCCCATGGGTACTCCGCGATCGCTGCCTGCAGTAAAGAGGGGTCGATGGTAGGTCGGGGGCGTTGGCGGGAAGAGAACTTCCAGCTCTTCTCAATCTTGGTATCCAGACGAATGCGGGCTCGGAGTAGACGGTGGTCGGATGGGTAGGAGAAGCCAGGTACTGTAGAGACGTCCTGCGGCATCCATCTTCTATTCACAATAATGTGATCGATGTGCGAGTTCCCTCTCCAGGTGACTCCCACGTCCATCTACTACTCGACTTCTTTTGAAAGAAGGAGTTAGAATGGAATGTGCGAGTGAGGAAAAGAAAGTCACGCAATAGATCGTCTGGGTCGCCTGTCTTCTCGTGATGATATGGCCCTGTCCGGTAATCGCCTGCCCGTCTCTCTCCGACCCGAATGTTGAGATCGCCGGCTATAATCCGGTAGTAGTGCTTCTTCTGTTCCGTGTAGAGGGTAGAGGGGACTTCTTTTGAAAGAAGGAGTTAGAATGGAATGTGCGAGTGAGGAAAAGAAAGTCACGCAATAGATCGTCTGGGTCGCCTGTCTTCTCGTGATGATATGGCCCTGTCCGGTAATCGCCTGCCCGTCTCTCTCCGACCCGAATGTTGAGATCGCCGGCTATAATCCGGTAGTAGTGCTTCTTCTGTTCCGTGTAGAGGGTGGCGAGGTTGTCGAAGAACGACTGTCGCTCCTCGATGGGGGCAAATTAGATGGGGCCATAGGCGGTGATGATGGCAATTGCTATTGTGTGCTCGATATACACAATCTTATAGTGAATACTAGTTGTATAGTCACCATAATGGTTAGTCCCTCCAACTATAAATATTTATTTTTCAATTTAATTACATCCTATTATATTTCGTTCAGAATAAACCGACGGAAGTAAAAACATTCAGGATCGAATGGATCTGAGATGGCAATTTTTTGGCGACCAAGAAATTCGAATGCCGGCATTTTTCACAGAAGAGGCTGAGAGGAATCGCAACGGTGAGATGTATGCAATATGCAATATTGATACACTAAACAAGTTTTCTACGGAGATTATTTTACCAAAAACGTTTTTCTTTTCTTTTAAACGATTTAATTGATCTTCAGATAAATCTCAACTTTGTAGGAATCAAAATTGTGGAGCATCAATTTGGGCTGTACAAAATTCACACATATTTTAGGGCAAACCAGCTCCAAGAGTTTTCCGAGTCTGATATGAAAGAGCTTGACTGAAATACTGGGTTCTTGTTGTATTGCCCCGGAACAAATATTCATTACCCCAAATTCATTACATTTCGTCAATGGTGATTGCATTTAAAAAACCGTTTTTAAAGGTGTATTATTATCCATGAGAAGATAATCTATGAATACACAACGCAAGTTAATTTTTTTCAAATATTTTTAATATGATAATATAAAACAATTTTTTGATAAAAAATATAGAACAATTTTTTGAAATAAAATATAAAACAATTTTTTGAAATAAAATATAATACAGTTCTGTTAATGATAAAAATCGCATATTTTTGCGATTTATATATATATACGTTAGCGACTATGCCACAACTATTTTTTTTATTATGCGAGAAGTTTATCATGAGGAACTTAACTTTATATTTGGGATTTCGGAAGAAAAATCGCATGAAACAATACATATCATTCGTAAAATATCAAAGTATAAATTTTACAAAGCAAATTATTTTTTCAGTTGACTCCTCCGGGGTGTTGGTTGGAGGCGAAACGATATTTCTCCTTTAGGAGATAGTTGGCCACAAAGTCGATCGGAGACTCAGGCCGCTCCTTTGTCAGCGCTAACAGAGCCTGTGACAGTATGGGGACGACAGTGGTGTTGAGGTACTGGAGGGTTGGCATCTGAGTGGCATCACGTGTCGTCGCCGTGGCTGCTGGAGTAGGGGCAACAGGGTGGGTAGCCGGCTCGACAATGGCACCCTCAGCGGGAGCAACCGAGGCTTCGGTGGGCTTGACATCCTCAACGGCCGGCTCGGTAGCCATCGCCTCACTCTCCGCATTCGCGACCTGATTTAGGGGAAATTCGACACTATCAGACGTCATTTTAGACTCTCAAACCGGTGAAATAAATCCAAAATCAAACATTTACACGAAGTGTGAATATTCAGTCGGGAATTGGGCAAAACCCGAAGAATCCATTTTTTTTATTTTTCAAAAATCTTTTAATCAGACCATATTATTTCGGAAACTTTGTGACAGGATTGAGATTCTGCAAGAGTACAAATGAAAATTAACAAATATTGATAAGTTCCCTACGGGAGAACTTCATGCGTAGAGTTCGAAAATTATTTTTTTAAAATCAGCATTGATCAAATGTCCCCAGGGTAGTCTCATGTAAAAGTTTGGTCAATATCTAAAATATATTTTTGAACGTTTTTCCTAGCCTCTTGCAATCCTCATGCAATCTCTTGTGATAACTCTTAAAACAGAAATATAAGTCTTAAAACGAAAATATTGGGCCTTTCTTGAAGGGCTCACGACAAAGTAGTTTGTGATTACGAGGTCGGAAACAACTTTCAATTATCGGAAAAAAATATATCGAATGTTTTTGCTGTTGATACCTTTCAGGTTATGTAGATAAAAATAATAGATAAAATAGTTTTGATTGAAAACGAAAAAAAATTAAGAAAATTGCTTTTACTTGTCTTAGATTTCGGGGGGGGGGTGACATTTGAGCAACCGACATTTGAGCAACCGACATTTGAGCAACCGACACTTGAGCAACCGACATTTGAGCAAGGAGCCATAACTCACCAAGGAGTGAGCCTAGCGCTATGGGAGTGGTACCATTGTGACCAGCATCAGAAAAAAATAGATTTCGTAATTAATTTATTAATTAGCATAATTAATGAGATATTGATTAATTAATTAATTAATTATGAAATCTCAATTACCTGATGCTCATCACAATGGTACCACTCCCATAGCAGTAGTATATAAAATGTGACCGCTGGGACACTTTTTCAACCACTTCGTTTTTCAATCGTTTTTGAAGATTTTTTAACGAATTTGTTTATAAAATCTATAATTATTCATCAAAAATCATATGATTTCAAGAAAATGCATTTTTTCTTGAAAATCCGTCCAACCAGAAAGTGGTCGAAATTATGGTTGATCAAGAAAATTACATTTTAATAGAAAAATAAATAAATAAATGACTCTCAATCTCAAAAAAGGTCTTCCTTCGCTAACTAATCTAAACCTTATGGAATTAGTTAAAAAATTGAAAATAAAAAACTTTCGGGGAGTTTTCATGATAGATACTCTTCCAAATAATGGCCCACTACAAGAAGAAACTGGTATTGTAAATCTTGATTCTCTTGTTCATTTATCCAAACAATGAAGGTCAATGTATCAATTCTTCATTAACAAATAAATACAATAATAATATTGTCAATCCTTCTTGTACTTTCTACGTATTGCTTCAAGCTCATCCTTTTCTTCTTGACGCTTTTTTCTCTCCTGCTCATGAAGTTTCTTAAGTCTTTCTCCCTGCTTCACTAAATTCTTCTTTGTCTGAAGTAATGCAATTTACCACAATATTTGAGAAATACTTACCTTAGTTCTGTTATCATAAGCTCCTCGACGTTTCATCACGATAGCCTTCTCATTCTCGTAGTTTATCTCAGCATTCGCTGCTTTCACTTTCAACGAATCGACCTGCACAAGATAGATAACAAACGAGAGGTGGAATACTTGATACGACAACAAACCTTCACTTTCATTTCTTGCAAGCGTGAATCTTCTTTATTTCGTCGTAGCGTTTCAGCTTCATCTTGAATATTGATTTTCATAACTCCATCATGTTCCATTAATTCATCCACACGACCACTCATTTCCTAGATAGGACTTTCCTAAAACAATCAATTTTAAAATTGCGAAAACAGACATCAAATTTAATGCGAGTTATTAGCGTAATTAGCTCAAAATATGCAAAGAAAAGTCGAGAAAATATAGAGAAATTTCTCTCTCGGTGAGAAGTATCTTTCTCAGCAAGTACTATTGAGAGGAATTAGGGTGTGCCCATTAGAGAGAAGGGCGAACTCGTTCAGTACTTTTTTGGAATTAGGGTGTGACTATTAGAGAGAAGGGGTGAACCTATAAAAATGTTTATTAGTAAATGCACATATACTGTTTCAAATGCAAAAAACACACAAATACAATTGAAACTGAACAAATTCAAACAAAAACGAAACGGTTGATGTTGAAAGGATTATGCATTGATTGTAATTCAAAGAAATGTATGTTTATCAGTTCTTCAAAAATTGGATCAGGAATCGATGATAAAAAGCAAGAAAACAGAACAAATGAGAAAGATAAAATAGCATCAAAAATCACAACTGAATCTGAAAGAGAGCTTTTAGAAAAGACTTACTATAACCCCAAAACAGGTTTTTGTGGAATCAATGAACTTGCTAGGAAGACTAAAAAGTCTCATAAAGTAGTAAAAGGCTTTTTAAATGAGCAAGATGTATACACTTTACACAAACCCGCTAGGAAAAATTACAAAACTGAAAGAGTTTTTGTCCACAATATTGATGAACAATGGCAATCAGATTTAGTAGAAATGATTCCATATGAAGAAGAGAATGAGGGTTATAGATATCTCCTTACAGTAATTGATTGCTTCAGTAAATATGCTTGGGTTGTTCCATTGAAGAGCAAAAGTGGGAAAGAAACATCAGATGCTCTCGAGAAGATTTTTAAAGAAAGAAAACCAAATAAAATACAGACAGATAATGGAAAAGAGTATTATAATTCTCAGATGAATAAACTTTTTAAACGTTTAAATATTCACCATTTTTCAACATATTCTGATAGAAAAGCTTCAATAATTGAGAGATTCAATAGAACGCTGAAAGAGAAAATGTGGAAAGTGTTTACACTCAATGAAAATCATCAATGGACCAAAGTTCTTCCTGATCTTGTTTCTAGTTACAACAGTTCTTTCCACAGAAGTATAAAAATGACTCCAATTAAAGCTTCTAACCCCAAAAATACAGCTAAGGTTCACGAGAATTTGTATCCCCTGAGTACTGAGACTATAAGTAATACCGAGAATGTAAAACTAGAAAATGAAGACAAATTAGAAATAAACGAATTACCACCTATAAAAAGTAAATTCAATATCAATGATACAGTTAGAATAACAAAATATAAATCTATATTTTCCAAAGGATATTTACCTAATTGGAGTACTGAGCAGTTCAAAATTTCAAAAGTTCATTTGACAACACCAATTACTTATGAGATTGTTGATTTAGGAGATGAAGAAATAAAAGGTAAATTTTATGAAGAAGAACTTACATTATTCAATAACATAAGTGAAGAATACAAAGTTGAGAAAATTTTGAAACGTAGAAATAGAAAAGGAGTCAAGGAGGTATTTGTGAAGTGGTATGGATATCCTGATAAATTTAACTCTTGGATTGCATCAGCAAGCCTCCTTGTCAATAAATACTAACATTAAACAAAACCGACGTTAAACACTTACAACTTTAACTCTATTATCTTTAACTTCTACAATATTCTCGCTCATTATCAGACAGTAACACTTTGTGCTTTGTGCAATATTTTTTGAAAATGTTGCTTTTATCGTGACATCAGGTCTAGATTGAATTATTCTATCATTTTGTTTTGAAACATCAAAAACTAGTAAGGGGTAGTGATAATAATACACATCTTCTTCCATAAAAATATAATCCTTAACTGATTCATAATAGCTATTCCTGAATTCTTTTGCGAAATTGTATTGCTGAACAGCATTGAACTTATCGAAGTCAAACTTTAAGCACTCATAAGGATATCTCTCCGAATTAAGTTCAATGTATATTTTTTGAAGTCCACAATTGTCAAATTTACTAGCATTTAAATAATTATTGTCTCTTTCACACTGAAAACCAACAACAACGTATTTTATTTTGTCATATTTTGTTCCAAGTTTCCATGTAAATTCTCTATTACCATTTGGAATATTATAACTTTCAAATTGTCTAGAAATAAAAAGCAACTGAATAAGTTTGTTACTTTCATGGATGTTCATTAATTTATTTTGCATCTCAAGATTAGGAATAATCTTCGGAATGATCCATTGAAGCTTATTTAGAGTAATTTTAGCTGTAAACTTAGTTGGATCTGAAGAAACGATACTGTTCTTATTTTCAGGTGATCTGTAAAGAGATAGAGTGTGTTTCCTTAAATAAACAATCTTGTTGTAGCACTCTGCAAATCCGAAAATATGACTCAATGGTATACAGAAAGTGATGTCTCCTTTTCTATTTTTTGTGTATTTATTTATTCTGTATGCTAGGATGTCCTTACTTTCTAAAATCCAACCAAACGTATTTTGTTTGTTCATGGTACTACTGTATGTCAATAGTCCTTTCATTAAACTAGCTCTTCCAGGATCGATAATACTTTCCACTTGATTTCCATCCATGAAATACGTAGCTCTATCAAAAAGAAACAATGGCGCATTATTTGTCAAGGATACTTCATCTGTATCAGCTAATGCAGTACCATCCAATCTAGTGAGTTTAGCCTCTAGATATATGTAGGATTTGTGTAGTAAAAGATATTGATCACAAGTCTCAATAACAAAATTAATTTCTCCATGTTGATTCAAATTAGATCCAGAAGATGGAAATATATTGACAAGATTCTCTTTCTGAATAGATGTATCACTAACAACTGGATTGTCCACAATAAGAATTCGGTCTACTGCTTCCATTGGTGATCCGTAAGAGTTTGTTTTATTTACTTAGAAATTTTTTTTCTAATACTAAATGACTATTATCTATTCTACAATTGTTCTATTTACACTTTTAAAAATGTATGAAAACAAACCAATTATTTGTACAGAAAATTCTCCAGTTCAATACTTTAAACTTCCTAAACTACCAAAATGTAATTATATGTTCAAAAACTTCACAGAAGTTGTAAAGTATGAAGTATTCAAACCCAATATTGTAGAATACAAATCAGAAGCAAAGCTGTGTAAGAAGTTAATAAGTGAAGTATCAATGTATACAGATTTCTCAGGTTATGAACACCTCATAGAAAAAAGAGCTCAATGATAGACCAATTACGGTTAATGAATGTAAAGAAATGATAGAAACAAAGAATTGTGATTATGGTAAATTAGAAAAAGGAAGTAATGGAATGTGGTTCACAAATAACAAAATTGGATCAGATTATCCTAATAGATTCACTAGTTTATTCTCCCCGAAGAAATACTACAAAGAGAATTGTGTGATAATTGAAACAAATGTATACTCTCATTTTAATGAATCTCGTCCTACAAATGTTTTTGTTGATATGAGTAAATGTAAATATCTAGATGGTGTATGTGATGTAGCAAAGAATGAAGTAATCATATGGAATGTGAATAAAGATCAAAACATTTCAATAGGAAAATTAGATGGATTTTTGAGTATCTCGGTCTTTGGATTAATAGTAAAAATCAAATTGCATTAAGTTTCACAGAAAATAGAACTATCAGTAATTGTAATCTTACTTTGAGTGTAAGTGATGAAGATTTTGCAGTCAAAAGAATAACTGCTCCTAAAGTTCCCCTTCCATCATTACATAGAATAAGTAGAAACCCAGAATTGTATCAACAAGAAAAGAAAGAATATTATGAGCGTCAGCAGAAACAGCAAGAAGAAATTAGAAAGCGTGAGGGTGAACATCAGGAAAGACAAAAACAATATGAAAAGGAATTAAAAGAAATGATGAAGCTGAAGCTGAAGCTGAAGCGAAAAGCTGAAGCAACAACAAGATTTTGAGAAAAGAAAACAAGAGAAAATATTGAGACAATCTTTAGAAAATCAAAATAATAGAACAAAAAGAGAAGTCAAATCGAAGTGGCCATTACCATTACCAACTTATGAAGAATACTCAAAAATAAAGTACAATTGTGATACTTTGCCTAGTTACATTGATTTTATAAAAATAAAAGAAAATTGTGATTCTTTCCCAAGTTATACTGATTATGTTAATCTAATAGTCAAAAAAGAAGTAGAATCCCAAAACAATAATTCTATTGATTTTGAAGTTACTAGAAATAAAAGACAATTGCATACAGATTTTCAAGCAGCTGGTGAATTTCAGTATTTAGAAAACATTTCAAATAACCTATTAAGACATAGAACTGAAATAATGTGTGATATTTTCAATGATCAAAATGAAGTTCTTCAAATGTTAATAAGAGAGAATCCTAGAAAATATATTCAAAAACAACTGAATAACTCAGCGATTAGAGTTAAAAATGTAGAAAATACCGAAATTGTTCAAGTTACGTTTTGTAAGGAAATAAATGCTGATGATATAGAATACGTAGATCTAACTCATTTTGATGGTTATAAATTTAGTTTAGCACTAACACAGGGTCAAATTCCTATTAGAATAAAAGGTCTAGGTGAGAAGATTTGTTATTATCATCGTACTTCTTCTTTCGGCCAAGATGGAATAATTTCTAGTAAGTTACAAATACATCCAAAAGTTGATAATATCACAGAAATAGAAGATCTGAGAGATTATGATCTAGATTTTCTAGATAAAAAAATAATTTTCAATGATCATATTCTTTTTACACTAAAACTAATATAGAAGAAGAACTACTAAATGAAATGCATGAAAAATCAGAAGTAACTCTTCAACTTCATTCAAATGGGCAAGATTCGTTAATTCCTCATGAAATACTCGAAGAAGCTGAAAGTTTTCTTCAGAAATATTTCATAAAACTTTGGAGAATTTATGTTACTATTGGTGTTACTTTGTTCTATGTTTTCATCGGAAGATCTATTTGGATTATTCTTTCTCCAAAAGTATTTTTCGAGAGAAGTCTTGTGAATAGCAATAGAAAAAGACGTCAAGAACACTTTGAACTTATGGAATTAAGACGTGATCCATCAAGAAGATCTCTAGTTGTTGATTAGGGTTCATTGGAATAATCTTTTATTATTTTATTTTTTTAATAAATTGAGAATGAGATTCTTTGATTCTGGAAAAAGTAAAAAAAGATAAAATTGAACAAATTTCTGAAGAAAAAGAAGGAGGAAAATTAGAAATAACAAAGAAAGTCTTCCATAAATCGGGAAGGGGTAGTAACAAATTATCAAAAGAAAACAATAATTTCTTGAAATCCCTTAAGTTTGGTTCTGGTTTTAAGAGAATCTAACGAGGTAAAACCAAGAAACTACATTTTAATGTGCAATTGTATTTGTAATTTACAATCGTCGATGACAATTAAATTATTCATTTCATCTACGAGTTTTAAAGTAATCAGAATTGGTCTATTTACAACTTTGTGATAAATTAAATTTATTGGTTCATAATGAACTCTTTGTCGGTTTTTAAAATTGCAGTTAATATTGCTTTGTCTTTCATCAATATAAGTATCACAAATTAAATTACACGAAAGATGAATGAGATTCTTCTTAGATCCTCTATCTATGAAGGAGCTTTCTATTTTCACTACTGCAAGTGAAAGTTCTTTTTCCAAGAAACATTGTGGAAAATCGATTTGGAAGGTTTTTTCATTAGTAGATAGTTCTAGAAAGAGAGTTGCCATTTATTATAATTAATTTCATTTAATAATTTTCATTTTCCTAAATTATCTTTAAATAAACATAATGAGCTCAGAATTCTCAAATTATTCTGTAAAAAATTATTACCCTGAAAGAAATAACAATCCTTTACTACCTAAAAGTATTAGAGCTTGCTTAATTGGAAAATCAGGTTGTGGTAAAACAAATCTATTGATGAATCTTTTGTTGGATGGGGTTCCCAATAATGGAGATTATTTAGATTATGAAGTGCTTTACATATTTTCAACTACTCTATTTCAACCCTGCTATCAAGTCCTCATTAATGGATTTGGGAATGGTTTAACTAAGAAAGAAATAAAGGAGTGTTTTACTCATCAGAACTTCGTTATTGATCAAAAGAGTGATCCAGAAATAATTATTGAAGTACATACTTCTGATAACTGTGAAGATGTTCCAGATCCTAGTATAATAGATGCTAACAAGAAAACGCTCATGATTTTTGATGATATGATGCTGGAAAAACAAAATAAAATAGAACAATATTATACTCGTGGTAGACATAACAACATTGATTGTTTTTACATTTCTCAAAGTTATATTAAATTACCAAAGAATACAATAAGAGAAAATGCTAATCTTTTCGTCATATTCCCACAAGATAAATTGAATTTAGATTACATTTATCGTGATCATTGTGGTGAAATTGAAAAGAAAGAATTTCGAAAAATGGTATTGAATGTTTGGAGTGAGAAGTACTCATTTTTAACAATTGATAAAACTAGTGACCTTAATGATGGAAAGTTTAGGAAGCAATTGAAGTATTTTTACCTTTAGAACTTTTGTTGTGATTATTTAGCGATTAGAAATACTCTTTTGTATGAAAGCAATTTGTTCATCGGGTGTTCTTTTCGAACTTTTCTTCGTTAAATCTATCATTGTTTTGTCATTCATCTCAGTTTCAGTTTTCCTTGAACTAGTTTCAAATTTAGAATACCTTCCTTTTGAGTCTCTTTCATCTAAATTTATTTTTCTTTGTTCACTGTTTTCGAAAAATCGAATAGATTTGTTCAGCAAATCAACACTACAACCTATTTCTCTACAAAACTTACTCTTTTTAATATATATATTTTTGTTCTTATATTCATTCCAAGCGTCATATATTTTTCTGTTGCTCATTTATAAGAATATTTTTATTTGATAATATTTGGGAATAATGGATAATTATGGATAATAACGGATAATAATGGATAATAATGGATAATATTGGATGATAATGGCAAACCAATTAAATGAAACTTTTTCAAACTATATAAATGAGCGAAGATCAATTAAGATTATGTACCTTTGTCAAAGAAGTTCAAAAAATTGATGGTAATGTGGATATTGATTTTTCTGAAATACTTGTTTACACAAAGAATGAATTGACAAAGAATATAGCTGAGAGCTATTTGAATGATTTAGAACGTATAATTACTACTATAGACATTTCAAGCATGTCTAAAAACGACAAAGCATCATACAAGTATGCTATAACTGAACATTTGAAGACAAAATGTGAAAGTGAATGTAAATCCATTATAATTAATACTATTGGAGTTACAAA
Source organism: Pristionchus fissidentatus (assembly GCA_036245785.1). Taxonomy (NCBI): domain Eukaryota; kingdom Metazoa; phylum Nematoda; class Chromadorea; order Rhabditida; family Neodiplogasteridae; genus Pristionchus; species Pristionchus fissidentatus. The sequence goes on from BTSY01000007.1 coordinate 5,280,771, forward strand.
AAAGAAATTTCAATTGATGATCAAAGAAATGCATACAGAATTACAGAAGGAAAGAGATGAACACAATGCACTCAGAAAAAAGTATAATGAGAAGCTGAAAGCAGTTGAGGTTGATTTGCCTTATATTGATTTATCTATTACTCTGAAGAACAAGAAAGCATTAACAAATCAAGAATGTCTCAACTTTCTGAATGATATTGAGGTAGATCAAGAACTTAGTGAGCGGTTTAAAAGAGTCAGCGTGTCAGAAGATTTTCCAAATGTTTCTAGAGCATATGTCAAGAAAGGAAAAGGATCAGAGAATAACATTATTCAGAAACAAGCTTCTAAGTGATAATATATACACCAATACACATTGCAAATGATGAAGACTATAGTCCAATATTTAAATATATCACTTCTAGGTCTTTCTTTTTTATATTCTTTTGTCGCATTAGTTCATCCAAGATAGAGTGAACTTTGTTATATTCATTCTTATTTCCTGCTTGATAAGATCCTACTGATAACCTTAAAGAATTGATGAGTGCATTTACATTAGATGGTAGAAAGTCAATGCTAGATCCTTTTGGATTTGATGGAGGTGAATTATTTGAAGGAGTCTTAGTCACAAAATAATTAGCTTTTATGAATCTCCACTTATCACTTGAATCAGCATTATATCTCTTAGTTTCTTTGTTGAAACCTTGATACAAAGCATCCGAAGCAAGCAGAATTTCTCGATACATTTTAGTATCTATTTCATTAATTACAATCATATTTGGTGATTTTTTTGTTAATAATTCCATTAAACCATTAGTTGCATTGTAATCTACTCCGTTGATTCGGATTGTGTTATTATCAAAGGAGATGTCTTTATTACCAATTGTATACTTTTTATTTTTACTATCAAATCTCAAAGAATATCCAGCATTACTTTTATCACTCCCATCTTGGAGGTATGAAACGATTAAATTGCTCACTACAATTGAGTTTTGAGTAGTTCGTTCACTAGGCGGTTTTGATGTTATACTTTTAATGGGTGATAGATTTTCATGATTTGTTAGCATCTTAGGAACACCTTCTTTGAAACTATTCAGTGTTTCGACTATTTTGTTTTTCTCTTCAATTATTTCATTTTGCAATTTTCTATTTGACTCGAGAATAGGTTTGAATACTTCAACACGATGGTCTTCTTCATTCTCTAGATCATTCCGTTCTTGTAGATTTTTTAACTTGTGATCTTTTCTATTTTTTAAATAATTTTGAACAATTTCATTTCTTTTGTTAGGATCATAAATTTCAACTAACATTTATCTTACTAAATTTATTTCATGATAAATACTTGAAGAAAAGAATTCTCAAATGGAAAATATAATCGAATTAAAGACAATGAAAAGAGATGAACTTCGACATGAAGTTGGTATGTGCATGAATGAACTTAAAGCTTTTATATTGAATGCAAAAGAAATTAAAAGTATGAGAAAAAACGAAATGATTGATTTCATTGAATTGTTCAGAACAATAAGAAATAAAGACAATGTTGACAAATTTTTTTCTTCATAAATCAGGTCTTACTAAGACCATCTTGAAAAAGTAATTACTTTTATATAAATATCATCTTTGAACAATGTCACGAGATGATCTTCGTAAGGAAGTTAGAGAAATTAATAAAAGAAGAAAAATACTAACCAATAAACAAATAACGGATATGAATGTAGAAGAACTTAAACAATTCATTGAAAAATATAAAAACGTAAATATAATTGAAGTCTTTCAATTTGATGAGCTAATTTACAGTGATTACAAAGAAACTAAGAATGGTATAGTTAGAATTACAAAATATAAAAATAAAGTGAAGATTGAAACAGAAGATCCAGAAAAAATTTTAAAAAATATGGACATGTTTTTCGCTAAGAACGAAACATCTGTTACTAATGATATTCGTAGTGATAAAAATGTTAAAATTCTGTTTACACTAGAGTTCAAACAAAAGAAAGACGAAAAAGAAGAAAAATTCGCAGTAAAAACTAAAACTAAAGAGCTGTGTATTGGAGAAAACAGAAAAGAGTTCTACCAAGATGCTTGCAAGGAGTTGAAAAATAAAATGGAAAACATGACAAATCAAGGATCAGGTTGGAAAATAACTGGAATAAATCATCTCCAAATGAATCAAACTGTTTTTGATTCACCTAGTGGAGCTTCTTATATTGATCTCCCTGATTGGATCAAAAACAAAAAAGCTGTCATAAATATTCAGAATAAAGATGATAAATGTTTTATGTGGTGTGTTCTAGCCCATTTACACCATGTAAAAAAGGATGCTCAAAGAGTATCTAAATATGGAGATTTTGAAGATGACTTGAAGTTTGATGGTTTAACATTTCCAATGAAAATCATAGACATTGAAAAGTTTGAAGAAATGAATGATCTTGTAGTTAATGTGTTTGAATATACTGGAACTAGAAAAATCATTCGTTCACGTCCTTCGCGAAAAATAGGTTTAGACAATAGTAAAGTTATCAACCTATTATATCATGAAGACAATATAGGAAACTCTCATCATTCTCTCATTAAAAATCTGAACACGTTACTCAACAGACGAGGAAAACATCAAAAAGTATTTTGTGTACGTTGTCATTGTTATTATATTAATAAGTCAAAATATGATAGACATGTTGAAGATTGTGGTAAAAATAAGCCTGTTGAGTTAAAATTATCTAAGCAAGGCTCCATAAAATTCAAAAATATTAGCCATACCCAGAAGCATCGTTATGTTATTTATGCAGACTTTGAATGCATCATTGAGAAAGAGAAAGATCATAGTGAGCATTATAAACCAATTGAATCTTGGACTACTAATGTTGGAAAACATATTCCTTCTGGATTTTATGTTGTTGTTGTAGATTCTTATTTGAAAAAAAATATATGATAGCAAGAAATATATTGGGTATAACACTGCTTTAGAATTTAATAAATATATTGTCAAAATTTCTGAGGAAATCATGAATCTTCCTGATAAGAGATGTAGAAGACTGAATGAATTGGAACAGCTTGAATATGATGATGCTCTATGGTGTCCTGATTGTCACAAAATTTATGATGAATCTGTTATGCCAACAACTAAAGTTAAAGATCATGATCATTGTACTGGAGAATATAGAGGTCCATTGTGTGGAGCGTGTAATATATTAAAAAGAAAGAATAAGTTCATCCCTGTTTTCTTTCACAATCTTAAAGGTTACGACTCTCATCTCATTATTGGATGTCCTGATAGCACAAAATTTTTGGAAAATATTAGAATAGAGATCACCAATATTTCTAGCAATACTGAAAAATTCATCAGTTTTAGTTATCATATACTACTTGAAGATCCTAAAAAAGGAAAATTTGAAATTAGATTTCTCGATTCATTCTCTTTCATGCCATCTTCATTGGACAAACTTGCTGAAAATATGAGTAGTGATCTTTTTCATATTAGTAAAAAATATTATTCTAATCAAGTGAAATTCGAGCTTCTACAAAGAAAAGGTGTTTATCCTTATGAATACATGGATTCTTTCACGAGGTTTGATGAGACAGAACTCCCCTGTATTGAGAAATTTTATGATAAGCTGAAAGGAAAGTCTTGTAGTACAAAAGATTATGATTACGCTAAGTCAGTTTGGAATAAGATGGGTTGCAAAAATATGAAAGATTACACCTCTGCCTATCTCGTGAATGATGTTTTATTATTAGCAGATGTTTTCGAAAATTTTAGAAATTTGAGCTTGCGGGTTTATTATCTTGATCCGTGTTGGTATTACACTAGTCCGGGTTTAGCTTGGGAAGCAATGTTGTTGAAGACAGGAGTGGAATTGGAAGTGCTTAATGACGTTGAAAAATATCTGATGATTGAAAAAGGAATAAGAGGTGGGATTGTGAACGCTGTTAAAAGGTATACTAAAGCCAATAATCAGTATACACAAGACTTTGATTCAAAAGAAGAATCAAATTTCCTGATGTACTTGGATGCAAATAATTTATATGGATGGGCAATGTCCCAAAAATTACCAACTGGAGGTTTTGAATTTGAAAATGATGAAATTATTAACAAACTCAATGAAGATACAAATTTGAATAATAGTGTCAACGATTATATTGAAAAATTAAACAAATCAAATAAAGGAATTATTTTCGAGGTGGACCTAGAATATCCTCATCAATTACACGAAAAACATAATGATTTTCCTTTATGTCCTGAGAATACTAAAATTGATAAACAAAAAAAATTATGTAATACTCTCTTTGATAAGGAAAAATATGTAATCCATTATAAAAACTTGTTACAATGTATTGAATTAGGACTAAAAACAAAGAAAATTCATAGAATTATTAAATTTAATGAGAGGAAATGGTTAGAACCTTATATTGAATTGAACACTCGCCTGAGAAAGACTGCTAAAAATGATTTTGAAAAAGATTTCTTCAAGTTGATGAATAATGCTGTATTTGGAAAAACTATGGAAAATGTAAGAGATAGAGTTGATGTAAGACTTATAACTGATGAAGATCAAATAAAAAAATTAGCTAGCAAACCAAATTATAAAAGAAGTATCATATTTAATAAGGAACTAGTAGTAGGAGAAAACAAATATAAGACTTAATAAACCTATTTATTTAGGATTTGCTATACTAGATCTTAGCAAATGGTTGATGTATGATTTTCATTATAATGTTATGCAAAAAAAGTATGGTTTCGAAAATGTGAAGCTTTGCTATCAAGATACAGACAGTCTCATTTATGATATCAAAACAACAGATGTTTATAAAGATATGGAACAAGATATAGAATTTAATAAGCATTTCGATTTCAGTGAGTATCCTAAAGATCACGCCTTGTATAATGAAGAAAATAAAAAAGTTGTTGGCAAATTCAAAGATGAGTTGAACGGTTTGATAATGAAAGAGCTTGTAGCCTTAAAACCTAAGCAATATGCTTATAAAATCGATGAAGAGACACGTGAATCAATTTTAGAATATTATAAGCAAATAAGTGAGAAAGAAAAAGAGAATCCAAAACTTCCTAAAGTATCGAAACCTGGAGATGAAATTAAAAAGAGTAAAGGTGTTAAAAAGAATGTGGTCAAGAATGACATTAGATTAGTTGATTATAAGGATTGCTTGTTCAACAAAACCATTGTCAGAAAAGTTCAATACTGTATTAGATCTGAGAAACATCAGATATATACACAATGTCAAAATAAAATTGCTCTTAATAATGATAAAAAAATGTGTGATCATAAACGTCATATTATTAAAGATAGTCATTCCACTATGGCATTCGGCAGTGTTCATATAAAACCACAACCTCTATCTCAATAGAGATAAAACAATTGTTTTGAAATCATGATTTTCCAACATTTTAATAATAATAAGACAATAATATCCACAATGATGAGTATAAAATTCTTGAATTTGAAACGTTGAAATTTCTATTTCTTGTTTTTTATCTTTGTTTTTCAAATAATATAATATTTCAGTTGGAGGATCTAAACCAAAAGAATCGAAATAATAAATGTTTTCTTTTCTCTTAGAATAACAAACCCAATGTGTTCCTCTATTCATTGAAGAATCAAGATTTACAATACCAGTTTCTTCTTGTAGTGGGCCATTATTTGGAAGAGTATCTCTCATGAAAACTCCCCGAAAGTTTTTTTATTTTCAATTTTTTAACTAATTCCATAAGGTTTAGATTAGTTAGCGGAAGAAGACCTTTTTTGAGATTGAGAGTCATTTATTTATTTATTTTTCTATTAAAATGTAATTTTCTTGATCAACCATAATTTCGACCACTTTCTGGTTGGACGGATTTTCAAGAAAAAATGCATTTTCTTGAAATCATATGATTTTTGATGAATAATTATAGATTTTATAAACAAATTCGTTAAAAAATCTTCAAAAATGATTGAAAAACGAAGTGGGCGAAAAAGTGTCCCAGCGGTCACATTTTATATACTACTACTGGCTCACTCCTAGCTGAGTTATTACCCGTTGCTCAAATGTCGGTTGCTCAAATGTAGGTTGCTCAAATGTCCGTTGCTCAAATGTCACCCCCCCCTAGATTTCAGTTGTCGGTAAATCGATCGATGGTTTTTCATATTTACCTGTATGGCAATTGATGTTACGGGTAATTCTTCATTGACTAAAGAGTGAATGGTTATCCCCAAGCCAGCGCAGAACGAATATATTAAATCACGTAGAGTCCCTGAAAAAACTCATAAACTCTTGACTATTAAAATTTTTAGTTCAAAGTAAAAAAAGAAAATCAGAGGCCAACCTTTCATCATCATTCTCAATTGCAAGCATTTGTTCCATTTTGAAAGACTTTAGGAGATAATTCATGCTCTGAAAGTATTTGTCTATTCACGCTTTGTCCTCACGCGAAAGTGTTTCTGCACATTGCTATGTCTTTATTTCCCTAGTTTGAGAGCAATCACTGCTAATGGGGTCAATACACGTAACGCGTCTTGCTGATAAATTAGTGACCCAACCTTTCATTTTCATGATTCGACTTATTACACGTTTCAAAAAAGTAATATAGCCAAGTTACAAAACTAACAGTAGTGTTTGTTCCGTTTTTCGTAACACTGTACAACACATCCACGGCTCGAGAAATCAGAATTCCGATACGATCAGTCGATGAGAATGTGAACGCCTGAAATGGTATTTTAAATTTGCAGTGCAAATCTTAACTCTCACTCTCATTCTCAAAGTCTCGAGACGATCTTCATTGCTCATTTTAGATGATGTGTCGAAGACGAAAACTCTAAATGTTGGGTACAATTTTGCACAAAAAAAAGACATTAAACCATTGGGACATGATGAGAAAATATAAAGTAAGAGAGTGAGGATATAAAAATGACGCGTAGTTTTGGTATTGTTGGACGGGGACGCATGTGTGGTCGCTAGGGGGTAGCAGAGTTGGATAAGATAAGATAAGATATTTATACCACACAAAGGGAAAATTGTGGGTGAATGGGGGTGCGAAGTGTATGGAATGACTATGGAGCCTTATGCCATCGCGTGAATTGGGGAAGGAAGGGGTTTACGAGTTGGATCTTGGTGTCTTCCGTCATCTTTAAGTTGGTTTCATACTGCCCAACTTAAATTCTTCTTTGACATACGTTGAGTCTCCAAAGCGCAAGAGGTTTGTTCTTCGCTTTTGTTTCGATGCACCTCTCCTCTTTAGGATACGCTAATTCCTTCTTGAGTTTTTGTCGCAGGCTGCCACTCTTCCCGTAAACGGGTCACTACCGGTACCAGTAGCTTTTTGCGCACTGTCCCGGACGGCCCGTCATCCTTACAATTAGAAGTGATAAAGAAGAAATTTTTCGATTCACCAGACCTTCGTGAAACTCCTCCAATCCATCGATCGAGATCCCTGGCGGGGTACCTCCGATATCTTGCCATGGACAGGGGAGGGATTCTTGAATCGGGTTCAGTAGATCTAGGGAGGGAGAACTAGGGAGGGAATGTCTCCTCTCCATCTGAGCGAAATGGAGAGTGGCCGCTCACTACGACCGACAACGATTCGAACGAATTGATTGTACTTATACGTCTATAAAAAAGGGGTTTGGAATAAGAGATGTAAAAGTTTGGGAGTGCACGTTCGGTACCAACTGTTGTTATTGTTTGAGAGCGGGCGTTTTTATGGGTAATTCAAGTGAAGATGCGTGAGAAAATGAGGAGTATGTGACACATTTGAAGAAATGGTGCGCAGAGATGAAAATCTATTGTCTGTTTTATCAACGTATTAGTAGTGCATTGGTCCTTTTTTTCTTCACGTGGACTGTTTGACACTAACGAGATCTCGACAGTTTTACAACATTCGAACGACGCGGAGAGTGACATTTGCATGTGGTAGAAGGAGGGGAAGAAGGAGCATGGGAAGGTGAATCTTCGAGTTTAGGGGGAAAACGGAATGAAAAGAGTCTGCGGCTTGAATGTGAAATACTAATGATTGCGTGTCAGAATGAGATGTGGAGTCTTCGGGTTTGTTAATGAACCTGTGTGTAATCGAGTCAATAATGTCCGTCGAAGTGTCTACTGCAATGGGACGCTAATCCAACTCGTCCATGTCATCTGCCTCTTCGAAGTGGACCGGAGTAAAAAAAGTATGTCTTAGTCCACTGACCGTAGAGATGGTTGGAATTTTGTCTCTTAGATGTGCGAATCTTGTGGGTAGGCGGTGGCATAATAAACGGCATCATATTTTCAATTGGAAAGAACAAATGAACATCATTTATCAAATATGATTGTTCACAGTAAAAAAGCTATTGAGTTTTCTGATTGTTAGTTTCTATTTGGTTTATTTGGTTATTTGGAGTTACTTCAAAATGAACTGATTTGTGCGCTCTGAGTTCCTTAATTCGAGCAAATTGTTTCTTGCAGAATTGACATTCGTGCATCTTCTCTCCGTGATACTCCCTCATATGGCAATCGCGCAGTGCGATTGTAGTGAAATGGCTTTCGCATAACTCACAATTGAACCGTTCTTCTGCAATTGAATATAAATTATTATTATAATTGTATAACTTTAATTAATTATTCTTTTTCATCGCATAAAATTGGTTGTCGTCATTTAGGGGAAATATCTGAAGGAGCATTTGGGATCGGAGATTAAAAAAATAATAAAAAAAGAGGCCGACCAGGAAGTTTACTTGGGCTTCAAGTAATGGCCGTACTACAAAAGAGATAAGGGAATGTGTGTAAGGGACGGATCACCGACTTGTTAGAGCACAGACTTGTCACTACGGATCACCGACTCACCGACTTGTCACTACGGATCACCGACTTGTTAGAGCATAAATCTCTTCCCCTTATCGATTCCTTTGGAGAAAGAGAGCGGCCTATTCATGCGAATAATCGGACCGACATTTTTGAGACAAGCAAGGAGCCAAGACTGGCCAGCCATGCACATCAGAGCCTACTCTTGATAAATGTGTCTAAATCCAAATCCAGCTCCAATTTTCATGTTAACTTTTACTCAACAAAAAAAGGTTGGAAATAGCAGCGTACTTGAGTGGACCAGCATATGAGTACGAAGGACTTCCTCCGATTTTAACCTGGCTTCGCATACTTCACATATACTATTCCCCATTGCAGCAGCTGCAGTTGCTGCGGCTTCCGGATTTGCAGCATGGAACAGTTTCTTGTGCTGCACAAGGGCGATTTGAGACGCACAAATCTTCAAACATTTGTCGCAGCGAGTATGACACAGTAGGCGCACGTGTTTCTGAATGCTCAACGTATTATACTTTGTATATAATTGATTAAATGAATAACGTGCAGTAACTGGAACGGAATTACTCATAAGAATATCCGGTTATATACATCATAAGTATATCCGATTCACCTTGAAATCCCATTTCTGACAAAACAGTTTTTCGCATTTGCCACATTTGAATTTTCCAATTTTGCTTCGAATTGTGCGATTTAGCATAATTGGGCCCGGGCTCGTTACATCCTTGACGTTTTCTCCGTTTGAATTGGTCCTAGCAACCCTTTGAACTGCCAACACAGTTCCAGCCATTTTTTCACACTGCAAGTTTCAATTAAACAAATTTGCTTGAAAAATATTGAAGCAACGACCTTATGTTTAGTAGTTCTATTTTCCTGTCCGCAACCGCAAAGTATAAAGATCCCAGCCTGGAAAAGAGATTTAATAATAAATTCAATGTACATAAATAATCAAGTTTATTATGATTACCCTTTTGGCGGTTGTATTATGAGCTCTCATCAAATGAGTACGGAACGACGCTACATTGTAGTATCCATTCTGCAATTTATAATCCTTTTCATTAAAGCAAATTTTAATGAACCTGCTCGTAATATGTGGTAAAAGAGATCTCAAGGACTTCGAATTTCCGTTTTTTTTAAATTTAGAAAAAAAACATCACACAGCGGGCATCGCATCTCCCTTGTTAGAGGATCTGATTGCTCTCCGGTTTTCGACGCAACTGTTCCTTGCTCTTTCATCTTTTTTCTGTGAAATTGAGCGGCACGATTCAGTGCTTGCTTGGGCTTCAGAGCTGGGGCACCTTTTGTCAGCTGAATATACAGTCCGGTCAGATCCCCATGTGAAAACGGGGCGCCCGGGGCCGCCCCGGGCGACCCGAAGCGTCCCATTGACTTTCACAGCCAGGAGAGTGAGAAATTCACGTTGAATTAAAGTGCTGTGTGTTCTCGAGGTCATTACCGAACTTTTTATGTATTTCACATAAATTTTTAAAATAGCATTCATTAATAATAAATTATTTAAACGGGTTCAATTTAGGAATAATAAGTGCACCCGAGCCGGACTACCGTAGTTAGAGCTTTCTTTTTTACGGACCCGGTCTTGGTGCGCTCTTAATCACGATCCGGCTCGGGTGCACTTATTATTCCTAAATTAAAATGTTTTAAATAATTTATTTATAATTAATACAATTTTAATAAATTATACATAAATAGTTCGGTAATGACCTCGAGAACACTTTAATTCAAAGTGAATTTCTCACTCTCCTGGTTGTGAAAGTCAACGGGTCGATTCGGGTCGCCTGGGGCGGCCCCGGGCGCCCTGTTTTCACAGAGGGATCTGACCGGACTGTATAAATAATTATTAGCGGTACGGTACGTTTACGCTACGGTAAGTTCGATAAGCGTAAGGTACCCGAGCTACGGAAGGGGGGAAACATGCTCCCGTGGATCCAAACTGGGCGGAGTCTGACATACATCAGAGACATTAGCGCTGTATTGATAAGTAATCATATACCTGCTTCGAAATTGATATTTTGGGTAGTCCTTCATCGATGATAGAGGCAATCGTTTTGCCCAAGCCAGCGCAGAATGAATAAATTAAATCACGTAAAATCGAGTCCCTGCAAAAGCAGAGATATTCTTAACAATTTAAATAGTTTAATTACTCGGTTACAGTAAGAGATAGGGATGAGTGAGAAGTCTTGTCTTGTAATAGAAAATAAGGAAAGTCAGAGGCCAACCATTGATTATCATTCTCAATCGCGAGTGTTTGTTCCATTTCCAAAGTCTTTAGGAGATATTTCACACTCTGAAAAATTTGTTTTTTATATCATGCGAAACTGCAAAAATTGCGGCACATTACTAAACTCACCGGAGAGTTTGCTCCGTTTTTCGTAACACAAAACAACACATCCACGGCTCGAGAAATAAGATTTCCGATACGATCAGTCGAAGAGAATGCGAATGCCTAAAATGGTACGTTAAATTTGCTGAGCAAATCGTCGCTCACTCTCATTTTCAAAGACGCGAGACGATCTTCATTGCTCATTTTCGTTGAAGTTTCGAAGTCTGAAAGTCTGAAGATTGTATAAGATTGTAACGTAAACGTTCGACACAATTTACTACAGGTAAAATATGATGACATTGTGAGCAAATATAAAATGAGACTGAGAATATAAAAAGACGCGTAATGTTGGCATTATTTGGTGGGAAAGTAGATTTTATAAAAAAAGACGCTAAGGATTCAAGCTTTTCTTGTCTGGAATTGGCATAATACATCGGCTCATTCTTTCCGCTAATTTATTCGAATAATGTAATGCTATTTCATAATCAAAGGCTCACCGCACTAAAAATCGGCTCCTCCTTTCCTTGATCCTCAGTATCAGTACTCTCGTTGATTCTCTCTAAGATTGATGACTCGAGTTTGGAGGACTCTGGTTCAAGCTCTTATCCAAGATCCCTGTTTCGCACGAGATTCTCACGGATGGACCCCTTGCCATTTCCTATTCGACTATCGGGATCGTCTCTCATTTCCACTCACTCTCCAACAAGAGACCGATCCTCACCCCGAAAACCATTCGAGATGACTCGCTCTTCAGACGAAATTCAACCGAAGATAATGAGCCATTTCAACGTCGTCAGAGGTCCCATTCGATTCCTCTGTGAACCCGAACCCCCCTCTTGATAAACGACTATTAGACCTCCTTTCCTCTATTTGCGCGGACGGGGACCGGTTCTCGCACGGATCAAGGGTTGAAACTCAATGCTATACTCAATGCCCAAATTTGCTATCTAAAACAACGCTAAATATGAAACCAACAAAAAAGGATGTATAAAGTATAAAGTTGACTAAGCTATGCTTCCTTACTTAGTTATTTAGCAGATCCATCTTCTTGCCTCCAGGTGTATTCCTCGATCGAATATCTCCATTGCTATGGTGGTCTTCCCTTAGGCCGCTCGACTTCTAATGACCATCTGTCGTGGCCCGTCGGGGTATGTGGACGCCCATCGATGCTTCGCCCGTCGGATCTACTGTTCGGAATCAGTGAAGCAACCGTTCAACCAGCCAATCTTCGACCGCCTTCTTTCACCTCTTGCGCGTGTGGTCACAATTTCGAGGAAGCGCATGCCATTTAATCTGATAAATGCTGGTTCGTTTTCTGAGTATTTCGCTTTTTTTTCTATTTTCTGTTTCGATGACCTACTCATGCATAAAGCTGATGTTTTTTTACCGCCGAAACTCTAAAATGTAAAATTCTTAAAGCATAGAGTTCGTTCGCCTCACGCGGTGTACCTCCTCATTAGGCTTACATACAACTACCAATCACGTAATAGCTCTAGTAGACATTTTTTAAGCACGTAGCATGTATCTTCATTTCACATATTCTCTTGCACCGTTCAGTTTGCGAGAGAGTGTGCGGGAAGGAGAGATTCAAACTCCTGATCAGAAATTCTACGCTCTAGTCAGTTTTGCAGTTGTCTACGAACCGATCCTCCCAGACAAGTTTTAACACTTTTCATTCTTAGACGAGATGCAAAACTTTTTTTCATTTAATACATTTTTTCATGCTTAAATGCTACCGTAATACACGCATGCACTACGATTTAAATATATTATTATATGTAGCAGCATGATTTACGGTGTTGACCATCTCTTCTTCGCATTTTGCTTCTACATGCCAATTCTGAGCCTGCTCTACCTCATTGAAATATGGGTGGTCTTGCGGGTAAGATCCTTACTTTATTGAGTATTCATAATTTTTCCATTATTCAGCGCATCTCACAGTTTAAAAGCACATTTTACATGCTGTTCGTTGCTAGCGCCATTCCGGTAGGCAATATTACGTATTTCCTTCCTATGAGTATGACTGTGGGTATGTTGAAATGGAAGGGGAAAATTCAGGATCTCGTAATGACCATAATTCTCGCATATTTGCGCCTTCCTCTCTTTCCTATCGTCAGTCGCTTATTCGAGGGTTACGCTCCCAATGCATGGACTAGTATCAAATTTGCGTAAGTGTGTGATGTTTGCATAAAAGAAGGGATTGGTTACCATTATTTTTGGACAACAGTTCTAGCTTTTCTTGTGCCTTGCGAATCTCATGAGACTTTCGTTCGCTTAGGAAAAAACATTGAGCAAAAGGTGAAAACATCCTTGTATTTTTTGTGAAGTGTGGAAAATTTTCCCTCTTTTCTTACAATTTATACATCAGTAGGTGACCGAAATGATTTGTAAAATGAAAAATTTGAAACAATACAGACTCACCTTCATTTGCCCAGTGACTCAAGATCTTCTAAACTGTTGTATTGCATGGAATCGACTCACAGCTATTACGAATGCACTAAATCACGAGAAGGTGGTTTTACCGCAATATGATTAAATTCATATTAATTTGTCAGTTCTGGAAGCGCATTCTTCCTTGGTGTCTCTTAGCGTCTTTTGTGTTCGGATTCGCTCCATTCGTCTTTCAAATCACACGGTTGATAATATATTTATGTAAACATCAGTTTGACAAAGTTAAGTTCTGTAAAATTTACCGAAATTCGGAAGGAAAACTACACCATTTATGCAGCAGTGATTCATTTGAATGAGTGAGCACTTTCGAGCATTCAATGCGAACTACGCTACGAATTTGTTATATTTATTTGTAACATAACTCTACAAACGAATACACATTACATGCAACTATTTTTAATTTAAACATATTGTTCTTTAGTCCTTAATATAAAATGAATAATATGTGCTCTCCCCAGTACAATCCCCACATGATTATGGCTCTGGTCGAAGTCATTACGGGCATTGCCACCATGATTCTGTACATTTTCGCTGCTAGAGGAATTCGGAAATATCCGGCTAAGAGTAAGGTAAGTAATCGGATAGTTGCAGATGAACAATCACAAGTAGGCAAAATGTGTTCGCCTCATTTTTTTAAAATTTTGATCCATTCACGCCATTGGGCACATTTGATGATACAGATCGATTTTATTGAAGGAAAAAACTCTGCTCCGATTCGGTTTCCTCTCTTTCGCAGTCAACATTCCGGGAATTATCTGGGAAGTTCGTTAGCAGTAATATTAGTGATTTCTGATTTAAAATATTGAAAATAAACCCAAAGTGAACACAAACTTTGGATGATCCACTTTCTGCGAGCTACGTAAGGAGTGTAGGGAGTGCGAGTGTTTGATGTATCTTTAGTCCCTAGTGGACCAGACGTAGAAAAAATGGCACGTAACCTCGTGGGTTCGACACCCACCCTATTTTAGTCTTTTGCTTTGTTTTTTAATGAGACGCTAATCGTGGACAGATCGTTTAAATTTGCACAAATTCAAATATGCGTAACTGTCTCTTTAAATTAAAAAAAAAACTATTTCACGAATTTCTTACATGTTCTCATTGGAACAAATCTATATCCTTTCAACGACATCGCGACTATGTACTATCAACTAACCTTCATTGCCGATGTGAAAGGTGAGTTCTTCAAGCTATCTCTATATTAGTTATTATAATCAATTTCATTGCAGCATTCTGTGCTCCGGTAACAATGATAATTGTCAATAATAGTTTCCGAAATGCGGTTTTCCATGTTTTCCGTCGATCAAACAACAACACAGAATCGCTGCAAACGCGGAATTCGTCAAATGGAAATATAGTGGCATGGTGAGTCAAGAATACCTTGAATAAACTAGTCAATTACATTTGAAATATATGATTCTTTAAAATGAATTATGTAAGTAGAGATCAATTGGGTATTCCCCCAACTTTATTTAGCCGATGTGCTTGATAAGTATACTGTAATATGGAATAGAATGAAAATGCTAAATGTATTGCGAGGAATAAAAGAAAACGTATCATTGTTGGCAAACGTTGCTTGTCCGATTTTGGATATGAACGTCTTGAACAGAGACTACCCACACACCCACTGAATTGTAACTTATAAAACTATATAAAACTAACAGTGATGTCCTTCACAATCATTTCGGTCATTTCGCAATCTCTCCTCTCTTCCGCTTTCAATTCGCACCCTTTGTCTAACGAATCACAAAAACTTCAAAGGAAGTCCATTCTCTCCATCTATTCATCAGGAACCATCTGTCAAAGTATCGCCCTCTCCTTTCAATTTCGATTCTTACAACCATTCATTTCCCTCCACTTGCTTACCGGTTTCATTTTGAGTGAAGTCTTATTTTTACCAATTTATTCAGAAAACGGTTCTTTCCATGCTGGTATCCGATCACACCCTTCAAGTGGTACGTGGTTATTTTCACCTTAGAGAGCAAAATACTCATAAATCTCGAATCTTTGTTTCTGCTTTCTCTAAAATCTGCTAATATCCAATGAATATCGTGTAGGATCACTCCAGTGTTATGTCGAATCTCGCATCTAATGAATTCGTCAAGCTCGCGCTGATTGTAGTTTGCATATCAGTACTATTCTTCACCTTCTATTACAGTCTCAACAAACGCAAGTGAGTTACTTTTGCATAGTCGCCTTCTCTCATTTAAATATCATCCCTTGTTCTCGTGACGAAATTCGACTAGAAGTCCGTTGGGAAAGCTTCTGCAGAACCCTATGCATGGAGCAATTGCATCGTTCTACGGGCCCATTCCGTCTGTAATTAAGTAATTACCTCTGATTACAGCGACGATGAACCCAACATTGAGATCATCAATACGGAAGCAAAACACGAATGCAAGTGAGTGAAAATCAAATTGATTTTTGAAAGATCGAATTCATGAAATGTCAGCTTGGATATGAAGTAGCATGAAAATTATGAGAATGCCTCAGTTTTATTGCTTTCAGAGCACCGCTGCCTGACTCAGCTTCTGAAGGGATTCAAACGAATCGAATCTATGCTATCAGCTTAGCGTAGTTCTCAGACTATTTCAACTTCACGATTTCATCGAGAAGTATTTCCAACAAAAAAAAACCACATAAACTCACACACAGTTTTTTTTTAAATTTTCCGTTTTGTAATGCCCGCTTCCACTGTGTTTAAGACAGGTATCATCGGAGATTGCATGAGGCCGGGAACAACTTTCAAAAACATATTTTAGATCTCGATGAAACTTTTATGTAGAAGTAAGTTGGGGATGAGAATTCCATCAATCCGGGTCCCAGGTCGCAGAACCGGCTTTTAGGGATTTTCCGGCTTCATAACCGGAATTACCGTAACTTCCTTCAAAATGTAGCTAGAAGGTCGTCCTGGTGCTCAAAAAAAAATCGGAAAAATATTCTCTACAAATTTTCTGTTGGTGATATTCCTTCTGATACTGTTCAAAAGTTCTGATTCGAAAAATGACAAAAATTTAATAAACAATTATGAACATTTTTTAGAATTGAAATGCCACAAGATTATGAAGTGGAATGAATGTAAAAGAGCAATTCTATATTAATAATAATAAAAAATAAAAATGACCAAAAAGTAGGGTATTCGGGCCTGAAAAATCGCTTTGAAACTCAGAAACCCGCGATTTTTCTAACCAAAATGTACTGCGTGAAGCTAATATAGAGGTCAAACTCATCCAAATGGCTATTTATTTTGTTTAAACAATAACGCGATCATTACGATATTTCGATATTTTCAAAAAAATTCAAAAAAGTTCAGAAAATTTTTTTTGTTGGAAATTTTCGAAGATATCGGAATATCATGGGAAAACTCTTCTGACTATATCGCGTTATTGTTTAAACAAAATAAATAGCCATTTGGATGAGTTTGACCTCTATATTAGCTTCACACAGTACATTTTGGTTAGAAAAATCGCGGGTTTCTGAGTTTCAAAGCGATTTTTCAGGCCCGAATACCCTACTTTTTGGTCATTTTTATTTTTTATTATTATTAATATATAATTGCTCTTTTACATTCCACTTCATAATTTTGTGGCATTTCAATTCTAAAAAAATGTTCATAATTGTTTATTTAATTTTTGTCATTTTTCGAATCATAACTTTTGAACAGTATCAGAAGGGTGAATATCACCAACAGAAAATTTGTAGAGAATATTTTTCCGATTTTTTTGAGCACCAGGACGACCTTCTAGCTACATTTTGGAGGAAGTTACGTTAATTCCGGTTATGAAGCCGGAAAATCCCTAAAAGCCGGTTCTGCGACCTGGGACCCGGATTGATGGAATTCTCATCCCTAGTGTACTTCCACATAAAAGTTTGATCGAAATAAAAAATATGCTTTTGAAAGTTGTTCCCCAATGGGATGTTTTCATGCAATCTCTCGTGATACCTGTCTTAAAGCGGCTATTTGAGTATATATATATTTTTAGTGAAATAAATAAAAGTCATTCTGTTTCACGTTACTTATTAAATCCATCTTCTACGTTCCACAGTCTCATGAAAAGGCATAGCGCAATGCAAGAACAAAACAGTCTTGAAACTCCGCCCACCGGGACAGAAGGAGCAGATTGTGTACTCCCGAACGGATTGTTGGCGTACTGTAACGGCTCGAAGCGCGCTGGCGGCTCTACCCGGCGCATGAGATTTCGCACGATAGGGTAGCGCAAAGTATAAGACTGTGTTATCAGCCCTCATGGCTCAGCAGGTAAGTAAGTAGTGTGTCAATCATGGGTGGAGGGTTTGGCCCCCACCCCATGCAAAAATTCTTGCCGCATTTTTCGGATGCTCATTTCTTTTCGTCGACCAATTCCCCCTTCCCCCCACTACACCACAAACCACACCACGCGTGCTTTGCGTGCAGCTTTCGAAATGCATTAGCCATGAGACTGTGGTTCGGGGACAGGTGGATGACTGTTCCACCAATAGTATTTGGCACGTCATTCAGTGAGGGTACTGCTGTCGGAGCGATAAGAACCTCGTGGGTCTTCTTGTGGTGTATGGCACTCCATTGTATTCCTCGAGCTAATCTCTGCATCTCCATCCTCACTCTCTGTATGTGGCTGGGGGTGGTGTGGTCGGCGCTGGGGATGGGTGCCCCAGGATGTGAGTGTTTCCTGCCGCCGTACCAAACCCCTTTGCTATACTCCAGGCAAATGAACCTTTCGAGACGATCGATAGAGAAGATCAGACTGGGAGGATCGGTAGATCACAGGAGTCGGGATTGTTAGAGAGAGTATGGGACCAAACCCCTTTGCTATACTCCAGGCAAATGAACCTTTCGAGACGATCGATAGAGAAGATCAGACTGGGAGGATCGGTAGATCACAGGAGTCGGGATTGTTAGAGAGAGTATGGGACCAAACCCCTTTGCTATACTCCAGGCAAATGAACCTTTCGAGACGATCGATAGAGAAGATCAGACTGGGAGGATCGGTAGATCACAGGAGTCCGGATTGTTAGAGAGAGTATGGGACCAAACCCCTTTGCTATACTCCAGGCAAATGAACCTTTCGAGACGATCGATAGAGAAGATCAGACTGGGAGGATCGGTAGATCACAGGAGTCGGGATTGTTAGAGAGAGTATGGGAGTATACAGGCAAATTACAGAGAGATAGGTAGAGCAACGGAAGTGAGGATCTACTCTTACAAATCATAATACTACTAATTGTGATCCTCCAAACACTTCCATGATTAGCAATATCCCTCTGCAATGCACCTTCCCTCGAAACATTGAGTAGATCAAGGGCACCTCGAGTCTCGCTGTCTGGGGGTAGATCATTTCGCACTCCGTGGCTCTCACTATATCCCCACTGGGTACAAATGAGCTCGTTTGGCGTTTACGTTTGGAACTTTTAGTTTTTCTCTCTGCTCGTCTCGCTTTCTCTGACATAACGGTTGTCTCTCGCCTGGCAAACGAACTCCCCCCTCTCCCAAACGAGCTCGTTTGCTAGAGATCTTTCTCTGCCTCTCTTCTCCCACACACTCTCTAGCATGCTCTCTGCCTGGCAAACGAGGTGGGATTGGTACGGCGGCTGGTCTTTCCTGATGTCGACGTCAGGTTGAGGAAATCTCTGAGTTTTTGACGATCTGTCGTCGTCTCGTCATGAATCATGCGGCCGGCCCATCTAAACTGTGAACCTATTGCCGAAAAGAGTAGACTTTATCCAATTTTTAAATTTTTAAAAATCTTTTATAACGTTTCAAAAACTCGCCCTTTCTTTTACACGCTCTTTCACATTGTATCGTCGTCTCTCCCCTCTTCTTTGGGCTCTCCCTCCTATCCTCGCACTATCGACAGACACACAGAGACTCTCTATTTTGCAAACTGTTTAGCACATTCTTGTTCTCTCTCACAACTTTCCACACTGCGGGAGTTTAACCATTTATTGAACTGTCGCTCATACCAAATTAGGGGTTTGCAGCTTGGATAGTGGTTGTTGTTATACCTTTAAGCTGACCATGAAACAGAATCACAGAAATTTCGGGAACAGAAAATTGAAGTCTTGTAAGCTTGCATACCCACTTCAGTCTCTTTTTCTATATTATACATTTTAAATGATACATGCTTGAAGTGGACTACTGGTGGTGTACTCTCTTTCTATTCCTCGGCGCGTCTCTCGCTTTGTCATGCTCTCTTGCAGCCGTATCTGATGTTTGGGAGCAGAACGTTTTTTTCTCATATCTTTGCCTTTCAATGTCTTCGAATCGCACCCTTTGTCTAACCTATCACAGAACTTCCAAGAGAGCTTGCTCTCTCTCTCCACTCAATCTATTCATCATCTGTTAAAGTACCGCCTCTTCCTTTCAGTGTCGCCCCTTCTTCCTACAACCACTCATTTCCCCCAGCTTGTTTCAGTTTCCGTCTCATCTTATTTTTCATCAAAAAAATTATTCAGAACTTCGTTAAGTCCATGTTTGTGCCCAATCATCCTGTTCGAGAGGTACGCCATCATTCATCCTTTTTCACATAGAATAAAGGGTACATAGGTCATGCCCGTGTATTATGAAATATGCATAGTCTCGAATGTATAGTATGTTCAGCAATATATTTTCCTTGTAGAATCGTTGTTCTGTTATATCGATTCTCGAATCTGATGAGTTCTTCAATTTCTCGATCATCGTATTCTGTGCTGCAATATTCCTCTTTCTCTGTATCATAACCGTCTATTATGGTATCAGAAAATACAAGTGAGTTGACTTTCTCATAGTATCAGTCTCTCGGTTGAATATCTAGGATTGTTCAAAATTCTCAGTTCATGATTCATGCAAAAAAAGACAGCGATGATTACAGTGACAAGCCACTCCAGAAAATGATTCTTAATTCGGACGCAGAAAAGGAATTCGAGTGAGTGAAATAGATTAAAATTTCTTGAAAATCGTATTCCTCAAAAATTGGATATGAAGTAGCAGGAAGCGTAGCTCAGCTGTGTAATTTCAGAGCACCATTGCCTCAACTTCTGAATGGAGTCAAGAGAATCGAATCCTTGATCTCAGTATATAATAGTTCGCAGTCAATTTCAACTTCTGAGATTCAAGAAGAATTTGTTCCAATAAGTCAAGCCGAGAAACCTTCACACACACAAAATATCTTTAAATGACAAATTCTATACGGCTCAATATGGAATCGAAATAATTTATTTGCATTTTATTGTTCCACCTCTTCTGTTTCTCGTAACATTTCGTTCATTAAAAAACTTAACTGATTCGTTGCGTGTTAAATGTTTATTTGGTAAAAATTTGCTGAATGAAAAATATCCATTTCGCGCAAATTTGGATTATACTCATGTTTTTACCTCTCTCCTCCTCTATCTATCAAAGAATCACGCAACCTTTACTCTCTCTCTCTCTCTCGCTCTCTCTCTCAATACATCTCTAACATAGACGAGGTGCCATTTCATTTCCAGCTGTTGTAATTCTTTCACAGTCCAAATGTATCGCTCTTTAATTAGTTTAAATTTCGTTTCCAGATTTCTTAATATGATTCATAAAAAAATATACTAGTGGCTAATATCAACTAGTGGCTAACTTTTCTTCAATGTAATTTTTTATAGACTGTCTTAGCCAATCACGAAGTTCGACGTTTCGATCGATGAATGGAAGGAACGAATCGAGTTGCTTTGTTCATCTCTTTTGTAAAAGAAGAGAGAGGGCAGAGGTTGTGTCCACCCTCCCTTCGTCCATTCACCCTTCCCCCCTCCGTCTCTTCTTATTCCCACACTCCTCTCCCTCTCCTCCTCTCTTTTGCACTCTTTCTCTTTGTTCTCACAGTCCCCAATTTAGTCGTAGTTCGCTATCGTAGTGCAGGACGACTCGCTGAAGACAATGGACGATTCAATACATGATCATCTTCGGATAATTCACTACAAAGGAGAGGAGTCACAGCTGGAGTCATCGGAAATTGATCAGGTATTACTGTATCCCGAGTATTACTGTAGTTTGGGCTTCCACAGGTTCGTAACTTTGAGGGAGATACTATGGAAGTGTCTCAACAATCGCCTTCTGTCGAGCGTGAGACAATGACAGCTGAATGGGCAGTGAAGTCAACCTATTCAATTGTAACCGATCACTCACCTGCGGTAGGTCTGTTGTGTGGTCAGTTTACCTGTGAGTTTGATGTAGGTCGATTATTTTCCTCTCGTGGATCCGACGTCGGTGCATTTCCCCGGCGGCTTTGATGAAAAAGTCAACGATCCTCATAACCAGGTGAATACAATCTCTTAAGTAGGAAGGTTGATGGGAAGGTGATAATAGTCTGTCGAAGTGGTTGATGAATACTCATGCCTCTTGCCTCATGCCTCAAGAGCCTCGTGCCTCGTGAAAGTGTTATTTCAGAGAGATCCTTACGCAACTTCGACTATTCCCTCTACCAATATCAGTGAAAACAACGATGCTCTGATGAATGATTATTTCGAGAGAATGGGACAGGAAGAGGAAAACGAGGTAACGAATACAAACAGAAGATTTGGCCTCACCTTTTCCATCCTCCCGAGTTACTGGGAAGGTTAGATTTAAGTAGATCTAAAAGTGATTAAGTTCCTTACTTTCCAATGATTCATTACCCCGTTCAGCAGATAAATAATACTTTCCCATCACCTATCGCAATAGACTCTCAGTTTGACTCTTCGGATCAATTGACTTTCTCTGCGAACGATTTCTCGACTGGAATATACAGTATCCTTCTCATGGATCAGACACAGGTATTTACTATTTACAGTAACCATATTAACTGAAATAGATCTCACTCGTTTCGATAGTCTTTCTATAAAATTGATTTAAATTTCTAAGGCAGTGATCTCCCTCACTTCATGATGAAGCATAGTTTTTAAAGTAGAACGATTTTATATCTCAAATATTAACGATAATACCACTCTGCAGACTCCTTATCCCAATCCAGCATCTACTTTTCCCTCTTCAAAAGATGATTCGGTCGAAGTGAGATTCTCGCATTAATATTAATTGATATCGTTGCAAATTTCAGTCGATATTCAACGAACTCACGGGAGATCAATGCAAAATTATGGGAATCACGGAGAAGGTTAGTCTAATTTTCATTAGATATTGCCGTTCATAGAAAATTTCTTCATAAAACAATCAAAACGATTTGAACAATTCCTACGTTCATGGCTATGAAAGAAAAAGTAATCAAAATATTCCAGCGTGATCAGGGTATATATGAAGTAGATTCTGAGAAGATTGAGAACGAAAAAGAATGGTTTATCCAAGAGAAGAAACGTAGAATCTATTCTTATTCTCATCGTCCTCTTCCTATTGAGGAAAAGGAGGACGGAGAATTCGTCAACGTCATACTACGAATGCAGGTAAATTCTGTAGTGTCACTTGATAGGAAGGTGATAATAGTCTGTCGAAGTGGTTGAATAATCATAGTCTATCGAGATTGATTCAATTTCTAACTACTCATATCTTTAAAAAAAACTATTACGATGAAAAAGATGAAAAGAATGCATTTTTTCCTCGAAAATTTTGTAAAGTTGTTGACCACGATTTAGTTCTGCTCAAAGTTTAGAACCGAAAAACGGGCCCAATGTTTGCCAAGTTCTTTAAGCCGAGCAGTATTGATGGATTGACAGGCTAAAATAATAAAGATTATTTTGATGAAAAATAATCAAACTATATTTCTCTCAGGATGGATTGAACGTAAAACTGCTGACTCTTCGCCGGAATGATCACATAAAGAATCACATCTTTGAATTCTGTGAAATGGTCGGATGCAATTCATTCACTTCTGTTTTCTCTTCGTATGAATGGCTGTGGAATGTCGAAGATGAAAAATACAAGAAATGGCTGGACAGCAAACCAATTCTCCACATAACCCCATACGAATCTACGGTGTCACCCTACACTTGTGATTGTGAGATGCAGCAAATAGCGTGTAAAGGAAATTGCTTCAATCCTCGCCTCTTCTAGATCCCCCTATCGATTGTGCGAGCTTAGATCGTTTTTATAATCTTCAAATTTCTACTTCACTGTTGATGTTTCAAACATCTTTCATCAGTTTTACCATACGAGGTTGTATATACTTATTGTAATCGTGTATGTGACCTGTGCAAATCTAAATTCATCCCATACGTGCATTTTCTCCTCTTTGAATCTCTCTTAACTGTATTCAAGTATGTATTGTATATAAACACCGTAATCTCGGTAACACTAAATGTAATAACAAAAAATAAGCCGTTATTTTGAGGAAACTCTCTGACTCTCATTTACGACCATCTCCCTTGTTCTGATGAATAAGTTTGGTGAGAAGACTCCCTCTCGCTCTTTTTCTCGCCTCCCTCTCTTTCTCGCCCTATTCCTCAACCCCTCTCCCACTCTCTCGCATTCCCACGCACTCTCCTCGATTTCAAATCAGGCGCCAAAGACGGAATTCTATTCAAACTCCCACTCTCATTTTGTAGCAGCTTAGAGACTCCTTTTTTTGCCATCCCCACTCGTTCTCTCTGCAAATGTTCGATAAAGGCCATTTGTGAGTGAGCTGTCCCCTCCTACCCCCATTCCTTCTCCTACCTTATTTGTTTTCATTAATAATTAGAGTCCTTCGCTTTCACGAGATAATAATTAAATGCTTTCCAGGAATTCTGAATCTGAAATGTGCGACATTCTCATTCGCAACAAAATTTGCTGCCTGATAGAAGAAATGCTAAATCGAGGGTCTTTTGTAAGTTCAAAACACATATTCCATTCAGAAACACCTAATTGATAGTTTGGAAGAGTTGTGCAATATTTTTAACTAGCAAAGCGGTTTAATCAGAATCCCGACAACCCCTCATTGGTATCGACTGCTCAATATGAAGATGTAGAGCCCCTCGATTCTATTGGTATCGTTGCCGCCAAACAAATGATTGTTCAACAATTCGAAGACCACGTAAGTACATTTTAGTCGATCATAGTGGTGTTTGGACAATAATACTGATTAGACAATGACGGAGCTCTTTCTCCCATTGCCTAACGAGCGGGAGAAAATCAAAAAAGTGTGCGAAAAAGTGAGAGGTCTGTGAAATCTCGTAGATATTTTGAGGCGGCTAAATTCGTTTCCCCGACTGCTGAGAATCGAGGACTGGTCGATGCAATTATGGCTGAAGAGATTGTGAAGGTAATTTTTTCTTTATGAAATAAGTGAGAACCTCATAGTTATCAAATAAACTATTCTGATTCGTCGATTCAGATCAAGCACCGATATGAAACTTGGAATCCTCGAGCGATCGGAGACAGAAATGCAGAGAAGGTGAACAAATTGAACAATTACTTTACATTTATTTGCGGGTTCTTTCAAATTTTTGTTTAGTCCCGATCATTGAATATTTCTAGAAGCACTAAGAATGGAGGATTTCCACCTCGATAGGAAGCAAACCATAAAATATTCTGCGCGTGTTCCCATTTTATCGATGACGGACCGCAGGAAATGACCCTTTGACATTTGAGATAGAGAATAACGCAAACAGAAACAGTAATGGGTGGTAGCAGAAGGCCCGATTCTCTATCTTATTTCTTTATGATATTCTATTTTGGTATTCCAGGTGTTAGGATCATCGGTAGAGGGAAAAGCGTTGAAGGAAGAAATAGAATTGAACGGAACAGAATCTGAATCTACCGGTGATTCAGTCAATCTACGTTTTCTCGACATGGAAACGACAAATATCGAGGTCTTCACAAAGGTGCGAACTTACGTATATGGTATGTAGATTGGCAAGAAATACTACGTTGTAACCTCATCTGCTTTATTTGAAAATATTGATTTTTCTTTTTTTTTTGAGGACGGCTTGACGGTTCTCTTCAATCTCGCTTCTCATATTACGATGGCACAAGTATTGAATACGATGGCACATATCATGGGTATTTCTCCTGCTTCTATCCTCTTATTTGTTGATGATCTTCAAATCGATTTGAATGTAACTGCGATCGAAGTAAAATGGAGGAAATGGGAAAGAATCGAGGCAAGAATAGTAGTGGAATCGATTATTTGATTGAACAATCACTCGATCATTTTTCCCATTGTTAGTGGGAGAATGTCAAGAGTCCTCGGTTGTCTATATATTTCTAATGTAAAATTTACTCGTTCTTTTTGGTGCCGAATGTGCGACGCAATTTTGAAGTGATAAAGTGATGTTCTGGAATGTACTAAGAAATTGATAAAAATTGAGTTTCCAAAGCAGGTAGCTTCCGGAGAGTGGTCCGGTTTTCCGAACTCAAGATAAAGGAATGTTCCCTTTTTCAGAGGCACCCGAAAATCTCCTTGTTGACACTTTCCAAAAAAGGGACTTTAACCAAAACAACGTCCTCATCCTTAGAACAACGCCCGCTGTCATCTGTTTTGTATCGGTGTCTCCCCTTTACAATAACACATTTCACAACATGTGACAGTCCTCCCCTCCTTCTCTTTTCTCTCTCCGTTACTCCTTTGTCTCTAACCCCGATCGGAAGGCAACTATGAAAGAGACTTCTCTCTTCCCTACTCTCATTTCCTTCCCTTCTTTCATAGGTCTTCTTCCCTCAACCCATCCGCGATATTGATTGATATATCTTTTTACAACTATTTTTGTGTTTTTGTTGAGGTAATCACTGTGGGTCAATCGGTTCGTGATTCACCATCTCGAGATTTGCTGTACTCCCTCGGTTCTACTATCAAAACTGACGTATGTGAACTTTGTCGGGAGTGGGGTTTTGGGATTTCCCAAAAAAATCCCGGCACGTTGTTACTTCTGAACGAATTTATTCATTTTTTTAATAAAGCGGGGAAGGATTCTGGTTCAACGCATTAAGCTTTATCTATAGTTCCGGATTTGATACGCTTTATCTATAGTTCCGGATTTGGGAACGGTCCAGGGGAGTTAGGTGTTTCAGCGATCCCGGAGAGTTCGGTAATCGGCTCCAGTTTCGGTTCAGCGGGATGGCGCTCGTTAGCCGATCGAAGTTCGGGTCAGGATA
This sequence comes from Pristionchus fissidentatus, assembly GCA_036245785.1. Classification (NCBI taxonomy): domain Eukaryota; kingdom Metazoa; phylum Nematoda; class Chromadorea; order Rhabditida; family Neodiplogasteridae; genus Pristionchus; species Pristionchus fissidentatus. The sequence continues at coordinate 5,307,317 of BTSY01000007.1, forward strand.
AGCACAAACGTATTTTAAGTGAGAGGGCTTCTCTCGATTTCACTCGCTCTCTCACACTAACAACTTCCCTTTCTGTATCATCTGCCTGTAAAATTATCTGCCACGCTCCCGGCACATGATTTCAACAGTACAGTAAAGGGTCCTGGACGAGACCAAACCTGAGAGAGTACCTATCGATAACACTCGCCCCCCGTAAACCACATTCTGTAGGACAGTTTATGCAAAATCCCGGAATTAACCGAAAGAGGTCCCATTTGTCCATTTTGAGGACATGATTCTTCATCTTGTCTTCTGCGTCCTGTTCTTGCACGCGCAGGCTCACGACCACTATTATGACGGTAACAACATACAAATTTTAATAAATTAAATTTTAGATAGAGGAATGTCACTTGCTGTGAAATTTCCATAGTTTGCCTACTGGAGATTCTGACCCAGTAAACGTTTACCAATCAGAACAATCAAATTCTCCGTAGAATTTCCTAGGTGTCAAAATATGCTTAACTATGTAATTGCAGATATCATGACCGATGAAGAGCTGAACTCACTTCAAGGTAGACATACGCGTGCATCTTTCTTCCCGTATTCTTCATATTTTTTGAATCTGCCTAACCTTATCACAAAGAATTATTTTTAGTTGTTTTTGTATATAAGCCGTTTATGAAAAGGGTATTCGGGTTTACGGAGAATCGAAAAAAGAGGTACAAAGAATGGATCTGATTGTAAAGCTATTTTCAGATACTCTCTTCGAAGAGTCGGAAACTGACGGGATCGCCTTTATCGATAACAGGAATTTTCCGGTTTCAGGTTACTTATTTATATGTGAATTAGTTAACGCTGCAAGTGGGAAATAGAATACCTTCCCGTCATTTAAGTATTTACGATAATCTATCCAATGAATATAGAGGCCAATATTTAGATCCTTATGTTCTCAAGATGATTACTCAAGAAAATTTTGAAAGCAGGATTAATTGATTTATGTTATGCTATTTGAATTGCTTTTCAGAGCTCCCTCTCAAAATATATCCCTCAATGGAAGACTGTATTCAGGCCTGTAATTATACCTGCTGGGTAGTTCAAGTACGTATTAGTTATTCAATTCAATTTATCTCATGGACGCAATTAAGTTCGAATGAGAAAACAAATCGATAATTGAATGTAAGACAGTGTTGTGAGCTAAAAAAGCTAAACAAGTATGTCTCAATGTAAGCATACAATTCAAAAAAGCGTATTTTTGGAAATTTTCAGATGAAGTTTGAAAATCCTGAAGCTAATCTTGACGATATTCCCCTCTTCATTAGACCTCCGACATAATCATTTGCAGGAACTTATCGTCGACAATACGCTTCATTCACTCACGGAGTGCTCATCGGAGAAGAACGTTGTTCATGAGGTAGCACCTAAAACACTTGTCAGAAGATGTTACTTAAAGTTACCGGGAATCCACATTTTTGGTGTCTGATCTAACGACGGAATCGAATAGACAATTGCCGTAAAAGGAAGGCTGTCGAGGCAAAAATGCTAAAAATAGATAATTAGGCCGTGACACAGCTCCAAATGTCCGAAAATAGAGCACTGATCATCAGGAAAGTTCGCGCAAATTCAAATGTGAATATTTCATCATGTTGTCTTCTGGCGCTCCAGCCTTTTTTCGCTTCTTTTTTTTGCATACTTCAATGCCTCATTATTTTTATTGTCGTATAAGAATTTATGTAACGAAAACATCGAATGAGAAAAAGAGATTACAAAAAAGACCGCGACGCGACACGCGACGCTCGCCATTGACCATCAGGGAATACCGCGAATTCAAAATTATTCTGTGGATTCCCGGTAACTTTAAAGATGCGTAAGGAAACACTTACTTCACTCTAAATTAGTAATAACTAGCCATTTTGTTATTGTTGCTTCAACAGGGGCACGGCTTCGCCACGTCGATCATCTGGATTGCCTCTTTCCTCCTCATTCTTCTCCTCCTCATCGCTGGCATCGCCATCGTCATATACGTCAGATGCATGTAAGCACGTGTTATCATATTCAACTAACTTGGACACGTTATTCTTAGGAAATCTGAAGATTGGGTGAACTTACCGTACTCCTAACTGTTGAAAGTGCACTTGATTCCTCCACTACGATGAAGTCAAAATGTCTGTCTGTCTGTCTGTTTTTTTCTAATGTTCATTGCATTCCAGCCGTCACGGTCGTCACGGAAGACGCGGTAAAGGAGAAGAAGTGTCAGATCCCAAGTGAGCCGTCTTTATTCCAGTCTTTGATATTTTCTGTATTTTGAAACGTTCCGTCGATTGGGAAAGTGTAAATTGCAGCGCGATAGAAATGGGAAACGTGCAGTCAACTACGGTAACTGCACATACTTCTTCTTCTCAACTTCCCACATCTTCCCCAACTGAATGTTGATTACCGCTTCTCCTTACCAGATAAGAGAAATCAGATACCTCGTACGATGCCCCAGAATACTGTAACTCGCTGTCTCGTTTTTCGTCAGTTCACGTCATTGTTGCAATACTAATTCGAACTTTTCATTTATTAATGCTTCGTCGATTCAATCAGTTTTCAATTCGACTATCGAGTTGAGCCCAAATCTGACATCGATTCCATGTTCCCCAATCCCATTTCCCAAGTCACGTCGACTTCCCATTTCCTGAATTTTTTCATCAATTCTTTTTTTAATTTTTTTTCATTTTTCATTAAAGGCTGTTTCCGGACAATCGATTTAATTCAACCGATGTCGTAATTTTGATTTGCTCTTATATAAAATAAAAATTTGCTCCTTTCTCACCAATGGCTCAAAATTGTTTTAAATTATCGATGCTCAAGTCTACGCGTACCCATTTATTACATAGTCATAACAATAGAAAAATTTCTCGACTTTGCGCGGAATTTCTATCATATTCATCACCTTTATTACTTGTTGTAGATTTGTTTCATTTCCAATGAGTATTTTTATGTAAGCGCGTTGCGATAATTTTTCAATTTTTATCCGAGCGCAATTTCCAGCAACGGATCGAGTTGGCACAATAAGCAATAAAAAGGTGCTCGCTCAGATCGCGTAAGCGGATTTCAATCGACGCTAGAGGGTGGAAAAGCAGTAGAAAAAACGATGCATAACATAGAGTAAAGATTAGGTGTGTACAGGGAGTTTGTCTCCAGATTGGGCGCCTTTAGATCTTCCAGGCGGGTCTTTTGTCGCTGCTTGAACTGGGTGCAGCAGCTGCTGCAGCCGGTGGTTGAGTCGACGATTCCTTCTTGTTTCGGCCGAAAAGAGCTCGAGAAGGCGACCGTCGTTCGAGATCGGCGTCAGACGGAGAAAGAAGGTTCCTGAGAGCACAAACTTTGGAATCTTTTATATCCGGGATTTATAAAAAAATACAGATTCTAACTCATGGGATGATCAAGGTTGCAGAATCGAAACACATTTGAGAGCTTTGAACCTATATTTGAATTCTTTCTTGATTAGTAAATACTTATTGTTCCTACAATTAGACTTTTTCCGTAAAATATTTCGTGTTTACCTGCTAGACGAGGACATGTTATCATTTCCTTCCATCGAAGAAGTTGATTGTTGTTGTTGCATCTTCGCCTTTCCTGGACTTCTCTCACGCAGTCGAGTGAGAAGAGAAGGAGATTTTGACCGTTGAATTGATGGAGATTTCTCTTTCAACCTGAAATCACCAATCTATTTGTAATTTTAATTTAATAAACGAGTTCACTACTAGTTCCAAAATATAGAAAAATCGTACGCATTTGCGGCAGCTTTCTCTGCTTTCTCAGCTTCTTTCTTCTTCGCCGCCGCTTGAGCCTCAGCTTCACGCTTCTCCTGCAAAATTCATGAAGCTCAACATTTTTTGATAATCACATCACGTCTGTCTAGGCAGCTCCTTCTTATTTATTGATAACAAATCCGATAGCTAATTCATTTTTATCATGTAGGCTCATTCAGATCGATAAATTGAAAAATAGATTACTTTATTCAATCTCACCTTCTTGTCATGGTTCTTGTCCGTCATTGAGCTCACAAAGTTTTGTAGTTTGCTCTTCTGCATTTTCAATCCAACGAGGGAATGCTCGCCCCCAACTGATGCCTGCGATTAATATAATTATGTTAAGAGTGTTGATGTGCTCCTTTATTTTATTATATTTTACAGTGGTGCATTCCTCACTAAACTACTGCATTTCAGGGGGGGGGGGGGTCCATACCATAATCTCTCCCCCTCGAGATATAAATGTGCCGAAAATGTTTTTAGGAAATAATTATGTGCCCAGCATCTGATGCGAATGAGTCCAAAAGACCTATATGATCTGGGGGCTGTATAATCTGTTTAGAAGTTGGCCATCTTTTCATTTTTCTTTTTCTTCAGTTTTTGACTTAATCTTAATCCCTTTGCATTAGTTCGATAAAGCACGATGAAAAAGTAAGTATGCCAACGAAATCAACATAAAATATAATGTAAGCGACTAGCAAATTCGTGTTAAAGATGGCCGAAAACTAGAAGTTGGCCATCTTCTGTTTGCGCGGGCTAGACAGTGACGAGAGAGCACGGGGATCGAGGAGAGGGAAAAGTATGCATGTGTTGTTTACTTTTATTGCGAAACTCTGCGCTCTCTCTTGTTTACGTGCTCTCTCGTCACTGTCTAGCCCGCGAAACAGAAGATGGCCAACTTCTATTTAAAAGTTGGCCAACTTCTTGTTTTCGGCCATCTTTAACACGAATTTGCTAGTCGCTTACATTATATTTTATGTTTATTTCTTTGACATTCTTACTTTTCCATCGTGGTTTATCGAACTAATGCAAAGAAATTAAGATTAAATCAAAACTGACGAAAAAAGAAAAAAAGAAAAGATGGCCAACTTCTAACAGATTATACAGCCCCCTGGTTACCGATCGATCCTTCTTCTTCGGTATATCATCCATCATCACCGTGTCAATTCGCTCGTGCAGTTCAGTGATGAGCGCGTCTTTCTGCTCCAGGGCTGATTCCAATTCCAGAATACGAGTACGCAGCTCCTGAAGATGAAAAATTTACACAATAAGTGAGTTTACTGCTAGAGCTGTTCGCTATAGCAAATGTGGACAACGATCAGTCTAATCAGAGTTAGCACACGATATGTTCATTGATGTAATTCACTACCTTCTCCTTCGCCAAATCGACGATAGCAACAGGCGTTGGTTTCTCCATTTCATCGGTCTGAACGTCAATCGATGACGTGGCGATACTGCATCTACAATAGGCAATACTATATTCATTCCATTTTGTTATCATTTTTTTCAGAACAACATATTTTTCGATTATTTTGTGTAGAATTTTGTGGGTTGATTAGAATAAACTGACGACTGTGAGTTCTTCTCAGATTGTTCCACGAGTTCTCGTTGTTTCTCCTCGAGTTCAGCTTGGAGTTCGTCGATTCGAGCAGCGAATGACTCCTGAATCGACATTTGAGAAACAATATTATTTCCCCCAACTAATCACTTTCCGTAAACCTCCAATACATAATCTCAGTCTTAATCGTTTCTGTTATTGGAGTTGCTTACTACACGGGAATTACTGAGGAGTATCTCACGTTTTTTTTATTGCATTATTCAGTTTGTACTCAACGTATCTATATCAGTAAATGTTGTTGTTTTTAATACCTTCTCTTTTCTCAGTTCTTCGACAATTCCGACGTGAACCTTCTTCTCTTCAAGCAATTCATCCTCAAGAGCGAGTACCTGTCGAGCCTCCTCGGATCTAGAAAAAAACGACGACTTTTCGGTAAATATATGTGAATTGAGAGGATATCTTGTGGAACGAGCTATTTCGATCACAGATCCCTTCAGTTACGGTTTCATGCTATTGATAAATCCGCGGTTTTCGTATCAGGTTCCGGATTGGCAAGGATAATTTCAAGCTTCTCGTTTGCATTTTCCTAGTAGAACCGGATCAGCTGATGCTTGCATCGTCACTTCCAAAAATTGGGCGGAATGGCCGAGTGGTGTAAGCAACTGCTAGTCATTCGAAGGGTCACGAGTTCGATCCCCGCCCAGGCCAACCAAGCCTTCCATCCACCCCGGGGCGGTAAATTGGTAGCAACTTTGATTGCGAAAGGTAAACGTGCCCTAGATGCCTTGGGAAAGCTTGGGTTACGTAATCCCACGTTGCAGCTGGCTTACCGGCTTGCCCCATCTAGCGTGGTAGCTTGCTACTGTAAAATCGCTTGACATGGAACAACTTTACCTTTTACCTTTTTTTTATTTTGATCTCCCGGCCATCAATACAAATATGAATAAGAATAATATGCTAGATTGAAATCCAACCTCTGATCATCTCCACTCTTTGTGAGATGCTTGATTTGTTCCGTTTTCTTCTTCAATTCTCCCTTTATTCCTTCCATTTCATCCATGAGAGATTCGCACTGAGCCTGCATCTCAATCAGCTTCTGATCCGAAGTTCCCGTACTGTCACGAAGAGAAGAAAGTTCAGAAGCCAGTTCTGATTTCTGCAAGGATAGCATTAGATTATCAATAATATGCCGCAACACTCGTCTATCTTCTTTTATGGTAAATGATTGCGTGACAACTTTCTACGAGGGGTTTTCTTGAGGATTACGATATTTGATTACAAAAACTGTAATTGTAATCAGGACGAACCTCCTTATCGAATTGATCGTTCATCTTCTTGCTCTTCTCACTCAATTCCTTCTCCATTCTCTTCTGCTCCGCACTCACAGCCTCTTTGATCTCCTTGGCGAATTCGTCTGAAATGCCAATTATTTGTCATCGATCCGTTTTTTACGGCAATACTTTCGATATAGCACTGTAGAATGAACAAGTCGCGTGTATCGGTTGAATTCTGATTTGCTCACCACGAAGTTTCGAATCCTGTTTAGCGAGCGCCTCATCGATCTCTTTCTTGTTACTTTTTACGTCATCATTCGAATTGCTCTCCAATCGCTCCTTCAGTGAACTATTCTCGTTCTCCAGCGTACGAATTCTGAATTGTAGTAAGCTGATGTTCGAACTGTACTTTCTTTTTAAAAAATGTAAATAATCATTTGAATTTTACTGTACTAGGAAATCTCTTGACCCACCTCTCAGCATCCGAGAACAATTCTTGTTCGTCCTTCTCGCATTGAACTTCAAGCTCGGCTATCTACAATTTTTCAGATACAAATCTATTTTTCCAGACGCTCAGCCCAATATTTTAGTTTTCTTGTTCCAATGTTCAGTGTTTTAGTGATGCTACTAATTGGGCACAATTGATAATACCGTACCCTTGCATGCAACTCCTCGATTTCTCCACTGTTTCCTGCCCCCATCATCTCCATCTTCACTTCTTCTCTCAATGCTGTCAACTGATCTTGTGTGCACTGATTCTCCACTTCGACTTTTCTACGGAGACGATCGATCTCCTCGTCTTTGGCAGCGATTCGATCACTGAAACATCAATTTTTTAAAGTATCTCATATTAGGAGCCCTCTCCCTCTAAAAGACTAAAGTCAGGTTCAACAGCACGGTTAGTAGTCGGCGCCTACTTGATAGTTTCGTCGGTACCTCTGGCTACAGCACTCGCCCGTTTTCATAGGCTGTACCAACAATAATCTATAATATCCTCACCGAGAAGTCTGCAAACAATCCGAGAGACTCCTCGTCTGTTCTAGAATCTCAGCCAATCTACTCTCCATCTCCTCAGGATCCTCAACTCCATCAACAAACTTCGCTTTCAATGCATTCAGCTGAGCTTCGAGGGCCAATTTCTCGTTTCGAAGTGCCTCCAATTCTTGCTCGGTAGCCTGACAAATTTTCTTTTGAATGAATTTCGGTGAACATAATTTATGCATTGTGCAAATCAACATGTCTGGTACTCTTTTGTCGTAAAATATCCATGATATTTGGATACTTGTTTCTTCTATGCGAGGCCAAGAGAGGGACGAGAGACGGAGACCGGAAGACATTTGGTAATCTCCCTCACCTCCTTCAATTCAACTTTGTCCATCTTCGCTGATGTCTCCAATTCCTCCTTTAGTGCCGTGTATTGCTCCTCCAACTCATTCAATTTGCTACTGAATTCCTTCTTCATTGAGTGCTCGCGCGCCTCCGCTTGCTGGCGCTCCTGATGAATTTATTTTTGTTTTTTCCACAATAATTTCAAGCCTCATCTACACGTTGTCATGCAAAGGTTGCTAGATTTTCGCGACTTTTCTGCCGTGTACTCGATCCGCGTGCACTTCGACGCGGAGAAATAAGTAGCTTTAGATATTAGCAAACTAACTAGCAGGGTGTGTTGAGGTTAAACTACGTTATGGTAGGGTGCGCACTACGTTTTCAAAGTATGGTTCAGGGGGGCGTTCAGTTGCAGGGCACAAATCGGTCCAGGGGGAGCTTTGCAGCCGACTCCAGGCTCGGTCCAGGGGGAGCTCTGTAGCCGGCTCCAAGTTCGGTCCAGGGGGAGCTCGATAGCCGGCTCCAGATTACATTGAAGCTCAACTTATGTTGGGGAGTGTTAATCGCTACAAAGAGTACTGGCTTATTCCGTTGCAAAAGGCTCGTGAGGCTGAGAGCGATCGAAAAAAGTTGCCACGGAGCCACGAAGTGGCGTAGTGGCAACTTTTTTCGATCGCTCTCAGCCTCACGAGCCTTTCACAACGGAAACGCAAGATACAGTGCGTTCAGAACGTTTTCGAACACTTTCCCGACATCACAAAACGCTTTTCCTGTAATCCCCTACGCTCTCTGAATCATTTTGGAACTTTTCGAAAATTTCGATTTTCCACGTTAAAACGTGTTAGAACACGTTCTGACACGTTTCTGACATCGCAAAACACTTTTCCTGTGTTCCCCTACGCTCTGTGAATCATTTTGGAACTTTTCGAAAATTTCGATTTTCCACGTTAAAACGTGTTAGAACACGTTCTGACACGTTTCTGACATCGCAAAACACTTTTCCTGTGATCGCCGACACTCGCCGGTGCGTTTGGAGAAAGTTCGAAAATTTCGATTTTTCATGTTAAAACTCGGCAAAACAGGTGAAAACGTGTTTCACGGTACTCAAAACCGTGTTAGAACAGTTTCTGGCACTTGCGAAAAATGCGGCAAAAGGTTTGCCCGCGGCGGGGATCGAACCTGGGGGTCTCGGATTCAAAGTTTGGCTCGTAACCCACTTGGCTATGGATTTAGTTAATTAAATTTTGTAAAATTTGAAAGGTATTCTGGTCGGGAATCATATGCAAAAGGATTTGGGAAGATAGCGCGATTTTGAAGCGAAATATAAGGAAAATACGAAAAACGTGACCGCCGGACACACAGACAGACAGACACACACACACACACACACACACACACACACACACACAGACGTTCTGAAATAATAGTCTTTAGTAATTCAATGGATACTACCTTCGTTAGCAGATTCTCGTAGTGTTCCTTCGTCGTTTCACGCTCGCCTTTGAACGTCTCGAGGACCTAAACAGTTCAATTTATGGAAAAGTGTCTATCGATAATTCAATCGATAAGGGTACTGTATTCTGAAATGCGTACCGCTTCGAGTGCGTGCACTTGACTGTTCTGTAGTTGTGTCTGACTCTCACTCTGACTCTGCAGATTCTGTCGCTCCTTCTCAAGGAAGTCAACCTGGAAAACGAATTCCAATTTAGTAACTAGAGGATCTGATCGCTGAACCCTTAAGTGCTATCATATTTGATTGCTTCTAAAAATCCACGAATTCCTTCCGGCCTTCGACGAATAGATAAGTTATCTGCTCTTCGAAAAGTGCAGTGATGTCATCATTTCTCCGAATTTCACACCTTCTTCTTGAGTGTTTTCACTTCAGCTTGAAGATCTTTGATGACTGCTTCCAATTTGAGTTTCGTCGCTTCGACGACATCCAACAAGTCTGAAAGACACAACAATGCAGAGACAGCAATGTAATTACCTGCTGTGGAACCTGCTCACAAACATAAAAACGAACAAAAAATCTGACCGCATTTTCTTCTTAGTTCCTCTTCTTGTTCTTGATATTTGACAGTCGTTTGTTCCAGTTGACTTTCCATTGTTGTCAACTTGCGAAGAGCATCGTTCGTCTCATTTCGAGCCTCTTCCAGCTGAAAAAAATCATATCCATTTTGTCGAAAATATTTGTTTAATCGGTATGTTTCGCATTACGTTATATTTTTCAAGAAATTACACGAATTTTATTGAAAACACCCGAGAAAAAAACGTTTAAATTTGAAAGAAAGTAAACCTCCTGGCTGATCTGTTGCACCTCTGCCTCCTTGGAGAACAACTTCTTCTCAAGAGCCGAAACCTGCAGAGAAAAGCAATTTATTATTCGCGTCCCATTTGTCTTCTTCCTTACTTCATTCTTACAGCTGGACAACTCGTCTCTCGATCGTTTTGCTTGATGTTGCAGCTCTTGGATGCGATCGTGGAAATCTTCTTGCCTGTAAATTCGTTTGTCTCAAATCGCCCTTTTTTGTTATGAAAGTAGTTTTCTTTCTTTCGGGGTCCACTAGAAACGAGACAAGTGTAATAACAAGCAATTTCATTTTCAATTCAATGATTTTGGTCTCATTTCCAGTCTCTTCAGGCAATAATGGTCAGATAAGGATAGATCGGAATTCTTCATGTGTTCATACAGTCCACTATTGGAGCCCGATTGCTTGTATCTGCTCATCTCCGAGGTAACAATCAAGCACAACTAATAAAAAAATAACAAAGAAAGTATTGTTTACTACCTTGCAAGAAGTTCCTCCTTGAGTGCTTCCTCGTGGTCTCTAAGTGCCTCCAATTCCCTTGAGTAGAGCATCTTCGCAGCCGCCAGTTCCGTTTCATAGAGAGATTGAGCTCGTCGCAGTTTCATCTCGAAAGTCTCACCTAGTCGATCCTTAAATCACAAAATTGATCAACTCTTTGCCGTGATTCACATCATCGGTTATTTAAAATTCGGTAATATATTTTCCTATCCTATTGTCAGAAAATCACCCTCTCAAATACCTCCTTCATCTCAAGTAATTTCGGAGAGTAACCCTCTCCCCAAAATCTTCCCCATATTTCTTGCCAAGTTCCAGCCAAATTACTATTATCATTGTCTCTCACCTTTTCCTGTCTCAATGACTTTCGCTCCTCCTCAAGCCGCTGAATCTCGAGCAAATACCTGCAATTTTATCAATTCCATCTATGAGTTGTTAATTAAGTCGCACGTTCATCTCGACTTATGACTTGGTGAAAGTCGCCGAGAGAAATAAAGTCGTACTTCTGTTCCAAATTGAGCAGTTGGCTCTCGCTGAATCGTTGTTCGAGCAGTTTGATTTCCTTCTGGTGCTCTTCTCTCAATTTCTCCAGCGCTTGCTCTTTTTCCCGCTCGAAACGCTCCTGGAAACGAAATTTTTGATTCGATCTTTGATTTTCTTCTTCTTTGGATAACATGTTGTTTTCCTTTGATTTGTTGCTTTTTTCCGTTCCTTTCCGCTAATGGAAATCATGCGTATGCCAGTGCACTCCAAGTCCCGAGGGACACTCAAGGAACACTGATTTATTATTTCTTCTTTCCATGTTTTCACTAATTCGTGACCGCCTAAAAGCTTACGTGTCCCCACTTTGCTTTCCTCGTTTGCCTTTCACTTTCCGGACATGTTTTGTACGTTCGACATGATAAACAAACTCAACAAAAGAGTCGCTAAACTCAAAAGCATAACACACTTTGAGTCTGACCCATTCACAAAGAATGGATGGGAGTGCATTAAACGGCCCTCATAGTTCTCGGCCTGTTTACATATTCTGAACAAGGAAGAAGAATGATTCATTCTCTTACCTGTAGTGACTGGAAGTTTCTCATCTTGGAGTTGAACTCTTTCTTGGCGGCGAGCACGTCCTCGCTGAGTTCGATGATCTTCGTACTGTAGTCTGCCTCGAGTTTCTTCTCCCTCTCAGACACCCTCGATTGGTACTCGGTGAAAGTACCCATGACATTGTACTGCAATTGAACAGGGAGTTAATTTTAATCCAACAGGCGTGATTGACAGAATTGCGCCCCCGCTTCTAGAGATCTCACTATACAGAAAGAAGTCGTCTCCATTTTCGATCTTGCCCTCGTCTGTGAACCTTCTTCTCTTTCTAGTCTACACTCAAAGTGCAGTCTCATGCTTCTCACGTCTCATCTTTCACTCGTTTCCACATGAACACTCATGGTCTAGCAGACTCATCAGAATTTCCAAGAACCTTCCTATTTGAATTCGTTCAAAACACTGTGCAATATTCTTCAAGCTGTTCTCTTATCTAAGATGAACATGATGGCTCAACGGCTTAGCTAATTTGATCATTCATATGATGCACATTGCAATTTCACGCGAAGGATAAGCCTTCTAGCCAGCCTGAACTTACGAACGAATAACAACATGAACTTTCGAAGATGTGCTGCGACATGTAGAATAACACTCTAAAGATCAGTGGCAAAGAACAGAAAGTCTCTCTGAGGGATTATATCATACACAGAGTCCATTTTCATGGAATGTGGACTTTCTTTACGATATTTTGCGCGGAAATTTAGAATGTTCACATTAATGGAACTTGTAAAGTCACCTTTTGCCGTTCATACTCTGCTACCGTATCCTCCAAATTCTGAATCTTCCTTTTCAACTCAACTTCTCGTCCTTGTGGTCGAGGATCTGAACAGGGAAGTGTCAGTTGATTGTCGTCGGGAAATTCCCGGAAGTTGAATTTGTCCCTTTCTTTTTCTCTTCCTTCTAGGGAAACATCTCAAATAGTGAAGCACCGGAAGGTGTCGCTCATTAAGAAACTGCTGATTGGGAGCTGTCAAGAGTCCTCAACAACTACAAGTGTTTCCTTCTTTCTTTCCTTCTTCTTTTCTCGATATTTCTCAATCAACCACCGATCGACCACAGCACGACGTCAGTGATTTAATAAAAAATGAGGAAGTGTTATTGTCATTTCCTCTTGTAGTCGGTTAGAACTGCACGAAATTGGCATTTTTAATGAACTCGCGCGGTTTTCTGCTCGAGGAAGTCCGATTTTACAAAAGCCTTCAGAGACAAATAACATGCACGCCACTCATTCTCAGAAGTCAGTCACACAAGTTCATACAATTCCGAAAACCATGCAAGTCTGAGTCAAAAGTGTTATTGAGTTGTACAGCATATTCTATGAGAATTACTCGCGCAAAGAATTCCTAGTGAAAGTGATGTTTAGGGCATATACTTTTCGTATTGCGGCGCTTGTAATATTGTGCGTGAACTGAGAAATAATTCGGTTGTGATTCGCAACTTATTTTTCAAATTTCTGATCTTGTGACCATAGGTGGGCGTGAGTTTCCCGGAGCATCGTGCAGATTCGGATGTTTTTAGCATTGTTCTATTTTCTACGGTTACAAACTGTAATTGACTTACTTGGATAGGGGTACCGCGCAAGAATGTCTGCTGTCCTTCTATGGTTGTGACTCACCATGAACTGAGGCCCGTATCATGGACAAGAGACTGGCGCTATCGGAGATGTCTTCGTATGCCCCTTGTCGACCGGAGAAGGAAGGATTGGGACTAAGGGCGGGAGAGGACGACTGCTGCACCGGCTGCACCGTATTCACTTGAAGGTGCTGCTGTTGCTGCAATTATTGATTGATTATCCATCTGCATTTTCTTCCTTCTCCACGGTCGAGTTTTCTTTGGAAATGTTTAGTTAGTTTAGGATCAGGCCTAGTTGTTCTTCCGCCAGACCAGCTCAAAGACGAGAACTACCTTTACTTTTACCTTAAGGTGAGGATCTAAACTGAACGTGTTTGACCTGTGCCAGTATGGGATTTGCTGGAGGCGCCGGCCATGCAGCAATGTTTGGTCGGGAATCATGCGAGATCGTGATGGGCTCGACCCTGCAATCGTCCATTGTTTCCACTTCCATACACTGATTGGTTGAGCCTAGTTTTGAAGCGCCACACATGATAAGAACTTTAGGAGGCAAGAGACAATTGTTATGTCAGAACCGGTATTGCCAAATAGTTTTCATCGTACTCCGTTTCGGATTCTGTAGTGATCAGTTGATCTCTTGTGAGCCACGTCTGCTTTTGTGTCATTTGTGGTTTAGAACTGCAGCAATTTGCAGATTTTCAGGTGTCTGCAAACCATTATGACGGAGGTGCATTTTACTGCTCGCTGACGGCGAAAAATGAGTTCATTCGTTAGTTTATTGCCTCTCTCGGAAACGGTAGTTCAGCAGGTTTGCACGTAAAGCGGACTACGGTAGTGAAATCACCTCATTTTTCGGCGAGGTCATAAAATGGAATTATTCGAAAGGGCACCCAGCAAGCAAAGTCCTCATCCCATTGGGATTATGACTAGTACGAAAACTGTGCACGTTAAAAGGACTACGGTAGTGAAATCATCTCATTTTTCGGGGCTCCAATAAAAATAATCGACTAGAAAGTCCTCATCCCATTAAAAATATAATTAGATTGTTTTGCACGTCAAACCGACTACTGTAGTGAAATCACCGCATTTGTCGGAGATGCAATAAAAGTTATTACTAGAAAGAGCACCCAACAAGCCAAGTCCCATTAAAATATAATTAGCACAATATCTTTGCACGTGAAGAGAACTACGGTAGTGAAATCACAATTTTTTGGCTCTATAATAAAAAAGTAATCATTAGAGAGGCACTCAACCAAACAATTCATTATCCAACTAAGTTTATGATTAGTCGTAAATCATGTGTTTATCGCTCGTTTCTCTCACTTGAGAGAGAGAGAGGAGACAGATTGGATGACTTGAGACTGACGTCAACCTGGGAGGCTTCTCAACAGTGTAAGGATCTCCTCTCGGGTTCAAGACTGAAGGGGGTGACAGAGAGAGAGAGAGACGTGTAATGTGGTGGCTGCTGCTGACCGTCGGGACTGCCTCGGCAACAGCTGACTCTTCTTCTCTCTCTCTTCCCTCCCTTCGAATCTCCCACTAGATCCACTACTCTATTGTCAATCTCACCACACCTGCGCCCAATGAGAAAACGCATCAACAAAAGCACAGAAGAGGCTAACTAACTAATGGTCTATACTACCAGTGCAACTCATATCCCACTCTGTTTACCGCGCAGATGCTATTGAAAGAGATCTTAGGAAACGACGAGTATGAATGGAGGGGAGATTCCCTCCATGCACAACACTCATCGTCTACCGTACAGTCGGAGATGGGTATGTACAACCTTAAAAAGTCTACCGTCGTCGCACAGACAAACGTACTCGCGCATTCACTCGTCCATACTGGCGTGGAAGTGCAATTTATGGAGAGAGAGAGATAGAGAGAGAGAATAACTAACGTTTTGTGTGGTCGGGGACTCCTCGATGCTCTTCTTCCCATACTCCGACTGCTCATGGGCGAGACTGACCTCATCGAGCCCTCAAACTCATCCGACAAATGACCCAACTGCAAAGACGACTAATTAGTCTTTACCTAATTAGGTACATTAATTAATTATATATTACCCGTTCTCTGAATCGTTCGTTCATTGTTGTTGTTGTGTATACAATTCTTGCTCCGATAGTTGCTCCCACCGCCGGGAGAACTGAGGAGTCGTCGATACTACTCGGAGACCTACAATATACTGGAATAAGACCTGCACGGGATTATCGATACTCCGTTGCTTTGCAATAGAGATGCAAATGAGGAGTTTTGCATACCCTGGTTACTCTATCTGGCATGGACAATTGTCCCACCGCCTTTTCTGCAATGGTGCATTTAGTGCCACTGGTCTGGAGACAATACTTCCCTCTCAGAATGAAAAGATCTCTCGTTTTGACGGTAGGCGAAAGATACTTTGTTCTTAGCGGACGGTCTCTACTGACCAGTAAGTGCACCACATTAGATTGGTAGTGGTAGCTTGACAGGCGTTAGAGAAATGAGGACTGTCAATGGGTATGCGAAACGTCATCAGATTTTGCATTACTATTGCAACGCAAAAACGTTTCGATTACTTCCCACGACGGCAAAAGAGACAAACACGTCGAAAGAGATTAGAATCAACGGCAAATCCGATTTATCCGGGGGGAAATGCGAGAACAAAAGAAGTGAAATTAGAGAGCGATGCGAATTTGTGGCTGCGGATGAACACATTAGCCCCATAGTCTGAGTCGAGTGGTCAGGGTGTGAATAATGGAAGGATCGAGAGAGAGAGTGAGAGAGAGAGAGATAAGAGAAGAAGATGGGTGAGAATGAGGAGCACGGCTGTCGATATCGAGACTGAGGCGACGAGAGAGTGGAGATCAGTGAAGAGACGGCAGAGAAACGAGAGAAGAGCACCTGACTGATCGACGAGTCTCCATCCTCTATACAATCACTTTCGGACTCATCCAGAGGGGACCAATGGATACTCCAATTCAATTCGTCATTTTCTCCCACCAGAAAAGTCATCAACTAAATTCCCTTCCGACGCAGTGCGGAAACTGTGACCGTGAACACAAACACATAGAAAGAAGTATGTCACATACGTCCCCTGAACTGTGCTTGTATGTTATACAAGGCCAGTCCAGGAGCCCTACATGACATACATTTTTCCTGATTGAACACCCACATTCCCATAATCGGGGGGATGCTTCTTATGCAGTTTCCTTCCCTCCTTCACTTCCCCCTCCCTCACAATTCACGTGTGTGTCCATTCCTGTGCTCCCTCTCTTTCTCTCTGCAATAACAAACGACTTTATGCGACGACGACGCGAAGGCCTCACAATCTCTTCTTCTTTTCGATTCTTAGTCGCAACGACATTTATAGTACTCACACGAAAACTACGGGCAGAAGAGCGACGGCGCAGGTATGGAGAAGGGGAAATAAGGGGAAAGGGAGGGGGGAGCGACGTAGTTGGGATCCTCAGAGATTAGCAGCAGCAGAGCAGGGAAAGGGAGGGAGATATCACAATATATCGATTGATCAAGGGGTGGAGAGAGACTGGAGAAAGGAGACAAGACACTGAGAAGACCGAGAGGTCAGACACGGACTTGGTGTGTTCAGAGGGAGAGAGAGAGGGGGGAAGAAGTTGGGATCTTTATCTTCTTCTTCTCTTCGACTCTCAGCGTCGGCCGAATCCGACACGGAAGGCGGCCTTGTCCATGCGCTTCTCCTCCTGCTCGAACGTCTGCAATTTAGACTTTCCAGAAGTGCCAAAAGCCGGTTCCGGTTCTGGTTCCGATTCAAGGAAGAGGGAAACACTTACGTCAACATCGTCCTCGGCCTCAGCGGGCGCCGATCGCTTGCCGAGATTCATGCGGAACGCCATGTGGTCGAGACTGCTGCAGAGATCAAAGATCAACCACTGCATACTGTATACCACCGGTTACGGTAGTCGCAGGATAGGGTAGGGATGGGTACGGTAACTAACCGAGGCGCAGATGGCGATCGCTTGCCGAAGTTGACGGGGAAGTTCTTGGCGTCGAGGGCAGCCATCATGTTCGCTCGCTTCATGTACAGCGCGTAGTTGTCATCCATCGGGTACTGTAATTACAGTATTCTAAGAATGGATAATGGAAGTACCGTACTTTAAGTGTGGATTCTGCAAGTACCGTACTCTAAGTATGATTACCGTGAGTACCGCACTCTAAGATCAGATAATGTAAGTACCGTACTCTAAAATCGGATGCTGAGGGTACCGTACACTTAGATCGCGATGAGAAATGGAAGGGGAAAGGGACAAAATTGGACCAACATTGTTGCCCTCTAGCACAGTTTTGCACGTTGCCCCTCGATCTCACGAGGATTTGACAAAGACGAAGAGAGGGATGCGGGGGGGGGAGAAACTCTGGCAACCATTTTGCCCCTCATGTTGCAAGCTTTTGTTCTTTGGTGCCAGGAAGGGGTGTCATGTTTTTTTTGAAAAATAAGTGAAAATTTACCGAGAGAACGATGGCGGTTCCGAAGACGAGGAGGAGAGCGAGGGAAGAGAAACGAGCCATCACGATTATCACCTGAATAAGAGAGCAATCAATTCGTGTAATCATGGTATACTTCTTGACATGGAAAACTTTTGATGGTTCTATGTGAGGGGAAAGATAAGAGGGCACTGATTGGGGCGTTTGAGTATGGGAGCTAACGAGAAAAGGTGAGAGAAAGGACAAAAGACCAGACTCGAATTAGAACTCGATTTAAAGCGCCGATTGTCGGATTGAGGACAAAAGGTTGACGACAACATAGACAACAATGGGGGAGAAGTTCAGACGAGGGAAGACAATTTTTTTTGAGATAAAAAAGGAGAGAAAACGTGTCCATTGAAAGATCAGAGATCATAGAGCAGATATAGATTGTTCAAAGGAATTATCTGATCTCCAAACTTATAGAGTGATGTGGAAGGATTGGGGCTAATAATCTGAGCAGGCGCTAGCAGCTTATCAAGATATGTGAAGAGAGAGATGAATGTTATGTTCCAGACATTGGACACTTGATATATTCGTAAACAGGTGAAGATCTAATTAGAGTAGGGAGAAGGAGCGGGCGCACACCTTGTGCGGCTCCATGTGAAAGCTCTGTCAAGTGAGATTCCTTCCTGGACGAAGCTCCGCCCACTCTTCATTCATCCTCGCGACTCCGCCCCTTTCGACGAAGAAGTAAGGGCATGCGTGTCGCCCCTCCCCCTCTTGTGCCTCGTTAGGGGAGAAGTGATACTCGAATCCTCCCTCTAGGAAGAGAAAAAGAAATGAAGCAACACAAACAGAGGGAGGAGGAAACAAACACTTGGAGTTGAATAAGTGAGAAGGCGGAATTCTGCTCAGTTACTAACTCGATCGTCGAATAGAAGGACTTTGATTCATATATTCGAGTAGTGTGTTTTCTCGACGTGTGCCAAGCACACATTGTGAACACCAAGAGCTACATCTTCAAGTCGTTGACAGATTTTTGTCGACGTTTGACGACAATACAATGGGAAGGACGAGTGGAATTGTTCTTCCACGTGCTTCTCCCTTTTCACCTCCCCCTTTCTCTTCCGGCCTCTGGTCGAAAATCGGCCAAGCGGACGCAAAACGCACAGAAAACATCCTCGAAGGTGCGGAATTTCCTTGCCCGATTTCGTTCCTTTTCCTCGTTCCGAAAATTCCATTTCGCTATTCGACGATGCGCATTAGATGAGAGAGCAAAGTGTAGGAGCGATCTCTATGGACGAAGGGAATTGAATGCAGAGTGTGATTAGCCATGAATGAGAATGAAGAAATGTTCGGAGAATGAAAGTCATCTGTTGTGTGCTCTAGAGGACTTTGTCGAGGACAATCGTGCTTTCTCCTGCGGAAATACACGTTTTTGGTACTGTAGCATGCCAAAGCACTCTATAAGCATGAAATATGCATGTGCGTACCTGCGAGCTCCGAGGTCAACACAACCGTAAATATACTTGTGTGGAGGTGAATACAATATCAAGCGTCTATATTCAAATGCGTGGGTGAGATGGGTCCTATGATGATTGCGGGGCAGGCGAAATCGGATTTTGCTGCACTTACGGACTGTTTTCCGTCCTCTCCTCGACAGAATCTGGTTCGTGTTTGTGTTGTGTATCATCTTCCACATCAAAAATGAACCAAAATGACGCGAGATGACAAGGGAAAATGCGAGTAATCAACAACGACTCTGAAGCGGGGATCATTACCGTTTCCAGCAGTTGGAAAGAGAGAGAAAGCGACAGATCTCATCCACACAATTCCGTGCTACCGGTGAAATGAAGGGAATCAAATTGCGTCGCGACACCTTCTCACGTGCACATTTCTCGAGTTTTCCCGATTATATAATTTGAAGACGTGGACAGTCGAAGAAGAAAAGTGGGCATATACACGCTATGAATACGTTTTTGTTTATCTCGACGGCTCTAGGAAAGCTACAAAAAACAGCCAGATCCGGCATTTGCACTACTGTAGATTGGATGATCAAGTGTGTGACAATCGAGACTAAGTGGGACAAAAAGGGGAGAATCGTGTAGGCCCCTCAAATGGATTTGCGCTCCTTTGGCTGTTTCGTCGCTAACGAGATTGGTCGAGGGCTCTTTGTAGCAGGGGAAGATTGTGAGGTAGCAGTAGCGTCGACGACGACGATCTTCCGCTCTTCTTCTTCTTTTCTTGCCACCTCCTCCCACTCCTTCCGCTCTTCATTATAGCCCTCCTCCTCCTCCTTCTTCCCCTCATCTTTACTCTGCTCCTCCACCGTTGGCCGCTCGCTCCTATCGTATTCGGGGGAGTTGAAGTACGCCTCGCGCAGTCGCCTGAATCTCTCCTCGTCGCCGTCCCAGACGCCAATTTCGCTGACTCGAGTACCAAATTCTTCTTGTTCCTCAGCCTTCCTGGAACAATGAGAAATGAGACCAGACTGCAAACCGGAAGTGGACATGGGAGCAGACAACGTACAATCCTCTTCCGCCCTCCTCCTCCCTCTTGTAGATCTCTGGCGAACGGAGGGGGCAAGATGAGCTGCTGTGAAATGGAGAAGAGAGCGACGATGGACGGCGATCCTTAATTGATCTGTCGTCTCTCGCGTTAGAATCATTCTCGAATTACGGGGGTCACGAGGAGTGGTCGGCGATGGGAAAAACTTCTGATGGAGGGATGAGCGATGAGAACTGAGAGAGGAAGAGCAGTGAGTGAACGACGATGAGAAGTGGAAGGAAGATGACGAAGAGAGGGAGAAGATGAGGACCAATCTGGAATTGAGAGAATATCAGAACCAGAACTGTCTTCGTTCTAACGACAGATCGGTAATACGGCTTATAGGAAGCAGAGACTGAGAGAAAAATACTGCTAGAGGGTATACCCTACACCTAGCCTTCGTCCCTATGACTTCTACTAGAATAAACTCGATGAAAAACATGTGCATTGTCTAGTCTAATATTTTGTTTTTGTGTAGGCGACATGTGTTTGACGCTCCGAAAATTTCTCTTTTTCAAAACTCGGAGAAAGTTGAGAGGGGGGATTCACATACGTGCGGGGGTGAGAGAGGGGGCGATGAGGAACGAAGAAGGAGTGATCATTACAGGAGAAATGGAGGGAAGAAGAGAAGGAAGAATGAAGAGGGGTCGGAAACAGTGAGAGAACGCCCGCTCTGATGACTCGTCGATGGAGGGAAAGTCGTAGATTGAAATCGTCCTGAAATCGCCAAATTATCATATTTGCTCGTAATGTATACAAGGACCAGTGTGATATCACCCCCCCCCCCGCCCTGCACTTATTCCGTGCATAATTCATGGCCGGCACGGCGGCTTCTCCCATGAAATGTTAGAAGAGTGTGAGTCTGCTGCTTTAACGCCTCCTCCTCTTTGCATACCAAGGAGCCTGGCTCTCTCCACATCACATGCTCTCTATCACCGTCTGACCTATGAGAGAGCGTGTGGATTGGAGAGACTCTTACACGTACCAAGTGAGTGAGTTTTGTGGTGTGTCCAAGTGAATGCCATTACCGTGTGAGTGAATGCCGTCGTTTCGTAGGAGTCAATTCGGCGGAGGCCTCATAACCGGCGTCCCGATTCCCATTAGAGTCAACGACCGTCGGTTTGGACACGTTAACCGAAGCCTCACACGGAAACGACAACGACGCTGCAGAGATCGTTTCAGTCTGACTCTCCTCATTCTACATGCTCTCTCATCGAGCAGACAGCGCGAGAGAACATGCAGAATTGAGAGGGTCAGAGCATTATTCTATCTTTTGGTCTTTCAAACTAGAGGAAAGGAACGTGCGGAATCCAACAACTTTCCAGGAATTCACAAGAATGTGAGTCTACGGTATAGTTGAATCGGAAATCAAGTGATTGTCCAGTGGCGCCGACCATAAGGCCTTATTGTTGAGGGCGCCCTCAATTCCCCGACTTGACAAAAGAAAATTCTAAGGCACGTGTGGCTGAATTGCCTTACCTGTGTTATTGCTGTATTTCATCTTCATGCAGGTAGTTGAGATGTTACTGCAGAAATCTCGACTGATGTGCAGCTTGCGCGCCAATTGATCCGTCAACTGAATTTAGATTATCTCAAATTTAGTTGATATCTTTTTAAAAACTTTTCGTCACTTTAGATGTCGCACCATCTGCAGGTGTACCAGAGAAGTAAATAAATAAAACTGCGAAACACACGTGGTTCTTCACTTTCTAGGTTCGACGTAGGATCAAAACAAGGTCTCTTCGACTTCTCTAGTCTACACCAAGTGCTTTTCGTTCTCTCTCACGCGATTTCTCAGGCGCTCATCAAATCAACGTCGGATTAGGCGACATCCGATATCCTTTCGTGTTTCGGGAAGTGTGTGGTAAAATCTATCCCCTCTCTCTCGCACACGAAAGATAACGAGATAACGATGTTGTTTCTCAGAACAGCCGGGGCCGCGTTTTTGATACGGCAGAGTAGAGCCTAATTGTTTACGTTTGAGAAGTCGAGAGTCGCGATTCAAGGACCGCTTTTTAGCCGCAAAGGAAGTGAAATGGAGATGTATCCGCGATGTTTGCTATGAAAGCGAACCAAAATTGCGTTCTTCCTACTAAATTGTTGTGACTATTCCAGGCTGGACACAACATGTGTCTCTTGCTAAAATATTCCTGGAATTGGAGAGAAAGATGAAGAGTAAACAAAGACCTCGAACGGCGCGATTTTGTAGGCGGCGATATGGGCACAAACTTTCTGTCGCATGTAGTGGAGAAGGTTGAGAGCAGCTGCGGCTTCAATCTGCAAGATAACAAAATAGGAGAAGAACACTGAAAAAAGTGAAAAAAAGTAAAAGTACCCGTCTTCGAACTGGGATCGCGGCAGAGCAACAGTGTTACAGTGGGAAGTGTGTGAAAAAACAAGTTGTCCTACATTTTCACAACATCAATCTCCGGTACGTCTAGTAGATTGCAGTGTTTTGATGATATTTGATGCGTAATCTTCCTAATCTGCACGTTTCTCTTCTCACACCCTCACACACGTTTTACGGTGCGTCGATGCTAATTCGAATCATCAAAACGTCAATCGCCAACCTTCCCGACACATCTAAAATAGCCTCTGCGCTATATCTGCATGTATATGAAGCAAAAATAGCGTCATGCGTGCAAGGGGCAACTGAATCTGGCAAGAAATCTCCGTTTCCTCTTCGGACGGAGGTTGATTTCTCGGGAAAGTTCCGGAAATCGAATCAGCGGAAGTTCATTTTCCGCAGATTCGATCTCGCATCATACAATTGAACTCACAAGAAGATTAGGTACGTGAGCGACCATGAGGAACTTGAAATCGAGCGATCCTGAAACTTTTTGGAAGAATGCCATGAAATCGATGTGGAGACGAGCGGGAAGCATCTGAAAACAAATTATAGTTTTCTCTTTTTTTGTCTTTAAATTTGCTAAATTATCTATGAGAATTTATGCACATCTTCTGTAAATAATTTAAATTGTTCTGCAATTTAATATAGTTTCAATCTGTTATAGGTTTGAATGTTTCGCCTTAGCGTCAATTATCTGTGCGACAGAAAGAAAGAAAATAGCACAGTACATGGTAGAGGTACTTTGCTCCTGTCCAAGCCTTCCATTGGGAGAGGAAATTGGGAGAGTGCATTTCCTCCATTGACTTGAAAGCGAAGAGAAGATAACCTGCGAGTGATCTTCACGCTTTTCTTGTTACGAACAAGAAATGACGATGTTTCCGCTTCGCTTTTTTCCGTGAAGCGCCTTGTTCATAAGCAGTAGTGTGTACTGAGAGACCAAAACAGCTAACGAGGCTATAGATACGTTGTTATTCCATGCGAATTACTCTTCTCACCTCGTTCGCGGTCGCTGAATGAACCAAATGACGAGAAGTTTCCTGTAATCGCTATCGTCGATCTGTTTTTGACCTATTTACCCGCTCAATCTATTTCAAAAGTTCTTGGCAAGCGATCTCACATCAAACTCCAGGTTATATACTACTAGGAACGAACAATACTTTCACATGATATAGGCACTAGTTCACTTAAACTCTTTTTAGAATTCTTATGCCATTAAACCACGAGCCAGACAATCTTTGATTCTCGAAATCGAAATGCACTATTTTCGATTACCCGGTAGAAATAGAGTGCGATGCGGGCAATCGTTGATAAGGGCGAGAAGTTTTTGAAAATTAGCTTTCCTTTTTGAGTGGTTTTCAGAACAGCGGGGGATGAGATTTGAATTGTTATACTTCAAAATATGACTTACCCATTGTGGCCGGACGCTTGACATCGTCGAGTCGCGCGAAAGTTCCTTAATTGGAGTCAAATTTGAGCGAGCAGCAGAGATCGAAGTGAAGCACGGCAACAATCTCACCATTATGAGAGGCTGAATCACGCTCATTACTGCAGATGGGGTGGCCTCGAATGAAAACAAAGTCGAGCATTGGATAAAGACCTGAAATGAGAGAGAGAAGTTGATTGGCGAGCAGCAGCAGGAGATCTCCCACGCACGAAGTTGGTGAGTCAATGATCAGCAGAAAACAATACCACAATGTCTGACTAGCTTACGAACGAAACGAAACTTAAAACTTAAAACAAGCTTCTTGTTTCTAACCCTGGGAAAATATATGAACGATTTTGATTTGAGAAAGTTGATGTCTTCGCTCACATTCTTTTTCGACCGTGACGACTCTCCGAAAGGTGAGTTCCTCAAGCGATGGATGAGAAGTGGAGAGTGTTGAAGGAAAAGCAAATGTCGCTTGTTCATTGTTCTCATCTAGAGTTCGTTCGTGCATAGAGAGATTTATGTAGAATGGATGATTCTGCAGGATCGTTACAATATACCTTTCATCCCCTACTATTCCCATTAGCAGTGTTCTCAAGCGTGTACAGCTCGAAGGCGGGAAGGTCCTTTACATTTACCTTACCCTACTATTCTGATTACATATATATAATGTGACTAAAATAACGCCTTTTCCATTATGCAAGGTTTGAAAATATGACACATCATTTGATTGAATATGTGGTCAATAAAAACAAATGAGCAATCTCGCAACGCACATCATATTCATTCTCCATCTGATGTCACAATGAAGGAAGAAAAGGAGGAAACCAGAAACGAACCCGAGCCGAGGCGCGTCGAAATGAACTGAGCCCCTCGCATGGACTCTAATGTGGCCACAATCCAATTGTGCAGCAGTAACACCCCACAGTCATAATGACGAGCGGACGAGAAGGAAGAGGATTGTTCCATTCCATTCCCACTCTTTTCTTCTCTGAACCGAGGATCATCTTGTTTCCGATTGCAAATAACTAGAAACGAAGAGTAACAAAAATGATTTATTTTCATATTTGCTCAGTGTTTTTCTCCTTTTGTTGTTTGAGTCGACGACAAAGGTGTGAAATAGGATAATACAGGGCAACGACACAAACAAAGAATACGAATGAACCAAGAAAACCGGCTAGAAGAGCTTCGTAGATGTTAAGAGGATCCGCCTCTGCAGTCTTTATCACTACCAAAGGTTCTTCAGCACCGAAAAGAGTACGGTACTCGCATGTGAAATACGGTTCTATGTTCTTATCTTCCTTCAGTGTCTGCAAGCGATACATTATTCAATCAATATGAGTGAACAAACTTTGTTTATGAGATCATCACAAATTTTACAGATTCCGCGACCGTGGAATGGAGTTCGAGTGTACTCTTCTGTCCACGAGAAAAATCTGAAAATTGACGCTAAAAGAGCGAAAGATTCATACCTATTATAGTTAAATATCGATAGTTATTGCAACCAAATTCAATTGCATCGATCGGATCATCAAACATTTCCAACTCGCCTCTCCCGCTTGGCAGGATAATTGACAATGTGCATTTTATTAATGTCCAATGCGAAATTGTTGAAAACGGCGATCGAATTTGGCATGCTTTTGTTGAAAAAAATCGGAATCGACAATTCCTACAATTTTTTTTATCACTATATTTAAGTTTAGCTGTATGAACCTTCGCAAAAGCTATCTCCGGGTAGAAATCTTCACAAATGTGTTGTTGCTGAAGAATGAAAAAGTCGAATTTAGCTGTAAGTGCTGAATTATGTTGTTCTTTCAAATATGATTCTTACCAGTTTCATTTCGTAACAAGTCAAGGTTAATTCTCTCATTCTTCTTACAGAAATCTCTGAAAATATGAATTTTAAATTATTAGCAATCTATCCTCACACTTCATGGAGGTTGTAATTCCATTCTTCAAGTCGATTCGTTTTGTTTTGTAACCAATTCGATGTATGGTTATATTCATTAATGAAGTATGTTCTGTTTTGTGAGCAATCGAAGCGAACGAACGCGATTGTTCGATTGTACTCATAACTTTTCGATATACGATTTAGTAGGCGATTATATTTCTGAAAAATTTAAAGATCATTCCCAGAAATTTTGAAAACTTGTAGAAAAGTATCCGTATATTAAATCAATATAATTGTTTATCTATCATACATTTGTGAACAAACAAAACACACCTCCTTCCGATACCATGTATCACTGATAGTTCTTGTCGGATCCTCTTCGATCTTGTCAAATGCATCCAGATAATAGTGATAGGAGCTGTTTGTATGATAACCGAGAATGGAATTGACGCAAAGCTGAAGATATGTTTTTGCACTGTATTTCAGGTGATATACTAAAAATACTGTTTCTATATATTTTTTCAAAGAAAACGCGGTTACAAATAGAAAGAGGATTCTGGTATTCAATACTATGTTTATCGTGTTGTTCTGACTTAAACTACTGCATATTATCGCGAAAAGTTTGGTACCTTCCGGATATTTTCTATAGTTTTGTTTGCAGTCACGGGTCGGTCGAACAAAATGACAATTGGGACTGTGGAATTCAGTTCTACCACAGCTTTCTCAGTAACAGATTGCGCGTCGATGAATATGGCATTGAGTGTGTCATCAACTGCGTTTATTCTGGAGATATATCAGCGATTAGAAACACATAATTGACTCACGGTTTGTAGCTGCATTCATTGGGACACCCCGCCCTTGTTGTAGCCTTATCGATGGTTCCTTGATCGAGCCCCTCCCATAGTCCGATTACCGGAAGTGACTGTGAGGGGGATTAGGTGATAAGGGAGAAGGAATAGTACCGCATTTGTTATGTCAATTGTACTACGAAGCAAATATGATGAAATATTCACCGCGGCATGTGCTATACTCGATAGTAGAAAGATGTGGAACATC
The DNA here is from genome assembly GCA_036245785.1 of Pristionchus fissidentatus. Taxonomy (NCBI): domain Eukaryota; kingdom Metazoa; phylum Nematoda; class Chromadorea; order Rhabditida; family Neodiplogasteridae; genus Pristionchus; species Pristionchus fissidentatus. The sequence goes on from BTSY01000007.1 coordinate 5,334,408, forward strand.
AACAATAACGTGTGGAGAAGAAAAGAAGTGAAAATGTCGGATCGTTTCTCATTGGCGTGCTTAGTCACTCAAGAAATACCAACGCAATCGATGCTGGTGATGAGAATGTGATATTTGTATCATAAGATAATCATGAAAGAGGACCCTCAAAAAAGTATCGAGTAAAAACAAGAAATAAGTCACTAGTAGAATAACAATTGCTCTTCCTGCTTACAAATGCCCCCTATCGGATTTGTTTATTTCGTGTATTTCCATTCTTGTTATGGAGAAAACTTTTAGTTTATAATTTCCACTAAAAAAATCATCTCCCATCACACTCTCGTATCGTATTACCAGCCGCTTTGCCTACCAACATTTTACAGCGCACCACGTGCTGTCAAATCTAGCACGCGCTAAACGCAGTGACGCACTAAGCCAGCGCGCTCTTCCCAAGTTCCTAATATGTTCCTTTCGCGCTTCAACACTGTCCAGGCCGGTTTTTCCTCTTCCATTCCGTTGTCCCAAGGGCTCGTAGTTGACTCTTCCTCGTCTCTCATCAATAATAATGAGTCATTTGTCAGTTCTAGTCTTGTTTTGCTCGGTTTCCCTCGTTTTCTCCCTCTTTTCTCTCTCTTTCCGTTTGATTTTTTTTTGAGCGTGTGTGGAATCGCTTTTCCCGTTGTTTCCTCTCTGTTTTCCTCCATTTCCCTCTGCTTCTCTTTCTCATCGTCGTAACACACGTGTCACTCACGCTTTTCCTCTTGATTTGATTGAATATCCCGTTCTCCTCGTTTTCCTCCCTCAGTCCCAATCCAAATATGTTTCAGGTATGCCTCCGTAGTCGTCGTCTTCGCTCCTCGTCTTTTCTCACCTATTTATCGTGTTTCTCCGTTGTTTGCTACTCTTCCGCCGTCTCTCCGCCCCTCCATCTCGATATGGCCATTCGATTGACTGCCAAGGCCGTTCTCCTCCTCCTTCTCATGATTCTCTTCGTCGCTCTCTATGCAATCGTCGAGATAACAGGAGCAAACTCTCCTCTCTCGGTGGTCGCCGGCATTTCACGTAAGTTCCTCCAATCAGCTTTAACAATCTTCTCTCTCCTCTCCCCTCGCATTTTCATTCCCACACACACAATCACACACATTCTTGCTGTAACACGACGACCTCGACGAAAAAAGAGCCTCCCGGGTTCAACTAGCGCAGTAAATGAATTGGCTACCCGTAGTGCGCCCAAGTTTCCTGAAATGCGCGAGGAATGCTTATCGGTTTTTTGGATCTCCCCTTGTTTCGCCGCTCGGCGGCTTAGAAAAGACACGAGCAACCGGACTTTGAGGCGCGATTGAGCGCGATTTGCAGTTGAGCGAGATCGAAATGCGCAATTTCGGAGAGTGTGGGGAAGAGAGATCCCGAGGGTGGAACAGTGGACTTCTTTCGACAGTGGATAACGAATTGTCAGAGGATTGAAAGTTCGTGTGATCATCGAACTTGAAACGAACGAGGGAGCACAAAATACTTACCGTGTTGATTCCGAGTACGGGTACGTAGTGAGCGCACGTTCGCATTAATCAATCAACCAGTAAACACTCGGCGGAAATATGGGGGAGAAGAATGTTCGATCACTCGGCAAATTCACTGATCACTTTGATCACAAGATGAAAATTGATTAGAAACGTCCCGTCATTTTAAGGTTTAGACAATACATACAATAGAAAAGGTCTCAAGAAAAATCGATATAAAAAATCGAAATGAAGAAATAATCGATTTTCAGCTGACGATGAGGTTTCCTACGGTATAATAATCGATGCGGGTTCTACTGGTTCTCGTTTGTTCCTCTACAACTGGCGAGCGACTTCTTCTGATGAACTGATTGACATCAAACCGACTCTTGATGAGCACAATAATCCGGTAGTGAGGAAGGTCTTCCCCGGGCTGAGCACATTCGCAGATAAGCCAAATCATGCTGCAGGTGAGAGAATTTACGCTTTTCTAGCACTAATTTAGATAACCAGACCGGCCAACCTCATGCATCACTCATTTTCATTTTTTTCACGATTCCATTTTTATGGTTGTCTAGTACGGTTATCTAAAGCTTCTCTAACTCGAAAATTTGTATCCAATGCATCTATAGCTTGGGCAGCAATCATGTAAAATGAAACGAGATCGCTATACGCTTTGCGCCTCCGTTGCTTGAAACTCGATCTTCGTGTTTTTATTCAAAACGAAGGGTATCATATTTCACATGCACTCTGAAGCATAGCGTACAGAGCCATGCTAATATTGTAGTCTTGTTGGCTATCCTGATATGCGTATTCAAAATGAAGATTTTCATTTTCCAGATTACATCAAGCCACTTCTCGATTATGCGATTGAATATGTCCCGCCGGCTAATCGACCCTACACTCCCGTCTTCATTCTGGCTACTGCTGGAATGAGATTAGTCCCTACCGAGTCAGTTTAATATGGATTTATTCAGTCTAAACTAGCTGGCATAATAAGATGAATAAATGAATACGACATAGGGCAAATCTTTTCCGAGGGCAAATTATGCGTTCACTTTACCTCTCCTTACTCGAATTCCATTTGCATAGAATTCCATTTACTTCCTTCATCAGTTTTATACTCGGAGCCACATTTCTCTAGGGACTATCAAAGACATACATTAAAATATGACAAAATGGGAAACAATTGACCATTTCCCCATTTCAGCCAGCAAAAAGCCATTCTGACGGATCTACACACTCGATTGCCGAAGTTGACCGAAATGCAGATTATGAAGGTAAACCATCTTATTTTTTTGGTCCTATATATTGTGCTTTCCATTATATTTATTACATCTCTGAAAATGAAAGTTTTTTTCCGTATAAACTCTTGATTCACAAATGACCATTCCACTCCAGGAACATATTCGTGTCATCGAGGGAAAATGGGAAGGAATCTACTCTTGGATCGCCGTTAATTACATTCTTGGTTGGTGTTTTACTCTCATTGTGTAGATACTGATTTCATTCATTCATATATTCGTCATTTATACATTAGCAGTATCGCATACGAGACAGTTTACTATGAATGGGTCAAGAAACGGACATTTGATATTATTTTTGTCAATCCAGAATACGGCATGGAAATATGGCATTGCAGGCAAATTCACTTCTTCTCACTCGAATCCTCCTCAGACCTCATCTACAATCTCCGATGTTTCAACTGCGACTACTGTTACTCCTCAGAGACAACCAGCAGTGAGTAAACTCCTTGTGCTTCATGCGATTCACACTTCTTCAATAATATTTGAATAAATAGTAGTTCGAACAATAGTGAGGCGTTTTATGTGACTTGGATAAAAAAGAAACACAATAATTTAACCAACACTTGATTATCGTCAGTAATATCGAAAACGTTATAATTTTCAGGTCGGAATGATCGATATGGGCGGCGCCTCAGTGCAAATCGCCTTCGAAATGCCAGCGAACGAGACTTTCAGGAGTGAAAACGTCGAGAACGTGAGTGTGCATCAATATAATGTAAAATCACGAGGGTAAGGGACGAAATCTGACATTTCAACTAAATTGCAAGGCAAAATCGCTAGAAATAAGAGGTTACAGTTAAGTGAATCAAGTGATTTTGTTTCCTACTCCTAGTAATTTGGTGTTACTAAACATAGAAAGGGGATGATTAATAAATGTTGTTATGTGTCACTTCTTCATTATTATTGTTTTCGGAGCACATCATACTCTACACCTCTCCTTTCGCGCTATTACGTAGTTGCTAGGCCCAACATCAGATAAATTTCCTGTTTCTATTGTGCGGCTCTCGGTCAACTCAGTGTTTGATCAATGATCCTTTATGAATATTATTGTAGAGCGAGTAGATTCTGGATTGGAAAAAAGATATTATAATATTTTCGTTTCAGATAAATCTCGGATGCAAGGATGACGATCCCACATTCAAATACCAACTGTACGTCACGACCTTCCTTGGCTATGGAGTCAACGAGGGTAAGCAATTTTAAATTATAATACAGATTTAATTAGTCAAAAAAATGTGAAAAGTATCGGCGAAACCGAACCAAGATAGGAGCCGCGGTAAAGAGCCGTGAAATAGACACATCGGCTATCGCAAACTGAAGCGTCATTTTTGAATGGGAGCCGTGGAATAGGTATTGTGTATATCGCCAACTGATACATTTTACTTATACAGTTCGCCTTTTCTTTGTTTATTTATTATAATATTATTCTTTTTCATCAAATCAACTAAAATTATATCCGAGTGTAAATTCGAGTCCTTACTACGAACACTAGGACCGAAACAGCCACAAACTTTGGGAAAGTATTCTAGTCTCTCGAAATACGATAGATTCCGCTAGTTAATTTAATTAATACAGGTCTTCGTCGCTACGAGCAGTCTCTCTCCGATTCTCTCGATAACGGAACTCTCGCTCGTGATCCATGTCTGCCAGTCAATCTACAGAAGGAAGTTGTCAGGGCAGATGGAACCAAGTTCATGAGAAAGGTTAGCTTGCGGTTTCGGGCGTCATTTTCACGAGAAGTTGCACAATTTTCTTAACAAAAAATAATCCCGAGCAATAATCAAGCATCATTGATTCAAACACTGTAAATAATAATGGGATATCTTATCAGGGCACTGGTGACTGGCAAGAATGCACTGCCCAACTCACTTCTCTTGTGACGAAAACGGACGAGAAGTCGAAATGTGCCGATTCTTGCTTCTTCGGATCAGCTCCCGCACCCAAAATGTCGCTGAATGATGTTGAGATTTACGGATTCAGCGAGTACTGGTAAGTACAAAACTTTTAAAATGATTGGGCATAAAAATAGGCTGACTGAATTAACATTATTGTTAGGAGCCATCCTTGGAGATATGTTTTAAAGAACAAAATATTGTGATGTGGCACGAATACGTATCTTTTTTAATGCCATCATGTCATTTTGTTTTCAGGTTCTCAGTAGAAGACGTCCTCGGACTGGGAGGCGCCTACAATTACACTCAAGTAGCTGAGAAGAGCCATGGATTCTGCTCCCAGCGATGGTCAAGCATTCAGGTTTCTAGCTTTGTAGTTTAACGATACTTCATTCTTGGAATGATGAGGGCGATTAACCCCATGGAATGACCAATTTGGGAAGAAATGTGTTTTTTCAAGGTAACATTTCATCCCAAATTAGTCAATGCTTGTGACTTCACCGTGAAAACGAAAACGGATATTATCTGAACATAGCTTACAAATTTAAATGATGACGTCATTGCAGAATCAAGCTCGTCGTAAATTGTATACAAAGGCGAACGACGATCGACTGAGATCGCAGTGTTTCAAATCCGCTTGGGTCAATTCTGTTCTCCACGGAGGATTCAATGTCTCCAAGTACCACAACACATTCCGAAGCGCATATAACATCGCCGGTCAAGAGGTGAGCATCCATACCAAACAATGAACAATTTAATCAGGTATTTTACAAATATCAACCATATTTTACACATCCAATCGATGTTGAATCAAATCGTCTTAATGAACCCATGATGCAACGCCAATTTCAGATCCAATGGGCTCTGGGTGCTATGATCTACAACATGCGCTACTACCCTCTCCGACTCGCACAGAGGAAGAAATTGCAGGAGGAAGCAGCACACTTCCACAAGCCTGTCTCGTCCATACAAATCACTCAGGTATGGCTTACACCACACCTTTAGTGTCGATTACTGAAAAAAACAGGGTTTACAATATTACGCAATTGTTCTATCTTATACATTTTCAATTTTTTTCTAAATCGGACTAGTTATTGTCGTGAAGTAATTCAATTCAATTTAATTCAATTCAACTCAATTCAATCCAATATTTATATTCCTCCAGAGGGTTGCTAATTTCGTATGAGGTAGGTCGTTTATTGTCAAAATAGGGTCTGTTATCGTCTGACGATTCGGTTGTTGGTGGGAGGGGGTAAGGATAAACATGGTGCAATTTAGCGTCATAAAATTCTGACGTTTCAAAACAATTGGCGAATTTCAATTTCAAAAATTTCGGAATTTCAATGGAAAAATGATGTCATATTTGTTAAAATCATTTTGCAGCTCTTCGCAATCGTCGTTTTGATCGGAGCCGTTGCCTACGTGACTTATCTGTGCACAACTCGAAAGCCGACGCCAACTCTCAGAAGGGAGAACTCATTTTGGAGCTACATGATGGTACCGAGCACAGACGATCGATACAAGACGACCTCCAACATCTACCGTAGTCCACTTACCCCTAGTCTCTCATAGTACCGTTTAGTTACTCACTCTTTCATATCGAGACACCATCTGTAAACCGGTGAGACACGCACAGTATTTATATATTGTATGAGAGTTAATGGAATTCGTTATCATATTAGGTATTGTCAATTGAAGAACATGTCATTTCCCTGTTTCGACCATTTCCCGGAATTTCTCGCTGTATCATCCATACCGTAGACTCTGTCATTAGATTTCCTCCACTCCACTTCGATCATTAGTTTTCCCTGCATTCAGCTAGTCGACGGGTACTCGTCTCATTGTGATAGCTTCGCTCACCCTCTTCGTTCAACAAAGTTTCATCGCAAACAAATGAGAGAAAAAAGTACAATTCAGCACAACTTAGCACATTGTACAGAACGAATCATCACCTATGTTGGCTTAAATATTTATTAAGTTTTCATAAGAGTGTTGGTTGAACTTGGAACGAATTGGAGAAGACTATAAGTGATATGGGAAAGGGGAAATTGGTACTTGAGGAAGATCGATTACATCACAACAATCGATACACAAACACGTAATAAAACGGAAAGGTTGCAAGTACTATATTGTTTACAAATCGCTATATGGTATTTTTTTAATTAATTGAAAGCTCACTGATGTACTAGAAACTAAGTAACAAGTAATCGAGGATGTGAGACAATCAACAAGAGCTACGAGGTACGAGAACTACGGACGAGGTACGGTAATCAATACAAGAGACCACGATAATCGATTCACGAGAACAGGCGTGTATCAGTGTTGCCTCTATTACATACACTTGTACTTACTATATATATGATGTTATTCTTTTCAACGCGATATTCATAGTGATCTCCATCCACTGAGTACCTACTCGAGTTAATTGTCCTGGAGATCAATTACTGCAATTTCTTCGTTCCTATTCAATTCTTGCCGAGCATCCGATCCGACGTCGAGAGCCATTCGACGAAGCTTCGGATGGAAGAAAATAATGCAGATGACACCGAGAATAACAATGAATGCCTCCCATGCGAGAAAAGAATCTGAGATGATTATCAATTAAATTAGCTGACGAAAAATATTGCACAGTACTGCAACGGTTAATGTGTCAGAAAAGTATAAGGTGTCAATGTATTTCTCCCGCAAAAGTCTCATTTTCAACTGAATGTGCGAGGACAAGCGACATAGCTGCAGTATTCTTTTGATTTCGACTTGTGATCCTTATCAAATAAAAGCCTTTCGTGCATTGGAGCATCGGTATCACAACAAACTATCAATGACGCCGGGTGTGCGCTGATAAAGCAACGTCTCAAAATGAAGAGATAGTGATTTAAATTCGTCACTGAACACGCCGCAATCTAGTCTAGGGGCAGACTACGTGTCTCACAAAACCACAAGGTCCACATGGGTCCGAAACGGTTTGGGAGTGATTTGGACTTACGCAGTACGTTTTATGGGATTAAATTTTTTATATCCAAGTCTGCGTACACCATCCGCCTGTCTCTCATTCGAATATAATTATCATGGCTAGTTCACTCACTACTGTACTCGGATCCCGTAAAATTCAGCAGTGCCATTATGAATAAAATTGAAAAATATTTTAAATTAAATACAATATGAAATTGACTTACATTTCCATCCGACGATAATTGAGAGTTCGGATGCATTCTCAGTGCACGTTTGCACTCCCAATTCATGAGAAGTCGCCTTAGTGTTCAGAATTGCCGTGATAAAGACGTAGAGAACACCTTGGATTTGGCTGAAATTACGATTATTATTAGAAATTGAAATTATGAAATTTATTGAAATTTTTGAAATTCATTGATTTCCCCTTTTCTCGCCTACTTAAAAAAACGAATGAATTACGAGCTGACCTGTTCTAGCATTAGTTATCTATTTCGGAGGGATTACTATTTCTTCAAAATATGTTTTCAGGGCATTTTGCCTAGCAGTCGAGTGAAAACTTTAGCTGATTCCTTTCAAGTAATTGAATGAACTGACCCGGACATGATGATGAGTCCGGTGGAGGTCGCCTCTGCAACGGGATACGTAATCTCCACTCCAGTCTCGAGTCCCACGGGATAGAGAGCGAAACCAGCGAATCCGAAGATGCAGATGGAGAGCACGATCCACCTGAAGTGTTTTCTACCTACTGCACTCTCTTTTCACCCCCATTCATCCACAATTGCCTTGTGGTATGAACCATTCAAATCTATTATATTTAGGAGCAATTTGCGAACGAATATTGTGCTCAGCGCCTAACTGTATTGCAATCTTTCCTTATACAATCATGCCCGGGCGAAAGGTACCATATTCGAGACGGCTGATTGTTAAACGGAAATGTGTAGCTGACCATTCCATTCCCTCGTAGTTGATGGCAACAGAGAGAGAAGCGGCGCCGATGGCAGCGACGACGAAAGCGAGCTGGAAAGGAAACGTATTAAATGAAACATACTTCATCAGCTTTCCAAAAGGAACAATATTTATACTAAGTTCACGTTACAACACGTGCAACATAATTATAGCGCTGAAAAAAACTAAATAATGTCCCCCAAATTCAATCGAGTATCTGTATCCTCTTCAACGTATGTACTGACCTTCATGATGTATTCCGTCCAAGCCTTCTTCATATCAGTGACTATTCCAGCTACTGCCGCTCCCACGAGACCACTGTAATACATAAACGTTGTAGTTTTCACAATAGCTAAATTGTCGACATTTAAAAAATAGATAAATTAATTGTACCGATACACCGGCGTTCGACAGCAATTAATGAAAAGTGTAGAATAATATATAACCAAGCATCTATTCTGTAAAAGCAGGTGATGAATCACCATTTTTTCACTTTTCTTTTTTTCACGGTTAATTTCAGTACTATTAAAAATAGAGTTGACCAACCTTGCGATGAGAACTGCTCCCATGATTCCAGCGAATGTCTCCGAGTAACCTTTCGTGCAGAGTGCAGGCTGCAAATGTTTATTGATCAATCGTTTATTAGAGAACTTTGACTGAATTGGCAAAAGATCAAACAAGCGCTACACTCGCAATTGAAAGCGCCAAGAAAATTAAAAGTTTATTGCAATTACCACGTTTCCGAATAATATCATATCATGACAAGAAACGTCTCAACCGCATAAATGATGTTCTGAGAAAAAGTAACGGATCACGACACCATGTGAACATGTTAACTTACCTTTTTTTCGAAATGTCTCTTATTTCTAGTGACATTCACTCACAGAGTGAACATGTTCGCTTGGTGTCCTAATCCTATGATTTCTTTCCGAGTGTGGATCCCAGCCGCGACATTAAATTTAGGTTATCCTTTTTTTATTTATTATTATTTATCTTTTTTTCATTATCCTCGATTACAGTCGCACCCTTCGCGAGTGCGTGAAATATATAAATGAGTACTGTGCAACGCTACCTGGAGGTTGTTGTAGAGGGCGTTGAAGAGTCCGACGCCACCACCCAGGGAGAGACAAAGAAGAAGGAATGCACGAGATCTACAGAATACTCTCTTCATTTTCATCGACAAAAAGGATCAAAACACTACGACATATCTAGTGGCTCTATACATATAAAAATATCTACTGCTGTAACATATGAATCGCAATTAAAATGAGCTCATGTCATCACAAATTTAGGCATTAATGGCTGTACCTGCACGCCTTTTTGATGCCGGCCCAGAAAGAAGGAGTGTCATGATTGACGGCCTACAATGTGTTATTTAAAAAAACATATTAATATACACTAATGCCAACCTAGGTTAGCCATAAATGTAGTAAGTATTACCGAATTTTTATGTGAATCAATTGCTACCGTACCTTTGATCCGGATACGGGAGTGGGTGGTTCGGATGATAGGACGGTGATACCGGTAATGAAGGCGAGTACAGCCATTCCCATGGTGATGCCGTTCTGAGAAGGGACGCAATAGCTCCTTATGTAAAATGAGAGTAGTGTACCTCTTATGTTACATACCCATGGTTGTGAAATTATCGATTGAAATAAGTGTGTTTTTTTCTAAGATCAACCCATTTGACTACACAATACTTTGATCTGGCACGTGTTCGAGGGGTGCCATTAATTACACCGTGAACAGACACCTTTTTGCACCAAGGCCGGCGTGTGGAATAAAGAGATGAGTCATAGAGGGATAGAAAAACGCCTGGAACGATCCCCGAACAGAATGAGAAGGTCAGATGTGACCATCGAGACACGCGGATTGGGATGAATTCACAGGGAATCCCCCGGTAAATAAACACTGTTTATGATGCGAACAGTGTTGGGAGCTTCTAAACATATTCTGATGAGGGTTACGGTAGCTGCTTATGCCTAATGAGGCGCTTTACTAGTTCCCGATTGTAAATTTAGCGAGTGGAAATGGCTTACGAGAACGAGGAAGTTTTCGGGCATCTGCTTGTTGACGATTTGTGGAGCCATCGAGTACATAATGGCGATTCCTACCGGATTCGACATCGACGTCAGTGTGTTGGCGATGTTCCTGAGAAGATTACAATTGAAAACAGCATTGGTCATTTATCTTCGAAACGGACAGTTTTCTTCAGTTTGTGATTTTTTAAATCAATTTTTCACACGGGCCTCATCCCTTACAACTATTTCATCTGGAAAAAAGGACATTTCCCCAAACTGGTTCCGTATTATTTAAAACCAGCATGATGAAATTTTTCTGGTAGGAATGAAGTGTGTTCCGGAAACAGATGGTTCAAAAGAACTCTCCCGCAAGATCTTTGAACCTTATCGCAGGACAAATCTGTCTCACCTCTGGGAGTCGGGGAACCAGAATCCAGTCAATTTAGTTGGCAGATACATGATGAACGGCTGCGAGATTGCAGCAATCGACTGAAAATGGGAGTTTTACTTTTTTTCATTTTTTTAAATTTCTCAAATTTCACTTGTCATCACGGAAATTTGTAATCCCCGTGTCAAATAGCATTCCAATTCCATGAGAGTCTAGTGTCAATTTCTGCTCCTCGTTAACTTCCGCGATAAGAACCACAAACACGCCGCTGCTTTTTCGTGGTCTCTCTCTCTCTCGATCTGACACACACTCTCTGGGTCGTGATGCGATCTGTGAATCAAGCACCACGTGGACCACAAATTTGGATAGTGTGATCCAATTGTGTGGAGGATGGATTCAAACATGCTCAGAAATCACTTCCCCCTACTATTCTAGAGCTTCAGTTCATAACTAGGAGTGAATTCAATTTCAATCGAATTTTGTACATTTAGATAGAGTTCTTTTAACTCTGAATTGTTAAATAGCAAAACTTTCTCACTTGTCCAGTAAACGCGACAGCGAATCGGGCGTCGATGGGGACGAAGTCGAGTGAAGCGATGAGACGAAGTGCATTTCCGATCAAGTTGAGCACGACCCCGAAGTAGCACTGAAACACAAACACACGTGGTTCTTTCCATTTTCGTTCAATGTGTTTTGGTGCATGTCATTTCCTTTCGCAAAGGAGAGGAGATGGATTTTGTTCATCAATCACTCAATTGCTCTCTTGTCCCTTCGCACTCTCCCAACTGCCTTTCTCTGTCTCGTATAAATCATCCAATTTGACTGCGGACTAGCCGAAGAGGTCAACACAGAGCGCGAACTCTCTTAGATATCGACATACTCAGTCTCTTAGCCAGATAAATTGGGATAGTAGATGGTGAAGTCTCTTGAATATGGGAGAGTCGGAATATCTTGATGTCGTCATCTAACTGTTCGTGTTCTGTGTAAAATCTCCACAAATTCCCTTAACATTCAAGAACATTCTAGAAAGTCCCGCGGTTTCACTCTTCGTCTCTACAGAGACCTCAGCCTAAAGTATGTGAGAGACTCTACTCCCGAGTCCTCAGTAATTTGCCCCGAGGCAAGATAGAAAGAGGAAGGGGCTCATTGCACTTTCAAGAGACTGCGCTCGCTCTTTCTTTCTCTGCACTCTCTCAGTTCCACCCGCTCTCTCGTCGCTGTCTAACCGCCATATTGCTTACTCGAAAAGCCTAATGAGAGTGTTGGAAGACGAAGAAGGCGTTGAAACACTCAGTGGTTTGTTTAGAGAAAAGAAATGGGAAAACTCACGCCTCCCCTCAGTCCGAACTTATCGATGAAAAATACGGCGACGAATCCAAAGGGAATGGAGAAAACCATGAAAACGACGTTGAACAAAATCGCTGCATAGTCAAAGTCGTAGTAAGCGTTGGTATGAAAAGTGATCGGCGCGAAGGAGATCCACGTCTACAAAAGATCAAAGATCATCACTGATGGGAAGGAGATTTGACCTACCATAGCATTACTTAAATTGATGATAATGACGACGAGGGCGTACCAGTACCGCCGGCGGTACTGCGTGAACTCCTCGGCTGAATGATATATATATATTTATGCGATCACAAGGAAACGCGGTACAAAATTAAAATAAATTAAAAACAAATTCAGTAGGACGTTCAGGACAATGACAATCAAATAACTAGTCACTCAGCGAAACTGATTTTGTATAATACTAAGAAGAAACTCTAGTTGTCCAACCGAATATCTCCTGTGGCAACTCACTGAGAACGCTCACTAAAGTTCCAAACAGTTACAAAAAGTGAGAAATTAGTATTCACGAACTCTACTTTTTTTGTATTTTAGCTTCATCGAGCTAGTGACTTTTCTTTGTCTAAGTAAACTTGAGTAAACTCACGTTGGACAACCATCTCGTCTTCTTGTTGTTGCTTGTCTCACTCACTGCAGAAATCGGAGCTATTATCAATGCGAGAGAAGGAAGAGAGAGAGGGAGAGGGAGAGAGAGGCCGATTAGAAGACACGCCAGAAGAGTTGTCAATCTCTCAGATACTAAAGGGAGAGAGAGGGAGGGAGAGATGACATTCTGGGTTGTCAAGGGAGGTAAAGAGTGCCTTAATAGAGAGAGTGGCAGGGTCAAGCACTCGTTTGGCGCCAAACATATTGACCGAGAGAACTCATTAGTCAGTCTAAAGGAGAGGTGTAGCCTAGTTGACCACAATTTAACCGATTATGGTGCGGTCGGTCGAAGATTCACTTTCACGAGATGTATTTCAAATGGCAGCTAATAGGGAACCAGGAAGAAGAAGGAGGGAAAATAACAACCATTTGGTGAGATGATGTATGTGAGAGCAGGTGCAGAGAGAGAGAAATGGTTTGTAATCTGCAGAGAGAGAGAGAGAGAGAGAGAGAGAGAGAGAGAGAGATGGAGGGATCGTGTGATGGGCTCAATTGGTCTCGCACGGATTGATACACACTCTCTATCACTTTGTAAATCTGACAAGGAAGTGTTTGAAATCGCGCGATTTGGAGATAACATCAGACACAGGGCAGACAGTATTTCCCCTGACAATAGTCTAAGCCTTATCTCCCCAATTTACGCACTGTTCCACAGTAATCTCGATAAATCCAATGCCTAAAATAAAGCTGCCGTAGTTGTATGGTGAAAATGAGAGTAAATGCGGTTCAAGAGGTTCTTTTCTCTCTTCTCCAGCTCTTTTTTCCATCAAAAGTGTGGTCAACAACGTCTTTCTTGGCACAATCGGAACAGAAATCGGTCGATTCACTCACTTTCCGCATTCCAATATCATCACTTATCTCTCTCTCCCGTTGCATAAATTGAGAAGGAGAAAGGGTATGACAACTTCAGAACAAAGAACGAAGATTGCGTCTGGGATAGGGAAAAAAGAAAGAGATGACCTATTGGGTCAGTCTGGACAGGGATAAGGCCAGAGGAGGAGGGAGGTCGTAGAGAGGGAAAGAGGACACTTGTTTACCACCAATCGACCCTCACTCGCACTTGATTACGCACTGAGCTTGTGACCAATTTTATTGAATTCACTCACACCAAATTTCAAAAACCCAAGACTTCTTTCATCACAATAAACGGGATAGTATCCACTATTTTCCAAGAATTTAAAATTATCACTTATTTTAATGATCTCTACATCTGCCAATTCACCATGTAAGAGTTTGCAGACTGGAAATAGTCGGCTTGAAGAGTTCAAGAGTGAGTGATTTGGATGTTTGATCTACCTCAGTCCAGACTGATCAGTGATCTCAATCTCCCTACAAGGTAGATCATCTCTCTCCTTCCGATCTCCTCTCTTCGTCTCTTCTTTTTTTTCTCAATGCCCTCTCACCCCCGGTAACCTCTCTCTCCCTTCTCTCGAGTATTTGTTTAAGTGTGAAACGTGTGCCTCGTTCCTCTCCTCTATCTCTTCTCCTTTTTTCCTCGTCTGCTCGTCTCGCCGCTCTCTCATTTCCGCCCGCTCTCTCGTCCACTTCCTCTCGCGCCCTCCGACCTCTACGTGTACTCTATATCGGAGAGAGAGATCGATACAAGGCAGAGGGAACGAGAGATCGTGCGAAACTGAGAGAGTGCAGAGAGAACAATCCTCATTCTTCCCACACTTACTGAGGAGTCCCGGAAATGAAGCGGAGCGAGACCCAAATGAGGTCCTGAAACGACACTCGAGATGGGTTTGGAGACATTCCCGAGTTCGGTAGAGTACGGTAGATTACCGTATGATTACGGTACAATCAGTGAAAGGTCAATCGTGCCAACAGAGACCGTCTCGTCTCACGGCTCTTATCATTTGTTATCATAGCGACTTTGCTATCCTTGCAACTCTCCATTCCGATCACTCGACTCTCTCCATCGATTGATCTTACGTCCGAGATTTCTCTCTCTCTTTCTCTGCACTCTCATCTAATCATGTACTCTCTCACTCTTCTCTTTCTGCTACTTCGAATGATCAGAAGGACATCTTTTCCCTTCTCTTTTTCTTTCTTTCTCTCTACTTGCCCCCTCTTTCTATTTTGAGACTCATCATTGTATGCGTTCCACAGTTCAATCGATGTCCTCGGCGATGCATCTGGAGACTAACTGGATACTGTCGTTGAGGTCGGTCGTGATGACTTGGGTCGGGGTCGGGATCGGGAATTAGGGGTCGGGGGTTGCGGTCCTCCTTTTTCGCTCTCGTGCGATGCCTGGCAAGGTAAGCTGGCTGTACAGTTTCACCGATTGGTATTGTTCTGAACTATACAACCTACTACCTCATCAGGAACTGATTCGCTCCGAAAGGAAGAAGGGGATGGGGGTGGGGTCGGGCTCCCGTGGTACGGGCCCTCTACCCTAGAGCGAACTCGTGTAGTGACTCTCGTCCCATACACAAGTTCGGATCTACGGGTTGAGAGCGACGTCCGAGCTGAAGATTCTGAAGAAGAAGGAGAAGAAGAAGAAGAGAGAGAGACGAAGAGGACACACTTAGACTGCGATAGGAGCAAGGGCACAGAAGAGAGAGAAGAGGAAGAAGATGGATAGGGGGGGTCGAGACTCCGCCCCCTTCTTCCCCCTCTCCCTCGCCGTACCACCGACGCGAGCCAGCACACAACGGACGAGAGAGTTCAGGAAGTGGAGAGAGCTGCGACGACGAGAGATCGGCTCTAGAGCCTTCTACACTCTACACGCTACATCGATTCCGGCACACTCACTCACGCACTCTCTCACTTCGTCGTGCTCTCTCGTCACTGTCTCGCCGTCTCCACTGCAGACACGCTCTCTCGCTCTCCAAAGGGCAAAGTTAGCGAAGTGGGAAGGGAAGGGAGAGAAGAGAGAGGTGGGGGGAGGGGAAGAGAGAGAGAGAGAGGAAGGCTACCAGAGTAGGTGATTGAGTTAGAGGAAGAAGGGCAATCCTATAGATAGAAGGGAAGGAGAGGGGAGTGAAGGGAGGGGGATCATTGGGTAGAGGACATTGGTGGAGAGGCTTCTTGGAGCCCGATCGGAGGCACTGAATGACTGGTCGAAGTGGAGAAGTGAGGGGTGGAGTCTTGATATCGGGAGGAGGGGGCGGAGCGATAGGAGAGAGAGAGGGGGGGGGTTGGGAGAGAGAGGAGAGATATCAGGGAGGGAGGGAGGGTGAAGTGAGGACGACATGCCTGGTACGGAGGCAGGCACGATAAAGTTGAGAAAAAGCGTCGGAAGGGTGAGGGAATGAGTGGGAATTTGAGGGGAGAGAGAGAGAGAGAGATATTGGAGAGAGGGATGAGTTACGTGATCAACGCCGGAAGCAAAGTTAGAGAAGATTTGATGATCACTCAAGTGGAAGAAGAAAAACGGAAGTTAGGGCGGATTTGGAAGGTGCAGAGACGGCAAAGGAAAAAAGGTGAAGGACGAAGGGAGAGAGAGAGAGAGAGAGATCTTGCACTCTTGCTATGGTCAAGATCAACTATCCCTTGTCTCGTTGATCTAGTTGATCTTTGATCTTTGTAGTTCATCCAGATGGAAATCGTCAGAGCATCTCTCCGTTGCTTCCACTCTGTCTGCCCTGCAGTCCACCATCTGTGAACAATTTCAACGCAGATTTCTCTTCCCGAAACTCGTGAAAGTTCTTTAAACCTTTGGCGAGGAATGCATACGGTGGATTCTCTAGTTTAAGAAGCGCATACCGTACTCCCCTCTCTTTTTAGAAATGCCTACCGTACTCCTCAGAAACGTCTACCGTACCGCTCAGAAACGCCTACCGTACTCCTCAGAAACCCCTACCGTATCCCTCTCCTCCCTTTTTCTCTCTCCTCGCAGTTCCTAATGCAATGCCTGCACAAAGCCGCCCATTGTTGGCAGTAAATCGAGGGAGATTTACAGAAAGGAAGAGAGAGAGGAGAGAATGAATGAGGGGGAGGATACGGTAGATGAGAATGGAAAGATGAGAGAATACGGTAGAATAGTAATGGAAGGTGGGGAATATGGTAGATGAGAATGACAAGAAGACAAAATACGGTAGAGGGGAAGAGGAAGAGGACAGGATACTGTAGAGCACAGGGAGCCGTGGGAGTTACGGTAGAGGAGAAATGGAACATGTGAGTTATGGTAGAAATAAGAGAATAGAAGTGATACGGTAAGAAGTAAGGATGATTCACTCGTCCTTTTGCATAATTATGTTATGTCCAACTTTGAAATTACTTGTAAGTAGATCAAAATTGGTGTAGTGAATACTCCCTTCAATCTTCTGCTCTCTGTTAATTGTAATTCCAATTTTGTGTCTGCATGTGGGAATGTATTCAAAATTGCATATGAATGACGACATCTCAGCTTTCGGAGAATAGTTCGATATTTTCCGACGAAAGTACACGTCTGCATTACCATAATCCGCGTTACGAATACCCTTGGCTTCGCTGAATACGAATGAGTGGGTAGATCATCCTCTCTTTTCTCTCTCTCTCCCTCTCTCTCTCTCTCTCTCTCCCTTTCTCTCTTTCTCTCTCTCTGTACTCGGAGTTCCTCCACTCTTCCTCTTTCTTCTTCATCTTGCGTCAGTTGTGGCACTCTCGGTCTGTTTCTCAAGAATAGCAGTCGAGGCTCGGGAGACAGGTGTAATAGAGAGAGAGGGTGAGAGAGAGAGAGAAAGAGCACATTGGGGCGTTTTCCACCCAGAGACTGCAAACTGGGCAGAAATGAGAGCCAAGTGTTGATAATTAATAGTAGTGAAATGTGCCACGCGCGAAGCACACAAAGTACAACCACTGAATCGGCCGAGAGAGATCAAAGATCAACGAGGAATAGAGTGCGGGAGGGCTACCGTATCCCTACCGTAACCACCCAGAAACCGTCCTTGATTGATTGACAACTGACGGGTGGTTGTGGCAGAAGTTGATCCCGAGATTACTGTAGTGCTGCAAAAACGCGGAAGTGGCCCTGTCTCTCTCTCTCTGTGTCTGCGGGCTCATTATGAGCGTAGGAGTGCAGAGAAGAGCCTCTTTTTGCACGCAGCAAATGATCGTGGAATCTCTCTCTCTCTCTCTCTCTCTCGATTACTCGCCCGAGACTGGGGCAATGGGCTACTGCTGGGCTCAAAAAGTGTGTGTGTGTGGATGTGAAGAGTGAAGAAGAGAGTATAGTGACCGGCTCTGTCCTCTCTCCAAAGAGCCCTTTTTGCGAGTTCGAGAACGCTTGCGCGCTCCGCGCTTTCTCTCTCTCTCTCTCCCACACACTGGCCGGTCTTCGTGACCTCTCTCTCTTTGCTCACTCTTTGATCTACCCTGAGCGAGAGAGTATGTGGAATGGAGAGAGAGAGAGAGTTCGCCTCCGGGACTCCTCGACGAAGTGTAGGAGCATCGGTCACTGTTTGGATGGGGATAGAATGGGCGAAAGAGAGAGAGAGAGAGAGAGAGAGAGAGAGAGAGGAAACAAGAAGTGAGTCCATGTCGAGTGGTACAAAGTGAGACGAAATGATGAAGATTGCACTCGATTGTGTGATCAGATGGAGCAGAAAAAACCACCGACGTCTGCGAATTTCGATTTTCAGACAAACTTTGAACTCAAATTTGATCTTGTTGATCCCAAGGATTGCACTACGCCCTCATCCATGCATACATAGACTATCAATTATCGAAGAGAGTTAAGTTGTCTGGAGAGGTACATGTTGGAGAGTTCGTGATCTTTGCAAAGCATCTTTGAACTTTACTGACCCTCATCAGTAAGCAGGCTTGAGCATTTTGATAGATTTTGAACTCATCGATCTTTGATCTTTAGTCTCAGTCTTCAGGCCATTTAATCTTTCCTCTCCACCGTTTATTGCCGCAATCAAACGTGCAAAGGGGCGATGCATAAGTGGCATTCAGAGGCTGTTATCCATATAGAAACCGTGTTTGCAGAGGGCAGAGAGAAAGAGAAAGAGAGGGAGAGAGAGAGAGAGAATTGGAAGCCGTGATTGGATTGGACCACGGTTTGGAAGGGGAGAGAAATTGGGAGGAGGACGAGGAGAGGAGAGTGATATTGGAATGGAAAGCCTTTCAGGCTGCGAAATATGCAGAGGGCGAACGTCGAAAGGACCTCAACCTCTCCGACATCACTATGCAATTTTGGAGTTTCATCAATTTCATCATGGAGGGCTGTTAGCCTGCCTAACTGCCTTTATTCCCTTCCCATTTTCCCATCTTTGTTCTTCTCCTTTTTACAATGCTGATTCAGAGTGACGAAAGGAAGAAGAGAAAAATACCAAGATTGCAAAAGAAGAAATTAATCACTTGATCGTTCTCTCGTCTTTCTCTCGCTTCATTCCAATCTATCTCTCATAAAAAGTTGATTAGCAGTAGCACGCAAGTAACGAGCAGAAACCCGATATCGTATACCTTCTGAAGGATGGCGCGGAAATGGAAGGGGGAGATTACCCGATAAAGAGAGAGAGAGAGAGAGAGAGAGAAAGGACCTCAACCTCTCCGATTTCTGGTCCTCTAGAATGATGGAGCACCGGAAATTGCGACTAGCCCTTCAAAGAGGGAAATGATGTGAGGGAACGGAGAGAACGACCAACGAGATCAACTTCTATACTAATGACAATCGAGGGAAACGAGGGTGAATGCAAAGAATTTCGATATTTCATCATCCTTACGTAATTTAGATATCCCTGAAAATAGTAGTAATGAGAAGAAGGCAGTGGCCTATTTCGATTGTAAACACCTGCATTTCTCATTTATATTGAATTACATTATGGAAATGTGCCGGCAAATTAAATTAACATTGAAAAATAAAAACTACCGTACTCGTCAAAGAATCAAATCAGTCTCTGATCGGTCCGCGTGGTGCGATGCTGCGTGTACTGTAAGTGGGCGCGATTCGGGGAAACGCGCCCGTTGGCGGCACCCTGGTTATCTCTGCACTCACGGCGGCATATATTTGAATATTTTCGCGAATTTTAGTGTTATTTTCGTTAATTATGTTTGTAAAATCCTTCCGAATCGTTTACCCGTCATATTCACCATGAAATGCGCTTGTTTTGGCGAGCATATCGTATAATTTCGCTCTGTAAATGGAATTTGCGTGGCGCGATGACAAATCGTCGCGTAGTTCAACGGGGTTTTCCACTAATTTATCACCAATTTCTATGTGTTCTTGTTTATATATAACGTAAACTGGTGCGCGAACCATTGCCAGTCTGTTTCCCCTTGAAATTCGTCCATTCCAGGTCGATTACTCCTCTTTTCCCAAGGGTATTCGCCAGTTTCTTCGCTTCTCTCAGTGATGAATGAACTGGAGCAACTGAGAACGCGCGCCTCTCGATGGACACTCGCAGACGACAGCAAGGTATCCCTTATTCTATATGTTTTGTTAATTAAAACGCGTTCTCCGTACTCAGAGGGAAATACGTCTTAGACTTGTGGGCTGCCGTGCGACGACTTTCAAAGTCTATACGACTTGCTCACCTGCGAATTTTAAGTCGTCGCTGGCCAGCTTAGAAGTCGTAGACTTATTTCCCTGTGAGTAAGGGCGCAGTGCCAGGATGAGCAGGCGATAAAAGGAATAGAAACTACTCGCTTAGTCCCGGGTGCAAAAGTTTTTCGATTATAGTCTTAGGTAGAAGGTTATTTTAGACTGGACGTGAACAATCTTAAAAGAGTCGATTGCGTGTAACCTTACGCTCGAGAAGCGTCTTTTCCCTCTTGTAGTTCGTATACTGTCAGTTCCGGTTCTCTATCGATAACTGTCTTTATTCCAGTTGATCACAGTCCTTTCTTCTCTGGTTGAGTCGATGATCGATCGTGGTCGTTCTCTCGATGCTTCTCTCTCGTCAACTTCCTCTGCCGTCTCTCGATTGCACTCCCAATTGGACACTGCTGAGTCGGCCATCGGACTCTACTCGGGCACCCATTTCATCGAACAGGTGGGCAGGTTAAATGAAATTATAATTGTGAAAATAGCACTTGTGTTAGAAGAAGCGGTGCTAGTCTACGTGGGAAAATTGGATTAAGTAACCCCGATATGTATTTTTTTGGGACATGTGCTTTGACTAATGGAAATAATGGTTCTTTCCTCGGCAGCCGATTGTGTATGGGAGCTACTGGAATAATTAGTTTGACGAGTGTGCGATAACACGTGTTTGATACGGTTATTTATGGGAAAGGTGGAAAAGGGGTGGGGTGTATAATTTTGGGTGTATCAGGAGTAAAAGTGAGTAAGCAAATGGTATAAATCACTGTAAAAAAAGTAAATTGTAGCGAGTGCTCGACGACGATTATCGACCTCGCAAGCCAACGGTACAAGAACCACCGGTTAGTTAACGAATCGATTAACCTCTCAACTCTAGCCATGCTGTGGGCCCAAAAAAGTGAATATGTCTTGTTAGTGATCCATAGTTTTGGAAATCAGAATAAAAATTGTGGTGTTTTTGACGTGAGTCTCGTACGAGGCATGTGCATCATTGCTCAAAAGTGTCTCCGATACTATTGTACATCTTTTTCTTTTCAGCTGACTCTTCAGCAGCGTCAGTCGATTATTGTGGGCGAGTTGAGACAGGCCGTCAACGATGGTCTCAATGTGATCGAGACGTGCTTTCGGCCACTCGGAGACGAGGACGACCCACTCAGACAGTACGAACCCGTCGTGAGTTTCAAGAATATTGATTAAAGACTGTACGAACCCACCGAGTAATTTTCATCCGAGAGGGAATAATTTGAACTATTAAAACCGGTTTCCTCCCTACAAAAATAGGCTAGTCTCCTGATCCGCTTGAGGTTCATCCATCGGTCGGTAATCTTACCCGTAGATGCTTCTTGCAATTTGCTGTTCAGTCAATTTCTCATATTTATCGCGTGCCTGAGTCATGGATAGTTCCCTACATTTAGACGATGGTTCTGATTTGTTGAACTATCGAAAACTGATTTTATATCAAAGAAAATATGTTACCAATGAATGGTTAATTATCAAAACCGATGATCACTATTAAAATGCAGCGTTTTAAAAGTTCTACTTACTATTCGTTGGTTTGAAAATCGCAACAGCTCGATCATGTGGAACTGATTATATTTCCGGAATATTGCATGAAACATTTTTTTAAATTTTTTATCGCGGCATATTGCTTTCCTTGCGATCTATGTCTTTTTTATTCCGAGCATAACGCATTTATCCATATTTTGTAGCAAACTTAGTTTGAGACCAACCATAGTCCCCATAAATAAAAAATGACACATGCTAAGATCTACGAAAATAAATATTAAAAATATGGAACTCAAAGAAGGGCTTCAATTTTCAGACCAATTAGCTTACTTTTGGAAAACTTATTATATTATTTACCTAGATGAACATGGAAAAATGAGTATCTTTCAAAAAAATCCTCCAACCAACGTGTCTAATTTTTCTGTAGTTTACAATAAATAATTAATTTTGCAGGATCGATACAATCGTTCGATTCCTCCTCTCATTGGCTCCGCTGCCTTCCACGCAATGGGAAAGAAGAAGGAAGAACCAACCAGAGAGGTCACAATCACGATCGATCGACCATCCAATGTGGGAGAGGTACGGTACTATGATATTTCGTGGGAAATGAATATCGAAAGAATGATCGTCCTCTAGTACCATGGCACCAGTAAATTTAGTAAATATGGGTGAATAATAGGTTTTCTCTCAGCTCCGGTTCATTTCTCTGGTCCGTCTCATAGTGGAAAAAAATTTCAATGACCTCGATTTCCGCTAGATCGTTTGGTTTGTAGACCCAAGAAACGTTCAAGTTCTGATTTCGGAATACTAATTGCTGCAATCATATGAAAGTGATGAAAGCCTCTTATCTCATTCGTCTCCATTACAGATTCCCTCTCCTGTTCCCTCTTCCATTGCCTCCGTTCCTTCACCCTCTTCATCATCTTCTCAATTCATTGGTATCTCTGCCTATCCTCCATCCTCTTCTGCCCCTCCTCCTCCTCCTCCGATGCCCTCCAAACTCTCTCCCACTCCCTCCACCGGGCAGTCCGCCCTCCAGGCAGAGATTACGGTAGGTGAATCGGAAATATACGGTACTCTAGAATCTTCTATGATGCGACCACCAAATACTGGTCATTGGTTCAACTACCAAATGCTACTAGTTTTCCGACCACTAGACCACCTTCAATTCTAGAGTAGGAATCGACAATCTACCGGTAGTTTGGTTTGGCTGACAGTACAGAGTATGTCAGTAGTAATCGGATTACGAATGAGTAGTGGCGGTGGCTGAATGATTACTGTCATCTCTCTCTCTCTTTCTGAGTCAGCGACGTCTTCCATTCGATCTTCTCCCGTTTCTCTCTTCTTTTCCGTGGCAAACAAAACATTCCCGTCCGCCGCCGCCCCCAATCGCCCCTACCCACACTTCTCCATACCCTCTCTCACTCTCTGAGATTCCCGTAGAGTTTGATGACGTGAACCGACAATCGATAGTCACTGATCCTAGTCTACAAGAGAGTCATGGGTGCTTTCCAGTCAGTTCTCGATCGGGCAAGAGGAGAATTCCGAGTGCCGCACGACAAAGGACCCGAGGAGTGAGTTTTTTTAGACTTACGGTACCCACACTTTTGGACTTACAGCGATCTTCTTGTCGGTAGGCAGCTGCAAAAGATGAAAAGAAATTTTGCAATAATACTTGAAGTATACATAATTTAAACAACGAAAAAGTTATACCTATTACAGTTCGAATACAATTACTTGTGGTACTCATAGGAATAGCTGTAGATAATCGAAGACAAATTCAGATACGGGTTTTTCTTGTCGATGGGCTGTTGCAGCCGGCAGTTGCACTATGCCATTTTCCACAATATTTGTCAACTCTTTATAATTTGAGTGTGGATGCTGGCCTGACTCCTCCTCTTCCTCCTCGTTCCGTACATCCAACTCAAGCTCCACTCGCTCCAATTCTCCCTCCTCGTGGGAGTGTTCAACACGCGACTCCACCCGAACTCCCACCCAAGATCGCCGACAAGGTATACATATTTCAACTGGAAAGGTATGCGTTCTGAGTAGAACGTTACTATCGTCACCATCGCAAGGTGAAAACAGCCATCGAATTATATTGGCTTTCGGATAAAACAGAAGGAGTTGCATAAGTAGACGAAAGAAAAGGTCGCTTTTCGCCCAAATACTACAAATTTGATAATTGCAGCCCTCTACGTCCTCCTCCGTTCTTCTGCCTGCAGAACCAAAGAAGAAGTCCATCTTCGACTTTGATTCTGACGACGATGACTTCGCCGCGGTGGTTCGTTACTACTGTTCTATGAATTTTCGTCTGCTCAAACGGGTAACGAACAACCTAACATAATAGTGTATCACTACTCCAGATTTTTCCCTCCTCTTGATTCTGTAATAGAAAAGTTCTCTGGTATAACCGTAACAAAAAGAAGATATTTTGAGCAAATATTTTGAGTACGAGAAGGTGTAGTTTCACTATAATTTTAACCTAATAATTTCAGTTGTCTCGTCCCTCTGGCACCAAAACTGCCGCTTCCTCTTCGACTCTTTCGTCGTCGATGAGAAGCAATGAAAGCGACACGAAGAGCAGCAAAAGTCAGGAGGAGAAGAAGGAAAACGACGCCAAACCCATGGTATTACGTTATTCCTACGCAATATCTTGAGTTAAAAGAAGGTCTAATTATAGAGTAAAGGCTAATTAAATGAATGTTTTTAATTGCAGGCGCCTCCATCGCTGGTCTCTGAATTGGCTGCAGCCGCAGCAAGCAAGCGAGCGCAGCAGCTGGCGGCTGCATCAGCAGGTGAATCATCTCTCATTTCACACCCCCTATTTCGATATTCTCCCCCGATTTCAAATCATTCCTCCCATTCCAATATGAAATAACGAAAATATTTCATCGTCGAGAAAAAAACAATACTCAAGTGTTGAAACGTTGTGGAGATGAATTTTTGAAGAGTAAATGTGTCGGGCTCCTAAATAAATGTACCAGATAAATTCCAGCCCTTAAATTGAAAAAAAAGTATCTAGTGCGAATGAGCACACCGTAATTGTGCAAGAGTTCATTGCTCAGATTGTATCAAGGTACAAAGTTAAAGAAAAATGTGTTGCAAGTATTGAACACGAAAGATTTCCCAGGTGGTTCTCCATCTCGTCCTCCATCTCGTCCTCCCCGATCTTCCGATGGAACGAAGAAAGTGGAATCAACTCCAATTTCTTCGTCGATGCCGCCTCCTCTCGCTACCTCGACTCCCGCAGTGAAGAAAGAGGAGAAGAAAGAAGAAGAGATAAAGACCGCCCCCAAGAAGGTGAGGACTAGATTTTAGATTTAAAAAATCGATAAGAAAATTATCCTGCTACTATAGATCATCAAATTGACGATATTTTAGTTTCTTTAAAAAGCGGTGCATTAAAAGCTCCCACCACGATATACCGGCAAACTCTGTTCACTTAGTTGTCTCTGTAAAACTATTTTAATCAAACAGATAAGTAAGGTTAGCTTTCTCTGAAATTTTTATTAGAAAGCTGAAGCCAACATCTATCGGCATAAAGCGAGGGATGTTAGTGATCTTTCGAAAAGAGCGGGGTACACAGAGGATGATTCTTTCCTTGAGCAACAGTAAGCGCATCAACTTTTTTTCAGAAGACAAAACAATCGCATACGACCTTTGATAGACGGTATTTGTTTTGAGAAAAACTCATGACTAATTTAGCAATCAAATTGTTTACTCATTTTCCCAACACTTCTAATTCTACGTTCTTGCTGACAATTCACTGAGCAAGCACATCGAATGCATTGCTTTGTGATTCAGTGGCAAATTCGAGAGACCAGGCAGTGAAAAATAAGTTATGTTAAAATAAAAATTTCCAGTTCCCCGAAGAATGCTCAAATCCTTTTTTTGCTCAAATCCGAATAGTTAGACAATTAAGTCTCGCATTTTCTCAGCAGCAGGTAGTTACTACATCACAATTAATATATCCAAAAACAGACATTCGCGTTGGCAACCAATACAATTACAGGCGCCATGGGCTCCGAAGAAGTCGATTTTCGACGACGAAGATTCGGATTTTGACGAATTGTTCAAACCAGCAGCGAAGAAAACGATTAATGTAGTGAAGAATGAAGAAAAGAAAGAAGAAATGAAGAGAGAAGAACCGAAAAAGATCGAAGTGAAGAAGGATATCGAGGTATGGTTAGAAGTGGAATATTCATCCTTCAGAGCTTTATGAGAATTACTTGACGCATTGAACGCTAAGGGAGCGAAACAGCTATACGTTTATTGCTTCTAATACTCATAGAAATTGCTATAGACATTAGTTATAGCATTTCATTCACGATTTTTGTGGGGTGTCGTCATTAAAATTTTATATTGGTCATCAAGTGATGACGCAATATACCTATATTTGTTCAATTCTTTGAGGCGCCCAAGCCCGTTCCTGTGACTTCCAAGCCACCTGAGAAGCCGAGACGGAAGAATATCTTCGACGATGACTCGGACTTTGAAGATCTCTTCAAGCCCAAGGTTACACAATCTCAAAAATTCCCTCAAAAAACTGCACTCTAACTCGCACCGCCTTAAGTTCATTTTGAGATGACACTAATTTGATTATTATTTTGTATGGTCGAAGTAAGCAATTAGGAGTGGCATACCGGCAACGCAGCTTGGCCTATTCTTTCGAACACATGTGCGATTCTCTGTGCAACAGCGTTCACAAATGCGATTATACGCTGAAGATTTACTGGCCTTTGAAACATTTGGACCTTTCTTAGAGTACAATGGGCTTAGTCTACACTCGCTCTTGTCTGTCATAAATCGTCCGATGTGGAACATTGACTCTTTCAGTTGAGGGCGAGGGAGAGAGAGGGGGGATCTAGCCTGTGAACCTGAGCCCATTCGACTCCCATTCCGACATTCTCTCGATTGTTCCTCTTGCTGTCATGTCAATCCACCATTTCCTCTCTCTCTCTCTCTCTCCGATTCCGATCGTCTCACTTTCCCCACAAGGCCATCTTATATTGTATGCATGGGGGGCTGAGATCTGGGGGTAATCGAGAGTAGAGACGAGAGAGTGGAATGTGAAGGAGAGAGCAGAGAAAGAGAGCGAGAACAGTTGTGCAAATCTCGAGATATCTCACGCTTTTTGAACCCATAAATGACAATTGTACGGTCGATAGTGAAATCGCTGTGCACAGTCTGTACCCTTCCGCCCGCATTATTTTTGAGTGATGTTACTTTTTGGCCTACCTCGGATAAGTGGATTACTCTATAGTATGAAAAAGTTGAATCGTATTCTGTTGTGAGTTGAGCGTAACAGGTGTGTTCTATTGACTTCGTTTTCCGCCCGAATAGTAAAAGTTCTGGGGAAAAATTCAAAATGATTCGTTTCAATCTGTGCTCTCTTTTCCCTCTTCTCCTCTTCCTTTTATTCTTCCCGTTCCAAACTCGCCCACATGGGCAAATACTGATTTAGGCTCTTTCTTCCTTTCTCTGTCCTCTCGTCTTCGTTTTTTTCTCTCTCTCCTTCTCTTCTCCTCCTCTTCGACGTGTTATCTCCAGTCTATTACACTACAGGATAACTTCGCCTACTGATCTCCCCCTCCTACTCTCCCATTGTCTATTCGACACCTCACCCTCTCATTTACCCGTGATCTCTAACCACTCTCTCGTTTTGCCATTGTCTCTAACCGAATGTAGTCACTTGTCGAGTGCACCACAATCAATTGCGTCGCACCGTCGGAATGTAGTAATTACTGCCCGCGAGCAAAATCAGCTGACCCAGCGACTATTAGAAATGACAGGAAGATACCAAGCTTTTTATGATACTTTTCGGCACCAACATTCACACAAATTGCCCTCGATCGTAAGCGTTGCGCAGAAGTTTAAAATTCCTCTCCACTAATTAGCTAATTAACTAATGAGTATTGCTCACTTATACGATTGATTTTACTTGTTACTGCTTGATGAATTTTGAAAAATATCATAAATTGTCAGGCGCCGGCAGTCAAAAGGCCTCCGTCGCCTACGGTGAAGAAGGAGGAAACAACAAAAGAAGCGGCGATTCTCGTCTCCGATACACAAGAGGTTAGCACACTTATAAAGTGACACGATCAAGCAACATTTCTAAATACTACTTCCTGTGTTTACCGAATGCAAGAGAGCACACAACATTGAGAGGGTTGACAACATGTACACACAACACTTATGCTCAGCGTGTAATCAAATAACGTAATCGTTACGAAATGCACTTATCATTAGTCAACTAGTGCTAGAGAACAATCGCATTCAAATATCACAATACCCGTTTTGACCATCTCATTGTCTCACAATCACAATCTTCTTCTTCTTCTTCTCTTTCTGTAATCTCGACGCGATCTCTCGCTCGATTCAAATTCGACCATGCGTGAAATTAGTGAGAGAGCAAGAGACGCAGAGAAACAATGGACAAGTTTCCAAATGTCGGCTCTCTCTCCCTCTCTCTCTCACTGCAGTTTTGAATGACCCCCGAACGCACCCACTTTTCAGAGCATAATTGAACCGCAAACTTGTGCAATTGAACCTCCGAGTCCTGGCGCGCCAGTCCACTGTCTAGTGCAATATTATAATCAATATTACAATGCAAAACAATTCCCACAACCTGGGGTGAGTTTTGTTGATCGGTCGATGTTTGCGGTGATTGTTGTGTCTTCTTTGTATAACTCCTCTGGTTCACAAATCTACTTTAGAACCCTACTAAGAAAATCAACAGGATTTGACTAGGATTCTGCAGGGATCCTACTAGGAAAACACAGAAACACGTAAACACACATGTTGAACAACAAGGGACTGTGCGTGTTTGCGTCTGTGCGTTTTCCTGGCTGTTTCCTAGTGGGATCCTTCTTGAATCCTACTCATTTTTTCTTTGTAGGATTTTACGGTAGATGACTACTATACTTTCTGAGTCAGAGTGGTAACTTGTTAACTATATTAGCGTGATTGCAGCGACACGCAGAGGTGAGTAAGCAGAGAGAAGAGAAGAAGGAAGAGGAGAAGAGAGAAGAGAAGGAGGGAAAGGTCGAGTCGATCTCAGCTGAGAAGAAAGACGTGAGAGAGCACTGTTATGAAACACTCCTCGCTTAGGCTCCTTGGAAACCATTGAATTCTTGCAGACAGCTCCTTCTCCATTGGAAACTCTCGTGAAAGTCGAGGAGACGTCTCAGGTCGATCCCCTCAGCCAGGTATGATCCATGATTTATCTCTAAGAAATGCTATTTATGAAACAAGGGATGGCGATAATTTCTATTGAAAATCATGTAGAAGGCTGTTTTTTAGGTATTTAGTTCTTTTTCACTCTCGAAAACACGAGCTAGTAGAATTTGGACAGTGAGTTGACGGTACTTTTCGATCCGTGGGTACGATTAACCTCCAACACTCTATGAGCAGTAGAAAGGGATGAATAGATGGGAGTTGCTCCTGTGGTGTTCCTCCTCCTCAGTGGATATCATTAGACTACGGACGAACGCTCATTGAATGCGGCGCGCGCTTTTTATTGATGTGTTGGGAGGAAGCGTGAAGTGAATCGGTGAATGGAGTGTAGTGCTGCAAGAAATAGTAGAGAGAGATAGAGAGAGATTCGTGTTCTGATCAAGTTTTCGCTCGTTCAGATCTCAGTCGATTCGGTCGATAGCAAATCGAACGAAGAAGAAGTGAAGAAGGAGAAGAAGGAAGAGGTGAGCATCCATTTTTTTCCCAATTTCCTAACCCGAAAGTCCCTTTCCAATCCCGTTTCTTCCCCTTCTTTCTGTTCGCGAAAAGTGACGAAAACACCCTCCCATATTCTGTCCGCCTCAAAAACCTGATATACACTTCCCGAAAAACAAACGCGGTAATAAAGCGCCGCTCTAACCAGAGACCAAAATATCGACAACACAAGTTCGCCTTGGGCGCAAGTGCGGAAAGTGCAAAGAAAGGTTCTTAGATTGTCATTGCGGAAGGCCCGTGACTCGAACTCCGGTTTGAGCACAAAACTGTTCTGTTTTGCAATGGAAATGGTATTTGAGCTCACTCGGCATTGAATAGGTTTACTCAGAAACAAAAAAAACGTTTGTTCTAAGACTTTCATAAGCCAAAATGGATCTTTTTTGGTAACTAATTTGCCGGCTCATTTTTTGACACTTGATTATCAAGGGATTACTTCCTTTAGTCGACTCCATGGGACGGTTCTCAGACAACGACTTATTGTATTTTCATTGGATTGCATGTGTTTCACAAGTAATCATTGACTTTGTTGAGAATACAATAAAATTGAAGAAAATTCAAAAAAAAGTGCCGTAGGCTCGGAGCTGTAACACTGAGCTGTCAAAGGAAGATAATCCCCAAATAATGAAGATGGGGTTCGGTGTGTCAAACACATGACTAAGTAAAATTGCATCGGAATGCTGAACAAGTGAGATATGCGATTTGGTAACAAATACCCTTTTTTGTGTTGTATAAAATGATTAGCCGATAAGAAACGAGGCGATTGCGCTGCAAGGGGTGACTTGCAGGTTCTGCATCCAGAATTACAAAATGTAATCATAACGGTAGAAAGAAATTTCCCTGTCTTTCAAATTAACAAAAAATTTAAATTTTGCTTCCAGATCATCCGTCCTTCGCTTGTTGAGAAGGCATTCACTCCATTGCGAGAATCGCCGCCACCCTTCGAAGAGGTCGGTTTAATTATTTTTTTTTTGTAAATTATCATTTTCAGACAGAAATATAGCAACACAATTAGTCAATTTGCTATTGAATTTGTTTTTATGAAGCAAATGATCCATTTGTAGTTCGCGCCCGCATCCAAGTCGAGCAGTGAGGAGCCCCCTTCGATTCCCGAGGAAACAGAGGAATCTCCTAGGGCAGTCGCTGAATCATCCAACAAGGTTCGGCCGCAGTTTGTTATGCAATTCCCGCGATGCTTCAATCAGATAGGCATCTCTGTGAATTGTTTCATGAATCCTGACCTCTGATTTGTAATCACGAATCTTTCACGAATATTAAACTATTATGATCTGCTCTTTAATGAGGGATCTCATTTCATTAATTTTGCATGAATCTTGACTTATTGCGATGTTAAGTATTATGTTTTGAGGACTCTTCCATCCTATTCGACACTCCTCCTCCATTTGAACCGGTGGAGGACAAAGCAGAGGAAGACCACGACGAGGGGTTAGTTAAATCGATAACCCGAAAATGTTTGATGCATTCTCTAGCGATACTCCCCCAGACAAATGGAATCAGATGAACTTGTAGAGGTGGTTAGACTACAGGGCGATGAAACCATGAGCCCGAGATTTCCATTTATTTACGTCGCGTCGCCTCACTCTCTGCTCCTATAATCCAGAGGAGGCGGTAACAAAAACCAAACAATCAGCATTGTAATAAGATTTCCTTAAGATTCCTCTAGATATCTCTAATTTGAATTATCATACTTGTTATTGCAAATGTTTCTGTCCATGATTCAGGGATAATATTATTTCAGAAACGACATCTTCAGCGAGGATTCTGACACGGAAGTTATGCAGGGCAATCGTGCGGCCTTCATGGCGCAGCTCAACGCCAAGCTGGCTGCAAAGCCGCCCAGCGGGGTACGGTATAAAGATATCTTCGGTCGTACCTAGCTTGAAAATGTCCGCCCTCTCCCTGCTCATTTTTGAGGGTGGGATCACAGCGATCTACAATAATTCACTGTCAATACCGTAACAATAATAGAGACCACACGCGAGAGATAAATGTATCCTTTGAGATGGGAATTCGTCCGATGTCAATGGTGGAAACTCCTACTGCTCCCTTCGTTCCTCCCACTGCCGATCGTCAGAGTGTAGTTATCGATCGACCGCCCACTCTCACGAGAAGAGCAGTGAGTGAGACGAAACCAGAGGGACCTATCAGTCATGTCAACAAGGTGAGAAACAGGGAGATGATGCATCTCATGTCCTGGGAACGAGAGCGAGCAGAAGGAAAATAAGTGGAATATGCTGGAAAATGACTGTTCGTAAATCTGACTTGCACTCGTAGAAAGCATATGATAGATACTAGTCAGCATATCTCAATCCCATTTACTAAACACTCAAACAAGTTCAGCAAAACACTGAAGATCTTCTAAAATAATGGAAAAAGAGAAAAGTTCCTTAAAAATAATTCAAATACCGTCCTCCGTTTCCGTAATCTCGTTCTTACAGTCTCGTCCCAAGGGACCAGCCAGACGCCCTCCAACTGCCAAGAAACTAACGTCGTCGATTGAATCTGAAGAAGGAACGACCAAGTTTGCCACCCTGCCGAGAGCCGTCCCTTCGTCGACTACCGTATCCAAGCCGATCGATCCGATTACCGTACCCAAAAGCACTCCACCAAAGAGTCCCGTCGCCTCAAGCCCGAAAAAGGAAGCACCGGTCGTATTCAGAAAGACATCCGACCCCAAGGTTTGTACTCGCATTGTTATCGCACTTTTGCTATTTTTCACGTTACGTAGAACGATATTTTTTCCGAATAATGTGTGCATTTTGAGTGATACCGATTTCGTACTTTGTTATCGTCAAAAACACATTGCCATTTGAGGAATCCATACTCGAACAACAACTGATTTATTTTTTTAAATTTTTAAAACTTTTTTCAGTCTCCTCCAGCTTCGATCTCTCGCAAGTCTTCCTCTTCCTCCTCTCTCGGTCACGATGCCGATCCACTCTCCGCTCTCTCCGCCGTTCACACTTCGCCCTACAAGGGGCCATCGGCCGCCAAGTGAGTGTTACAGGGAAATACGATTACGCACTCTTCTGGGATACCGCGTAATGACTTCATATGCCTCAATGTTACGCTCCAGTGCCTCCGATCGAAGCGAGTAGATTTTTTTTTGTATCTGGGCAGCCCAGTAGATCCCCTCTGAGGTGTTACCGAAATAGCCATAGTTGCTTGAGAACATTATTTATCTTCCTGGTTTTGAGTGCTTTTGATAAAATATCATCAATCAATTTAAATGTATCAGACGAGCTTGTTTGGTATTGGGAATACCCCCTGGACTTTTATTTTTCTATGACTCTTTTGGCATTTTCAGTCGTAAGACAGACCTCGCCCAATCCCTACATTCAAGTGAATATTCCCAATTGTCAGACCTCCGATGTCCCGTCCTTCTAACTCCTCTTCCGTCTCTTCTTCGGTCGCTCCTGCTGCAGCCAAGCCGGAGAGTCTCGCATCCACCAAAAAAACGGATACAAAGCCGAAGAAATCCGTCTTCGACTCTGATTCTGGTCAGTTTATTTTATTATTTTAAAAATATAATACGAATTCAGACACTGCTTTGTATCATATTAGTTAATTATTCCTCGTTTTTTTCAAATTTTCATTCTTTGCAGACGATTTCTTCGAGAAGATTGGCGGTTCCAAGACGCTTCCCGCCAAGAGTTCGGCGTTCAAGAACGAGTTGGAATCGGCGCTCGCAAAGGAGAAGAACGGTGAGATACGAATCTCACAAAAAAAACAAATCTGATAGGCACAGAGCGAGTGTTTGAAACTGTATTGCGTGCGAAAATGGGAGAACTAATCTCTTGCGTACGCATACTTCCTCAACCGACACTTCTCTGTAGGTTTGAAATCATGTGGTGTGCGACTGATCGATAGGGTTCATCTGCTTTTCCCGTCTCGGTGGTCTCTCGCATATTTTCGCCACATGACATTCATTCTCATGATACCGACACGAGATCAGACTCTCACTCTCGTGTCATTCTAATTCGTCGGTGGTCTGGACTTGCACCCAAATCTAGTGGTTTGAACACTTGACGCTTCTTATCTCGCATGTATGTTCACTGCGTCTTAGGGTGCGAGACGATCCATTTTACGTGAGGGAAGAGAGCGGACGATTCCATATCGATGAGGATTACCGTATTCTCTCTCCCTGAATCGTTGATGATTACGTGCCGCTCGATAATCCCCTGCCAATCTCCAGCAGAGAATCGAATAGAGAGCAAAATACTCACGTATTTTTGAAATTTTTGTATTGGATGATAATCGGGATAAGAGAGAACAGCGCGTTCTCTGTTGTTACGAATTTTGAATCAATATCCATACATCTATGCTGATTCTTGGATTCTCTGCGTGCGTCAGTAGGGAATGCACAAGGTGTATGAATAACTAAAAGCGCGTTGATTTATTGATGAAAGAATGCATTTTAGCTTCGTAACGGGGAATGTACCTGAAAATAAATAATATTTTTTTTATTTATCGAATAAGAAATGTATTTCAGTGTCGAGTTCGGCTTCATCGTCGAAGAAGAAAGGACTCTTTGACGATTCCGACGATGATCTTGAAATGTTCAGAAAGAAGAAGTAATCAATCGATAATCAATCGATAATCTTCAGAACTCCTCTTTTCCCCCCAATATAGCTACCCCTTTGTATATTTGTATCCATCAGAGTCACACATAGAGTATTCTCAATATCCTGCCATTAATGGCCCAATTGTCTCTATTTCATCGGGTAGATTCTCTCTCTTTCTCCCTCCCTCTTTCCCCGTTGTGTGATATAGTCGATTCTGCGCTAAATCAGCCGTTGCAGTCACATTTCGTCGTGAAATCTTTATCATTTCGCCCTCTTTTTTCCTTTCTTTATCGGCTGTCGTATCTCTTTTCATGCACCAATCGTCGTCGTATGTTATACTGGTTTTCTATCGCTCTTTTCGATGCCAAAACGCTCTTGTGCCTTCGTTCATATGAGATAAAGGAATACTTTACCGAGTACGAGAGCGGAGAATTGGAAGAAACTGTTGCAAAGGAGTGGAACAGAAAGAAGGAAAGGGAAGGGAATGTCTTTGAGAGGAAATGGAAGGGAAATGGAAAGAGGATAGTAGCATATCGATTACACTAGGGGTCAATGGACAACAAAGACTATCTACAAAGTGTACAGACAACCTACTCACAATGCAACATGTCCACGAAACGGGCCTAAGTCTAAGCTGGAGAGCGACGCCTTTCAAAGTGTAATCGGTTCGCTCCCTGCGCTTTGAAGTCGTCGCTGTTCATCTTAGGCTTATGTAATCGAAGACTTATTTCTAGGTGAGTGGAATGGTTCTGTGAAGGGAAGTCGATTGTTCTCGTCTCGATTATCTCACTGTGTGAGATTGTTATTCACATCGGGGGTGGGAGAGGGGAAGAGAATATTCGTACTTTGCTCTTCAACGACTATCGAGGGGAGGGAAACATACGCGAATTGGGCGGGTGGACCGGTGGGTGTTTGCTGCTTAGGGTTGCATCATTACTAGTCAACGGTGGGGAACTATCAGCGGAAGCTTGGTACTATTGCAGCGGGAGTTTGGTTCAAGAGTCAGGGAATTATTAGTGTTTGAGAAGGTGAGACAATTGTGTCTCACGAGCGGAAATTGCAGAGCCAACGGAAGAATTTGGCGAAGCGTCGACGAACGGGGTGACGACGCTTATCCGCCGCCGCTTTTTCTTTAGCATGAGCCTCTTCCTCGGCCTGCAAATTTGAATAATCACATAATTATATTAATATAAAAATAATTATGTTGTTTGCATTGAGCAACTTGTTTAGCTCTCACAACACAGTTTTTCCTAATATAAATATCCATGAGAAAAATGCAGTACAATACAATCACTTCCGGTCTCTTCCGGTCAGTTCCGGTTACTTACTTACTACTACTTAACTTCATCTTCCTTGATTTCCCCCACTTCCATAACCCATTTCATACGGTACAAGTGACGCTGAATAGGGGGAAAAGCGTGCACTACGTGCGAAATCGAATGGGCCAAATTTGTGACGAGTTCGTTCCCATTTGAATCGAATCACCGTAAATCAAACGTTCTCACAGCCCTTCAAGATTAATTTGAGTTGAATTGTGTGGGTTGATCTTTCGAGAGAGGAGGGAGAGATACAGCCCCTTTCACATCGTTCACTCTACATTGTAGATTGATTGTCGGTTATAGGTTATAGCGGGTCGGCCCATTACAGATATCGGAGAGAGAGAAAGAGAGAGAGAGAGAGTTATCACTACGTGAGTCATGGGTGTATGCGTGCGTGTAATGACGAGGAATGGAAGGAGACACAATCACGAGTTGGAAGCTCCCTCCCATCCTGGGTCCTTCCTCCCTTCCCCTCTCCTCCCCTCCCTTCCTCCCCCGATTCCTTCCAGTAATTTCGATGTGCACACACTGATAAGCCCATTTCTGACACGCGCTTATCATCAATATGAAGAGGCGTTTGATCAAAGGTCTGTGCAATTGAAGGAAAGCTGATGCAAGTGGACGAAAGACAGCAGCAAACGATCGTAAATAGGTGAAAATGAATCCGATCTCTCTCTTTCTCTCTCTCTCTCTCTCTCTCTCTCTTTCTCTCTCTCTCTCTTTCTCTCTCTCTCTCCTTCTCCCTTACACATGGATTCTCAAAACGAAACGAGGAAGGAGTTTTAGGTTTCACTGATTAAATGAGTTTCCCGAACTCGCAGCGGTAACTACAGACTATCAGAGAAAGACACACGGGCGATATCTCTCTCGAAACGAGATCTCACATCTCCGCGTGATTGTGCTTGTTTTAGTGTGAGTGAGCCGATAACAAAGATGTTTGGAGTGATAGTTTAATTGGGAGAACTATGCTTTGGAGTGTCCCATAATTTTTAGAAAGAGACAAGTAGAGGTGTTCCACGTCAAGCGATTTTACAGTAGAAAGCTACTACGCTAGATGGGGCAAGCCAGCTGCTACCCTGGATTACATAACCCACGCTTTCCAAGGAATCTAAGGCACGTTATCTCCCAAAAATCATAGCTGCTTTCAGTTTCGTCTATGGGAAGAAATTGTGAAAAAAAGATGATAAATAACGAACCTCAGCCAGCTTTTCTAGAGTAGTAAATCCATTTTCATTCGTATCAAAGATGAGGTCGTCCTCTCTCACCGTCTGACTGTAATGGAAGAAGGCCATTGTCGTACTGTCGACTCTATCGACTGAATTTGACAGGCGAAGTCTCTCTCTCACTTCCACTAACACTGCCATATGTGTTTTTGCAGTGTAGATTATGCAAATGAAGTCAGCACTCCCGCAACAAACGACATACAGTCACGAGCACATTCATGCGGTGTTGGTAGGGTTTGAAACTGCCATTTAGTTACTCGAACGTATGAAAGTGTCTAAGTGTTCTGAAAAGCAGTTCCAATACGTCCTATCACCAACTCATGCATTCCACTGCCACTTAACCGAAGTTCTACACATCTCTTTCACTTTCTCTAATTTGCTAATTAGTAGAGTGGCTAATTACAAACCTCGTTTCGTACTGTTCTGAGATCTTTCTGAGTGTCATAGTGTGTCTCCTTCTGATATTTGCCTGTTTTCGTCTCTTGAGATCCGCCAATCGTTGGTCTTTCTCGGCTATGAGAGTATCCAGCGACTTTCCCTCGCTCACTGCAAAGATTGAAGGTTGAGATAAACCATACACACGAAAACAATCTCTCTTTTCGAGAGGGCATTAAGGACTTTCTAGCCAACAAATAGTCACTTTTGGAGTGTTCACAGGGAGAGGGAGAGACAGACTTTCCGCATGATTTAGAGCGATCAAAACAACAGGAGCGCAGACGGTGAATATTAGACAGAAAGTACGAGCAGCCAAAGTTTCTAGCGGATACAATGATTGTACGTTTTGAAACTGTCAGAAAAACACCTTACACAAATCGGGGAAAATTATAGTTCAGTTCTTAAACGCCAGAAAACGTCGTATCACAGCAAGATTCAGTGGTGGTTCGATAACGGAGAAAGAAACCCGATATTTCCCCGCTTGTGGGAGAGCCGCGGGGAGGCCGCACAGCACTTTTTTCGCGTGTGTGAAAGCCGTGGTGGGAAAGAGATGAAGCCCCAACTTATAGATGCAGATGTTTTAGTCGGAGATCAAATTCGTGTGGGAAAGGAGGAAAAACATCTTGCAATCAGATGAAAATTGTAGTGCACGAATTCAGAGAAAACGCATGCTACCGTATCCCGATGAAGAGGAAAGGCTATTTGATCTTTGATCTTTTGGTCTTAAAACTTACTCGTTGCTGTGCTTAGTGTCCAGCAGCCCATAGTTTAAGGACGCAAGCGGGGCGAACAGTGAGGAACTATTGGAGTGAACAGAGAGAATGGACTCCCCCTCCTCCTCCACTCTCTGCCCCTCTCTCTCTCCCTTTCCCTTTTAGAGGAGAAGAAGAAAACGAGCAGTCACAGAGAGTAGAAACATACACTCTCTCTCTTGCTCCATCTTAAGAAGAACACTAAATTTTTGGAAGAGAGAGAGAGCGGCGAAGATGAGAAGAACGAGATAATGGGAAGAAAAGAGGAAGCTGAACATGCCGAGTTTAGGGAAGAGTCAGGCAGTTTGCTAAACGGTCTATAACCATCTTCACAATAATACAACACCTTGCTCCCAACATTTAATCTAACTGTGCCAATCTCGTGCCCGACCTTGATTTTGGGTTTTTGAAAGGTTAAAAGGTCTCTTCTCACCAGTTCGCGGTCTCGGTTTGGCAGCTGCGATTTCTCTCCTTAGTTCGATGATAGAATCAGCTCGTGAGGATCGATCGGATCGTTGAGAAGATCGACGAGAACTCGCGGGAGATTCAACGATCTGAAGAGAGAGAGAGAGAGATTCGACCACAAGATTTTATAAAAAAAACAAAAAATAATTTTAAAAAAAATAAAAAATAAGCAAAAAAAATGCTGACGTAGCTATATCAGTCCAATATATCGAATTTCGAGCGAAATATTAAATGAACAATAAAAATTGATTTTTTTCGCTTTAAATTATTACGCGCGGATGAGTCAACGACCTGAGAGAAGGAGGAAGAGTTTCGAAAACTACTAGCACAAATGAGAATCGGAAGCTCTTTAGAACACACGCGACGGTGTTAGTGGTTAATACACAAGTAGTGTGGAACAGCAACGAGTGAGGTTTCCCTTCCGGTTATGCCCCTCTCTCTCCCTTAGAAGTGAGGAGAGAGGTCTCGCCTCACTCTTCTCATCTTTTCCTCTTCCTCGTTCCCTTTTTCTGTGTATTGCTACCACGACCAATGAGCAGAAATGAGCTGGGGCCTAAGGGATGACTCGAAAAAGTCTTCCGATGCCCTCTCTTGATCTCCTATTCTGAATGAGCTAGCAGCTAGTTCCTCTGACGGCGACCGGGAAATTAGATGTGGGGACCGCGAATTAGCTGGGATGTTTCCGTCGCGTTCTTTCCGGTTTCCGGATGGACGTGATCGACGTCTGTCAACGAGAGAGAGAGAGAGAGAGAGAGAAACGAGGATGTCGATAAATCAAAGTGAAAATAAACGCTCGGTACAACAACCGACGACACA
The DNA here is from genome assembly GCA_036245785.1 of Pristionchus fissidentatus. Lineage (NCBI taxonomy): Eukaryota > Metazoa > Nematoda > Chromadorea > Rhabditida > Neodiplogasteridae > Pristionchus > Pristionchus fissidentatus. The sequence continues at coordinate 5,373,678 of BTSY01000007.1, forward strand.
CAACACAAATCGGCGCTCTTCGTCTCCTCTGTTTTTGACGGAGATCAATCACTAATCGCCCATTCCCTTCACTCCCTCACATCCACTGGATCAACTGATCGTTGATTCAACACTTTTCGATCTCGAACGTCTAGTCTAAGTCGTTAAACGACTTAATTTATTACCTCTTCGACCAGGAACTGGTTTTTAAGCTTTATTTTTCATTTTAAAGCATTTTTTGAAGAAAAAAAAATTATTGAAACTGCTGACGTAGCCTTATCAGTAGAATATATCGATTTTTCGAGCAAAATGGTAAAAATCATTATTAAAAATTGATTTTTTTAAAATTTTAATAATTAAAAAGGCGTTACCTTCTCAGTGGAGTGCTTGGCAGCCGCATCCATCTTGACGGGATACACACCCGCGTACTGGCGACTAACGAAGGGAGTGATAAAGGCCATATCTTTCCCCCTTCTCTCTCTCTTTCTTCTCTCTCTCTTTCTCTCTCTCTTCTCTTCGGCCCGATTGCCTGCAATTGGTGAGTGAATTGTGATCAATCGGAAGGGCGAAGAACAATCGGCGAAATAATCGAAAGAATTGAAAAGAAAAGGGACAAATTTGAATCAGGCGGCCACGAGGTCAACAACTGCCCAGGCCTAATCATATAAAGATGGTATCAAGTTTGCAAGGTCCCAATTGCGAAAGGGGCGACATAACAAGGGGTAGTATGAGTGTGATGATCTACACACAAACAGGGAAGGAGTCATCTGGTGGGGGAATGCCTATGGTCTCTATCAGTTGTTATCTTCTTCTTCTTCTTCTTCGTGCACAATACCGAAGCACGCTCACAATGCCACAGATGATGCAGTGGAAGTGAGAAGGGGAAGGAAGAGATTACCGCGCCTCTCGGCAACTCTCCATGAATCAGGCGAGCGGATTTGCATGCGTTTCCTGTGCACAACGTGATTTCAGAGTGCGAAAAGGGAGAGAGGGAGACACCATGTGATCGACTATACTGTCGGATGGACTGACCAACAGCGAACCAACAGGCATCTAGGCAAATCGGCCTGCAGGAAGATAGCTTCGTGGTAAGAGGTGGCCAAAGCTTTGAAATCAGGGCAAGGATCAAGGAATGGATTATACTTGCCTTCTTGGAGACTATGGAACAAACAAGTTCTGAAACGAGTGAGGGGAATCTAGAAGGCACGTGATTTCTGCGATCGCTGACTCTGCCTAAATACAATCCATTTTAACGATAAGGGTAACGTTATCGGCGCCCTCTCCTAGACGGTAAACAGTACTCTTCTCACACACATCCACATAGATTCTCATCGTTTCAACTTTTGTGGCCTGAAATGTGGGAAAAGAAACGATTATGAGTTCAAAGTTTGACGAGCGTGAGACGAGGAGCCAAACAATGGGGGACGACATCACAATAAGCACACGGGGCATCAGAAGTGAAGCCTCCCTGGAGAGAGAGACAATTCCTCCCTATCAGTAACCACAGTCAGAATGACGACTTCCGATGAGCAAGCGGATATGACCAAGAAAACAAAGAATTAATTTTCAGGAGATTTCGCAATGGGCGATTACATTTTACTTACGTCGAAATGTTACGTGATTGTTTTGAAAGAAAGTTTCGATTGTTTTGGTAATTGAGTGACAACAGCTAAAATAAGGAGAATAGTATGGTAAATTCGCACGATTTCCTCCGTGGAAACAACGCCATTCTGTGAAATGGGGAGAGAATCTGATGGAGAGGATTACCGAAGAGGTGCTTCATATGCCTATTTCTTATCGGTCGACGACAACTCGGATCAAAGAGGGAAACCCCCACTCGATCCCACTAAATTCGATGCCCTGTCACTCACAATTGGGGGAAAAGTATAGTCGTTCTCTACACTAAACTGATTATGGAAAAGTGCATTTTGTATATGGCTTATGAACGTAGTTCGTACGATGTTTGAACTAGTAAATCAAAATGGGTCAAAGTTTTCATACAAAGAACGTTCAGGAGCCATACGTAGCCGACATTTTTCTCTGTGTGGGTGTTCTTTGTTACCCTGTTGGCCATTCTCAGAGACAATGCAGAGTCCGCCCGTCACTGTGGATAATGAGCCTCCACTTTTTCCTTCCCATTTTAAATAATGAGCAATGAAAGTAACGAATGCCGGCGTGTTCTTTGAAGAATTTGAGTCATAACAATATATTTCATAAAATGTTCCATATCATTTATCATGAGGATTATGTGGAATAGCCTCAGGGGTTAGTTCAAATATATGGAGAGGCGTGGAAGGTCGGAGAACGTTTTGGAATGTTTGAGAATCGGAGAGAGGGGAGAAACTACATACGAATCCCTCGGAGCTAGACACACTTTTTACGTTGTTCAAAAAATAATTAGTCGTATTGGTGAAGAGAGGAGAACGGCGTGATGCACACTGTTCTCAGGCAATTATTTCTCTTTTCTTGTTTCTCGTTTGCTAAGCCCGAAGCACTACTGGTTGTGGAAAGAAGCAACAATGATCAATCATACAAAGTGGAATGGAAACAGAAGAAGAATAGGCAAGTTTTGGATCTCCTCATCACATTTTCCAGTTGCTGAACTTTCTCTTCATTCGAGAGAAGACGCTGCCTTTCCTCTCCATCGATGAGCCTTCCCTGCAATAAAAACACATTGGCCAATTTTCATAGGAAATGAGAAGGAGCGATGATGGGGTCACGAATGTAGTAGACCGGAAATTGAATGCAGTGTGATAGAGCGAGAGAAACTACGGTAGCGCCCCCGCTTGTTCCTGGTTGACAAGGAAATTGAGCGTGCGAAAATGTGACAAACGAAGCGAGAGGCGCTTGACTTCCCCTAGTACTTCCTCATTATGTGCACTGTATCACCCAACTTCTGTCCTTCCCCATGATATCCCTTTTCCTCAGTTCAATATTCTCTAGTTTCACTTCCGTTCAGACATTCCATTCCTTCAGGCCAGGATACTGCATAAATATATTATTTTGCTTATTTACTTACTAAGTAAGTTACTAAGTAAGTAATTAAGTATTACACTCCCATTTCACGTCGTTCTCACTTATTATCATCGTAGCAATGGTTGGCAGATTCCTCATCTTCTTCGTCTAATGAAGATGCAATGGGAACGTTGACGGCCGACCTCATTTCGCCCCTCTGAATGAATGGCCTCATTCAAAATAATTGAGTGAAACGAAGAAGAAGAAGCGCCTCTCTCTTTTCCGTAGGTGTGATTAAATTTCGAAAAGGTCAGGAGTATCGTCTTCATATCACGTTTCTTTCGGAAAAGAAGGCGAAACTGAAGACACGGACTCGCACAAAGAAAGATCAGTGTATAGTGCGTAAAACTATTGTGGCACAAAATACAAAAAAGTGTCTAGACGTACCTGTTCTAGATGCTTCTTCGTGAGTCTCTCTCTCATTTCCTCTCGTTCCTTCGAGCAAGTGTGAGAATTGCCGAAGACAGGAGTAGATCGTTTCCTTCCCATGTCGCCCGCCCGAGACAGGTCACAACAACTGCAGCAGGAGAGCTAATTAGTCTCTCTCTCTCTCCTCCCTCGCTAAATTAGACGACTACAGTACCCGCAAAACTCTTGAAGCAATCATCATCTTTCCCTGTTCCGATGGTGGCTTACACAATAATTACACTCCCAACTAGAATGATCTTCGTATGAGACGTCTGACAGCTACGATATCGACAATCAACGAAGCACCTCATACTAAGAACATCACCCTCCGACGGAAAAAAATAATTGATTTTAAACAAATGGAATTTCTTACGCGGAGGTAGTCTTTGATCGTGTGACGTGTCTCTTCGATTCTCCTCTCACAGGAGAAGTTGAGTGAGAAGAGTGAACAGTAGAAGAATGATCACTCATAATTCCCGATTCGACAGTTGAACTCCTACAAAAGAAATAGCTCAATTCTCCAGTCTCATTTCCACTCGCTTGGACTGTTTTGACCGGTCTCTTGCTAGTCTCCTCTCAACCGTGAGAGTCTCTAAATCTCGAACGAGGCGACGGTCGATGTGGCCCTCTCATAATAGATTTCTCCGGGGCATGCTCGAATTACTCTCTCTCTCTCTTTCTCTCTCTCTCTCTCTCGCCAGACCAATCATTGTGTGTCATACTTCGGCTTCGCGTTTCTCACAGAACTTGTTGTGAGGGGGCCATTGACAACTGTTCCCTTCGGATGATTTATCTCGCCACGAGGCCACCGGACCACGGACATTGTAGTGCGTAAATGACAACCCACCTGTTTTTCGATGTCTTACAGATTAAAGCACCCTTCAAAGAACAAATCTAAGTGTTTTCCCAGCTGAGCTTTCAGGTGGATTGAATGAGTCCCTGCTCGGTCGGTGCACTTTCCACGCTCTAAGTAGCTTTAGAGCTCTCTCGGAGCCTGCGGAGACTAAGTACTGAACTTGGAGGAACTTAACCGAGCGGTAAACGCGGATACGGTATACCGTATTCATTGGGCCAAGTCTGTGCAACATGCATATGGTTAGTGTAGCCCTAGGGAGAGTATCTGCCGGTGCCTAAGTAGCGAAGTTGTTCATACCTAAGAACAACGATATACCTTTGTCGTCTGTCAACGTTAATGCAGCATACTGAGTTGTGCATGGTTCATCCTTGTGAAAGTACCTACTGATTTCTACTCGCCTAGAAGTGAAATCGTCAGAACAAGTGTCTCATTTCATTTCAATTGTCCTAAGCACAAGTTCATTTGTCTTAGTAGTGCAGGTCGTTTAGTCATATTGCAATTGAGAAAAATGCGGCGAGCAAAATTACACGATCACGAGTTTTTTGTGCGATCGTTTTCGTGTTCTGTTTTCAAATACATAATTCCTCATCTTCAATTTCGAGTCATCGGAGCTGTGAGAGGAGCGCACAAAAAACAAGGGGAAAAGAGACAAACTTCTTCCTCGGTCGCTGTTCCTCCATCGAATACTTGTGATGGTTACCGTAGGGACAGGGAGAACAAGCTCTGTATGAAATCTCCGACTTCTTGCGACGCTCCTGAACCATTTATTTTGTAAATGCACTGAGAAAAGGTCACAAGGATCGGGACACAACGTGAACTTATTTCTAGTCTTGTACCACCGAATTAGCATCGTCACTTCATTTTTCTCACGTAGTTGGCTTCTGTATTCGGTGGAGCGCAAAGTTCAGAGAGCTTGGGGGGATAATCAGATCGAACTCACTCCGTGACCGTGCATTCCCATGCGTTTGTTGACCGCATTCGCGTAGATGAGAGCCATGTTTGGAGAGAGAGAGAAAAGAGAGAGAGCGGAGAGAGAGAGAGAGTTACTTCGCCTGTGCAATTCGGTCGTCCGCGTGAGTTTAGAGACGAAATACACGGAAGGCGGAACGAATGGGAATTGAGAACGTGCCGACTGAAACAACTATTTGTTTGTGATCGAGAAAGACTGAGTGCTGATTGTTAAGAGAGGGAGGAGGAGGCGTGGTCAGACACCAGATCAACTTATTCTCTCTCTCTATCTCTCTCTCTCCGATCGACGCTCACAACAAGAGACCAATGAGATGAGCATGAGAGGCAATTAGAAGAGGAAAGCGAAGAGGTGCTAGAATATGGATGGGCACGGGAAGACAGAGGTGAAATGAGAGAAGAGTCGAAATGAGAAAGGGGGAACTACCGTAATCTACTTGTTCAACTACCACTAGCACCATAGACGAAAATCGACTACAGTAATCTGAAAGCGACTACCGTAATCCACTAAAGTTTTCTACCAGCGTGAAAAGAAAAATGAGCGAGACCGGCGACCAACGAAGAAGAATTAGAGAAGGATTATGAGGAGGAGGAAGACGAATAGGTTCCTCCAGAAGAAAGAGTCTCGAGGGTTGAAAAGAGGGCAGGAGAGAGAGGGAGAGAGAGAAAAGGAGGAATCGAGGAAATGAAACCTTGAGGCCTCGCTGCATAATGGGAAAGTGCGCTCTTCTTAATTAGACGGAGGACGAGGGGAAACGAGTGATCGTACGTGGGGATAAAGAAGAAGAAGAGAGAATATTGCAGGAGGAGGACGAGAAGTTGAGAAAGAAGAAGGGGAGAAGAGAGAATTGAGGCGGGGCCAACACAATTCCTCTATTAGCTGCTGATTACTGCAGAAGAGAGAGAACGACCACTGTAATATGCATGCCGCCGTTTATCATCTGCACTCCGAATCCGGTTAGAGAATCTGACGAATGAGGATAGATACAGATACAGATTTATCCTGACAAATGGCATTCAGGAAGGCAGCTTCGTGGTCGGAGGTGGTCAGGATTTCGAACTCAGGGCGACATGCTTTACTTCTTTGATCAATTGATTGTAGACTACCTCTGATGAATGAGGCACTATTCGGAAATAGGGAAATGGCAGGTGACCTACAGTATAGACGTCGAGACAAAACTCAGAATTCAACGTAGCATAAAGTAGGGACACGCAGAGGGGCACAGACAAAACAGTCTCTCTCCTCGGCAGCTTAGCTATGAATGGATGAGGAGAGCGTTGAGTGGTCGTTGAGAGTACACACTCATGCCCCGCTTCAAGAGGTTCTGAGTGTCTCCAATGCTGCTCATTACTTTCGAATGGAAAGACACAAAGTAAGTTTACAATTTCATAAGGAGCTTTAGGGATAACGATTAGATGTTCGTTTTCCGGCATTTCCAGCGAGAGATCTGTAATATAGCACGAGAATTAAAGTAAAAACATACTGCCAGAGGGTGCACCGAACCTTACATCCCTAAGCAGCATAAGTAAATTTGGGTTCGGGTCGTAACGACGCAACTAAATGTTGCGCGTCTCTGCGTTGGCGGGGGGAAATTTGCAGCTCTCGTAAACTCGCGTCATTTGCAGTGCAGAATCTCGGGTGAGAGACACGGAAGGGAAGGAGAAGAAGGAGAGATTCCCTCCCTTCTTTCCCATTCTTCTGCAACTGAACCCCCTCTAATTAGCCCCGATTTATCTAATTATGAGTATAATCGGAGGACTGGACGACGTCATCATCGACGGCCTTCAGACACGAACGTATTTTCAGTGCACCTCCTCATTCGCCCACTTGGAGGGGGCGGCAAATTAGCCAATCTCGGTCCATTCCGGAGAGAGAGAGAGAGAGAGAGAGAGAGAGAGAGAAGTTCCATCGATGCCGAAACGACTGCTCCTCCTCCTCTTGCAAACTGTTTTTCGGGTAGACATGGAAGAACCGGAACGACTACTCGTAAATATGGTTATGAGAGCGGCGGTGGAAGCACGAGGAGCAGCATGGCTGATTGTTGTTACGTCGACCTATCTCTCTCTCTCTCTCTCTTCCAGAAATCTGCGGAACAAGGAAGGAACTGTATGAGCCGTAGGCGACGCCATAATTGTGAATATGCCTGAGGCGAAAAGAAGTCGCTCGAAAACAAAACTTCTGCACACATCTACGAATATATAGTACACCTTGGTGGCATATTGGGAATTGATTTTTTCTCAATTGGAATTTGGGTGTAATTTGGCAAATTGAATCTGAACGTTTAACCGTCAGGGGGCGAAAGATAATACAATTATGCTAGATAGTGCAAGAAAAGGCAAGCATAGGCGAAAGGGAGGAGAAATTCGGAAGGAGACTGCTTATTGCATCACGATGTGTCGTCACGAATGATAATTTGCAAGGAAACGTCTCATAATCTCTATTCGAATTAGCTAGATACGGTAGATGGCTAGACTGGATATTTGTGCGGTTGTTGGTCGACCGAGGCAATCGGATGGTGTGAAGTGGCGAGAGAGAGAGAGAGAGAGCGAGAGAGAGAGAGAGAGAGAGCGAGAGAGAGAGAGAGACTCGTGCGGATCCAGATTCTCGCCACCCTCGACTTCCGCATGTTTTTCTTCTGCCACACAGTCCGACGCACTTTGAGCATTTCCGCAGACGGGCAGTGAGAAATGTGTTTATCTCACGGACAAAAAGAGAGAGAAGGATGACAGTGGATTATAGGGCGTACTTTGTACAGATGATAGAGGGAGAGTAATCAGACAAATAAATACAGATTAGGCAACAGCATTGCTGCATCGTGGAGTGGGGACTTCGATGGCTGCAGTCTCGATTAGTCGTCCCTCCGCAGATCCTCTGTAGTCAACCTTCTGCCCGTATTTGGAGTAGAATGTGACAGTGCACTGTGTCTTGTGGCCGGTTCGCTGCAAATTGAGGATTACTCTGGAATCGCCAGTGGTCGCACTAGTAGCAAGTGTCCGTCTACTATTCGGCGGAGACATTATACTCATTTAACCAACAATTGTTTCTAGTCCGACCACCTTTGACTACTATACTCAAACCGAAAGTGAAGGAGCGTCCGCCAACCGCCAATTCTAGAGCTAATCACTACTTGTTACGTCATCTCACCCTATTTGCCGTTCGCACTCAGAGTAAATTGAGTTTGAATTAGCCCTGATTTGCTCGAAATTCCTCTGTTTTCGTCAGCCGCAAGTAGCTAGACAATGAAATTAACCTCATCGAATGCGTTGCATGTAGTGTATGGAGGAATGTACAAATGGAGGGAGACCGCTGCCTCAGAATGCGAATCATTCTCCATACGATGGAGTCCGATTTTGTCTGGAAATTTTGTTTCTTTTTCTCGATGACAGATCATTAACTTTCGTTACATTATCATTGCAAGACGGAAAAGATTAGCACAACTCGGCTATGAATCGAATATACTCAATGCCAGAAACAAGTTTGGTTTCGTTACAGGCGTTATTGTCCGTGAAACTATATCTGATTAGAGCAAAGATATCTGACCACTCATATACGATACTCCGTCGACGTTGTAATGCGTGCGTTCCTTCACTTTCAGTCTCGCTCCCTCGATTGTTGGCCACTCGAATTTCGTCTCCAGCAGACGACCAGCGAGAACCTTCACGAAGCAGTGGGCGTCCGTGTGATCGTGGATACTGTAATTGGATTACGAAATGATTCATAATTAGATTTTATACCATTTTTAATAGGCTCTTTAGCGAATTTGGTTACAATGTTTATTTTAAGTGAATTATGATGAAAAGTAAAAGAATGACTGTTTCGCTCCATTAGCGTCATGTTGCATCATTGACACTCGTCGATTGGTGAGATCATCGATCACTCCAACCAACAAATTGAACCTGTTCTTTCACTTTCGTCACTGAATAAGCGACGTGCGTGATAGCAAGCCTACGTGACAGAAGAACAGGCGCAAGATCAATAGGATCAAAGATCAACTCGTTGCAACCCAAGATCAAAGATCATCCTGCCAGAAGAATAGATCAAAGATCAAGTTGCTCACCTCGAGCCGACTCCTTCGGGCCAGCACAATATCATGAGATTGTACTTGCCGTTGCCCACATCGACGAGGTTGCGAGTGTACCTGTAGTCAATCGCGTGTTCACGTAACAAAAACATACCAATTCGGCCAGAGAACAGAAGAGAAATCGATTAGAATGACTAATCTGACCAACTACGATACATAATCTCTCCACATGTCTTTTTTCTTGAAAACGTGAGGATACAGAAGCGGTGAGAGAGAAAAATAAGGTGGATTGAGGAAATGATCGTATGGCTATGATTCAGCTTTCAGATAACTAACAGACACTTTCTGACAGGATTGAGATACTGGCTGAAGGGTCCGTACTAGCCCGAAATTCACATAAGCTGAAAAGTTGCCCTAATGGTAAATTTGTTGCGTAGAGTCCGAAAATCGATATTAAAATGGGCTCCGGTCAAACCCGGCTGAGATATGTTTCACGATACATGAAAAATCGATTTTTTCAATTTTTGTCCGGATCATCGGAAACCCTTACATAGCTGTATTTTCCGAATGCTGACGCTGAGAGGAGCATTTTTCATGTTGTAAGTTTTTAGTTACCTCGTAGCTGTAAAAAGTTACGGTAAGTTAAAACATTCAAACTTTTTTATAAAAAAAAGTTCCACAGCAGCGACACTTTTTATTACATTTTTAGAATCTGCATATAAAAATACTTTATCAGTATTTTTTGCGATAAATATCTCGGGGCGAAACCTGCTAGTTTGGACAAAAGTTTACACAGATGTTGGTACTTCCGGGTATGAATTGATGATAATTTCATCTTTACGACCAATCCCTTTCCTATTATAGTGCTCTATCACACTTACTCAATAGATATCAACAGTATCCAGGAATGCAGGCTTGCCAATAAAAGTGATAGATGAGATTAAAATCGAACAAAAAATTAATGAAAAATTTTTTTTTTTACTCATTTCGCTGCATATTTTGGTAAGAACAACGCTTATATTAGATCTCAAATGCAGTAATGTTCAAGATATCAATAAAATAATGAATTGAAAAATGTACAAACTTGGTGTTTTGAGCAAATATTTTTGGAAATATGAAAATGAAAAAAATCAAAATTTCGAAATTCGAACTTTAACTAAATACATTATGTCTGTGAATTGTTTTAACTAAATCATTGTGAAAATAATTTATTCTTTATCTAGATATGGAAAAAAATACATGTTAGTCATCATTACCAGTTACCGTCAGCTTTTTCCATTAAGCGTGTAGCGTGCAAATAATCATATAGTAAATTTACCAATCTACTGTTAATGATGACTAAAATTTATTTTTCTATATGTAGATGATTAATAAATTATTCCCACCTCGATTTGGTCAAAACAATTCAGAGAAATATTATTTTATTTAAAGTACAAATTTCGAAATTAAAATTTTTTTTTCATTTTTATATTTCCAAATTTTTTTTCTCTAAACACCGAGTTTGTACATTAAATTTATTATTTTATTGATATCTTGAACATTACTGCATTTGAGATCGAATATAAGCGTTGTTCTTACCAAAATATGCAGCGAAATGAGTAAAAAAATTAATTTTCCATTAATTTTTTGTTCGATTTTAAACTCATTTATCACTTTTATTGGCAAGCCTGCATTCCTGGATACTGTTGATATCAATCGCGTGAGTGTGATAGAACACTATAATAGAAAAGGAATTGGACGTAAAGATGAAATTATCATCAATTCATACCCGGAAGTACCAACATCTGTGTAAACTTTTGTCCAAACTAGCAGGTTTCGCCCCGAGATATTTATCGCAAAAAATACTGATATAGTATTTTTATATGCAGATTCCAAAAATGTAATAAAAAAAGTGTCGCTGCTGTGGAACTTTTTTTTTATAAAAAAGTTTGAATGTTTTGACTTACCGTAACTTTTTCTAGCTACGAGGTAGCTGAAAACTTTCAACATGAAAAATGTTCCTCTCAGCATCAGCATTCCGAAAATATAGCTATGTAAGGGTTTCCGATGATCCAGACAAAAATTGAAAAAATCGATTTTTCATGTATCGTGAAACATATCTCAGCCGGGTTTGACCGGAGCCCATTTTATTATCGATTTTCGGACTCTACGCATCAAGTTTACCATTAGGGCAACTTTTCGGCATGGGCGAAATATTCGCCAGTACGGACATATTTCGATCCTGTCAGATAGTGTCTGCTAAGTATTCTTTCTTCAAATTTCAAATTCTGTTTCTCCTCGGGCGTGGATAAATTATAATTGTAATAAATACTGACTTGTTAGGATCGAACTTGGCGAATCGATGCCAGTCGGCGACATTGCTCTTGTAAGCAGCCATCACCTTTCGCACCTCGTCACAGTCCACTTTGTCATCGGCGAAGATTTCGCGGAGACAAGCGATCAACTCAGCGAGATTCATTGTAACTGAAATATTTAATATATTTTAACGAAATCGTGCGATGAAAACAGCAATATAAGAATTTCTTTTTGAGATTGACTACGATGGGACATATGAGTGAATTGAAAGATCAATTGACTCAGCGCTCTTTTCTCTTGTCGATTCACATGTGCTTGTGCTTAGATGAATAAGTGTCATTCCTTTTCGAAGAAAATAAATATTCATTCACGGGGAAGGCGAAGAAGCGTACAGGAGAAACTCGATTGGGGGTGGGGAAGCGATTAGAATGACTGAGAGAGGAAGACAATTGAATGATACAATAGCAAAGAGCAGCAGTATACTGCCATTCAGATCCCCTCTGAATTCTCTCGTTTTCCCATGCTATTTCGTCGACACTCTAAACGAGAGCGTATGGATGGGATCTGAATGGCTGTTTTCTGCTAAGAACAACATGGAGAAGAGGGAGCGATGAGATAAGCGTGAATTGGAATCCCGCGGAGTGATTAGAGATCCCTAAATGACTAGATTAGTGCACATAAACACATGAGGTGTTCTTCCGGTGGGCAACGTGACCATTGGATGATCTGTCTTATCAATCTCTTAGGTGAACGTGAACACTTTTGTCAATGAAATATACGGCCGAGAGGGAGGAGAATAAGTGACCACGTGGTGGTAGATGGGGTAATTGATAACAGAGAGAGAGAGAGAACAGTGATGGAACTAATCACAATAAATTACCCGAGAAGGGCCAGAGGGAGAGCAAAGGGAAGGAACTAGATGAAACACGAATGATGCGAGGGTACGGTATGTGTGAGTCTACCATGATCGAGGGCTGATTAGGGAGCACTTGAGGCTCGGATTGATTAGATTAGGGAGAGGCTCTGGTATTTTTTTCCAGTGGAATCCCAGTTCCTCTCCCTCTATGGAAAACATCAAAGGTTCCGATGGGTTTTCCAGGTGATGTTAGTGGGGTACCACTGGGGCAAAATACCAGAGGGGAGGGGGGCTAGAGGTACGATATTTCTTCTTCATTATCAGAAGAGTCAATGAATTCGTGTCGAAGGAGAGAGACGGAGTCGGTGTGAGTGGCAGTGAGACGTTTCCATGAATGATCAGAAAGGGAGGAGATTGGAGTAGAAGAGGAAGAGTGAGAGGAAGAGGAAGGAATCGGTCTGAAGAAGGGAGACACTCTTATCAGATATCGTCATATTATCAGATAGTGAACAGATTTGTGGAGAAGATATCAGTGCCATGCACGGGCTCGTCATGGAGAATAGGGCAGAGATCAGCGAAAGATTGCTATCGAATGCTAGATCAGTGTGTATCTTACTCAAAGTAACCAGCAACAAACATCACTTTTTGACAGATTCATATTTTTGAACTATTCATTGTTTTCTAAAAAAATTTTTTTGATTTAATACTCACTTAGATGGTCTGTATCTGCTCTCCTTCGACGTCGAACTGTCACATCTCCCATTCAATTTTAGTTCACTTTCGTCCCTATCGATTGAACAGATTGAGTCGAAGAGGGAAGAAGGATCATTTCGAGGCGCCTTTGAAATCACTTGCATCGTATTTGACATACGAAGGAATCTGAATAAAATTCGATTTCATGACGCGACTTGAATTTCCTTTCTCACTTTCCATTGATTCCTTTGGGAAAATCGAGTGACATTGATGGTTTGAGAAGTGAAACTCGACGGAAACTCGTTGAAGGGAAACTGGATGCCAAGCAAGGCGGGTTCTGCAATGTTTTATTGGGTAATAAAAAAGTATTGCAAAACATTGGTCCCTTTTTTCCGAGAAATGCCTCAGCCAATACATCTCTTTCATTTCTTGCCCTCGTTGATTTACGTGTCTTTGTGCTCTAATGTGATATGATTCGTTGCTGTCAACAATGCTTTTATCTCTAGACCGTTCACTAATCTCAGCGACGTTGCACAGATTAGCGATCGTCTCATATTTGCGTGTGTTTCTTTTCCCGCACTCGATCACTGGTCGTCATCTCACATCATCGCACACCCATTGCAAAGAATCAATGATGTCCCCGCCAGACGCTTATCTGGGTACACTTTAGCATTGGTCCCGTACATGGGTACACTCTTATTCTCCGTGAGTATTAATGAGGGTGTCGACGATCTTTCATCGTATGTCCTTATTTCGTTTGAATAGAGTTTATTCTAACATCTATTGAAATTAACATTTAAACATACAAATGAACAAACCTCTATATCATCGTCGGAATTGAGCGAGTTATTACTGTCATATTTCAGCGCCGATATGAGGTCATTCATGAACTCCGATCGATCTCTCTCCTGCATTTTGTTCAAATTGTCGTCGGTCGTCCAGGAATCTGCAATCGATATTTAATCAACTGTTGTCAAAATTAAGGGTATTTCATTGCAAATTGAGTGCGAACCTTTGGTGACAGTAATCGATTCCTGCAGTGTCGATGTGCCTTCAATCAATTCCTCTTCTTCTTCTTCTTCTCCCTCGCTGATCTGCAACAAACAATCAATAAATTTATCTTTATCAGGCTCTCAATTTGAAGCAGGATCAAAGGTTATGCTGACATCATTTAAGATTCAGCTGGGAAAACAAGTTAGACTCTTGTTGGTCGAATTACCGTAAGCAATTCTCTGAGGGAAAAGTAGCTAACATCAGGACATGAAGTGAACATGCTCACTTACCTGTAAGGGCGAGTTACTAGAAATAAGAGACATTTCACTTACAGCCAAGGGAACATGTTCCTGATTGGATTGTTTTCTCTTTTTTTAGTTTGAGATTACGGTAATTTTAATTGCGTACCTTGTCGTGCATCATCGCATCATTATCTCCTAGTAATTTCTCCGTCGCTTCTCTGTCTTTCAAGTAACTACAGTTGTTCGCAGTCGTTCTGCAAAGAATTTCTCCATTTTCTCAATTGTGCTCCTATTTAATTTTTGGAAATCTATTTTCGAATCACAGTACGACTTCGGAATGGAAAAAAATTACATGTGATGGTGGATTATAAAATGACACGATCATGCCAAAACGTCATTTCACAGTCTTCCGTTGTACGTTGTCATCCCAAATGTTACTTCCTGTAAACACAGGAAGTAACATTTTGGCATTTTGTTTGATCGTATCATTTTATGAATGTAGTACACACTTGTAGTTTGTGCAGGATGAACTGGAGAAGAAGGGGACTGTCTCTGAGTAGGTCGTCACTGACGGATGAGGACGATCGATACTGAAATCACGACAACTATCTTCCACTCAAAGCGGGAAATCTCCAGCTTCCCTTACACTGCATCTGATGACTCCTACTGAAGGAGCATGAAAATCAAGAGAGTGATCGAGAGATGTTCTCTCGAGTTCGCATGCTCTCTCAACCGGAGACAACTTTCCAGAAAAAAGGTAAGCCGGATATTGCCCGCTCAGTGCTCGGGTGTCTACACTCACAGTCACAGTCAAACCACTGGATCGAGGGAGAATAAGAAACAAACAGTAGGGAAATAAAAATACTGTACTTGGTGATCATTAATATTTGCAAAATGAGATAACTGACGTGTGTTCTCTATGTGTATTTGATCTCGATGGCATTGGCGGATTCGGTCGGCAGGTCAGAATGTGGTAATATGCTTTGATTGCGTCGCAAAGCTGTTCCCGCATTTCCTAAAATTATTATTTTTTTAATTTGCTCATTTAGTATTTAATGCATTGTTTCTTAGAAACTCCCTTACTTTGTTTTATGTGAGTGTGTGTGTGTGTTTTCTCACGCACTAAATATTATATTTATGTGCTTGGAATCTCCCTCACTTTGTTTAGGGAGAAATAAATGACGGGGTTGATCATATGTGTGGTCGAGTAGAAGAAACTGTTGAATATCATAGTGGCCGTAGATTGAAGGTACGTGACGTAGTATGAAATGTAGTAAGCAGTCATGTATGCATAGAAGATGAGCGCCACCACGGAGATCTGCAACACACAAATCATAAATTGAATAAACATCGCAATCATTTCTAAAAATAATTTTGTTGATGCGTTTTCTACAGGTCATTATTCACTGTTTCTACGTCAGTTTATGATGCTGATAGTTTTTTGCCATGCAATTGAATGTGAACATGACGCTTGGGAGCGAAACAGTCATACCCGTTATGCCACATCAACTTTGTAGTACTGTTAGAAATTGCAATAGTTGCATGTAAATAAATATATTTATTGATTTTCTCCCCACCTGCACTAATATCCTCTGTTGTTGTCTATTCGCTCTTCTCGTTGCCATATCCCTCACATCTCCTGATATCGCCCTGCTTCCCATCTTCATACTCATCTCCAACAGCATTGTACTCGCCCTGTAATCATTTACTCATTCTCTCCTCCCCTCGTGGATCGGAGTGGTCATCCGATCCGGGTTCAGAGTCGGTGGGCAAAAGGCATGTGAACACTCAGAAAAAAAGTCTTATATGAGGCCCATTAAACTTTTAAATTATAAGACTCGATTTTTAAAATCTTTAGGGGCCTAATATAAGACATATTTTTGTGTGTGATGTAATTTGTTTCAAACCGACTCTGAACCGGAGGGCCTTCCCAATCGCACGGAGTGCCGAGGGAGAGGAAGTGTGGCACAGTAGCCGAATAGTTCTTAGGAGACGAGGACAAAAGAAGCGTGAGGGAAGGGAGCGTGCGACGATCAAAGCAATGAGGGAAAGGAATGAGAACTGAGGGAGGGGAGGGATGGAAAGCGAGTGGAGAGAAGGAGAAGAGAGCTGTGAAGAGTGGTGTCGATTGATGAGAGAAGCCAATGGATTTCATCCCCGTCCACAACATAACAACACACTCCGACCCAAGGCAATATGTTTTTTTCGCATATATTGGACCAAGACAAGTGACTGTTTGACTTCCTTGGATCGGAGTGACTACAGATACACTTAGGTCTTCTAACGAGCTATCCTTCTCGTTTCGCTGCTCAGAACACTTGTGTCGCAACCTCGCCGAATCTCGCCATCTGAATCGATAAACAGAGGGGGTTAGAAACACTAAATACTCTCAAATTGTTATTCATTCGGGAGACGGATGCGGATAGTTAGACAGAGAGAGAGAGATAGAGAGAGAGAGTGTTGTTCGAACCACGTGGGAGAGTTCTACAGTACTCTCGGGACGACGACGTGGGAGTTCCTTTTGACCTACCTCTGCCATTGTGATCGTTGACTGGACAGAAGTCCTCCGGCCACCGAAGACTTCGATGACCCCTGCCTGCAAGCGGACCCAAGACACGTGCGGTCAGTTGAAGTCAGAGAGAGAAACCATGCAGCGCCCTCGACCACCCAAGTTGAATTTACAGGGTGGTCGATGGTTCGGGTACTCGCCAGTGTGTTAGACGCGTGCGAAGGAATCATCCTAGTGCGGAGGGACAAAGGAATTGTCTCGAATGGTAGCAAAGAAAGAAAGGAATTCTCTCGAGGACGGATAATAATGGCAGAACTCTCGGCACAAAGCAAAACATTCAATGCATCTGTGCTACTGTGATCAAACTTTATACAAAAAAACTACTTTACGATCTCTAATACTATTCGGGGGTAGTTTGGTGGGCACTCCGGATGAACTCACATTCGCAGAGCGACCTTTCTCTTGTGCCTTCGATACAATTGCACAAGAGTGATCGGATTGGATACAGTAAGAATGCAGATAGTGAGGATCTCCACTGGAGTGTAGTAGAGAGTGTAGATGTTGAAACGGGCTGCAATAATTTCTTATGCTGCGCAAAAATAAGGGTACAATGTGGTTGAAGTGCAAAAATCACAGGGCGCAAAGTGTACATTTGAATTATTGCACCTTTGCGCAGCACCAATTAAAAGACGGTCGACTAATGATTGGAAAGTTTGACCATGTTCTGTTACAGTAAACTAACGAGGATCGTAGTTGGGATATCCGAAGGTGTAGTAATTGTGCTCTCTCAATGGCTGCGTCAAACAGCAAAAGTTGAAAAAGAAGAAGACGCAATTCGCAGAGAAGAAGAAAATCCACACGAATATGCTGAAAATGAGGAATATTTTGAAAGATGGAGAATAAAAACATAAATATTACCAAAACTTCTGAATCCGGGCTACAGTCACGAGTTGATTGTAGCGACCATAGAGCATAATTGCAACCAATCGATCGAGGCAAATAGCTGACATGTGCCTGGAAATATTGCAACGTAAAAATTATAAATCCTCTAAATGGATGTGTAATGTTTGTCTACATCTTTTTTGGTATGGCACGATCTCGTACTCATTTCTTCCGTTTATCAGTAAACCTTTAGAATTCTTTGGACTAGTGTTTGTGAATTTTCTATATACACGCAAGTTAAACAAAGGTAGATTCTCCACATTGTTTTTATGACTCGCTTATTGCAACTGCCTCGGCACTGCACCCCCACTTCCTATCGTACAGTATCGGCTTGCACAAAGAATTCCTTTCTATTTTTATTCGGCTGAACACATTTGGTTCGGTCGCTTGGTAGTGTCAGCGGCATGTTTTCTTCTCCGTTCGAAGCGCCAAAGCGAATTTGGCCCACTGTGTTTTGCCTCCATTCGTGACCCCTTCTTTTTCTCCTCGGCTCATCAAATTTCGACATGACGGATTTCCTTTCGCGCGCTCTCTTTTCTCTCCCTTCGTTGTTTTGTCTGCATTCCTTTGCGAGAGTCGAAGAAGGGTTAGACACTATCCATCCTATCTATCAACCCCCAGCAGAAGAAAGAAGAAGAAGCCGAGAGAGATATTGACGGCCAATGGGAGAAAAGACCCTATTCCAATTCTCATCTCATCGTTTCACTCCAGATGCTGATTGATGAGCTATTACACACAGAGTATAATGAGAAGAGGGGTGAAGTGAATTGAGAAGATATCGATATCTTACTAAATCAGTTTACGAATAACTATCTGGACTTCAAAGTAAGGTTGTTTGTTTTGTTTTGTGTCAGAAAAGGTTGTTGAATTGAGAATGAATGCAAAGATCAGCGCGAAGTTCTCTGTTTTCTCTGCAGAATATTGAATAAAGCGCACTCAATAAGGCGAAGAATGGCTGAACTCGCACGCAAGGACTACTACCCCTTTCTCCCCTTCTCTTTCCTCCACAACGAGGTAAAGTGCAACACAGCGTCTATCAGTTCCAAGTATTATAATATCGCATCCCTCAATTAAGGATCAGTTCTAGTCCGATATGTACATTGTGAAAAACCGTACAGTAGTTGTCTATAGTTCCTAGTCCTACTTTTGTTGCATTCTCTGGAAATGTATCTACACCAGTCCTATGATTAGATTTTTTTAGAATGTCGAGATTACTTTACTTCAAAAGGATGGTAGAGTCGTCACTAATAGTTAAATTGAAATGATTGGAATAAACTGAATTCGATTAGAAACTGACGTAAGCGTGACGGCCCATGCAGTCCAGTCAACGATGTTGTACAATCGAATGCCAATTTCGGGCATTGGAGAGTATTTGAGAATGACTGGAGGATAGAAGAAGGTCGTCGTTACAATACCTGCAATATTCCAATATATTTCATTAATATTGAAACCCGATTGCACCCCAAATTCTAAAATGCGATATAAAACTGTAATTTGTTGAGCCACTAATTAGTGATTTTTAGTGATTTTTTATAGGCACATACCATGTAGAACATCTGCAGTCGCCAGTGATAGCATCAGCATGAAACTGCAAATAATGATGTTTGTTATTGAGACTTTGCTTGATATCATGTGGTTTTTGTGCTTTCCCAGTCTTGTTTTGATCTCTCATAGGTCGCAACTCATCTTCTTCCCTAATTCTCTCTCTCTCTCTCTCTCTCTCTCTCTCTCTCTCTATCTCTCTCCCTCCTTAATTCTCTCTCATCCTTCGTCACGACTGTTCATTTGCTCCTTCTTCTTCTCCTCTCACTCCATTAATCCCAATCTGATTTGGCCGACGACGCTCTCTTTCCTCATATGTTGCGTAGCGCATCCCTCTCTCTGCATATCTTGCCTCTTTTCATCTCATTTTCGGGGCACTGCGAACTCTCGAAACTCGAGTACGCACACACATTGAGGGAGAGAGAGAGACAGAGAGAGAGAGAGAGAGACAGAGAGAGAGAGTGCAGCTCATTTCTGCGAGGTCTCAGTCTAATCCCCAGACGATCATTGCAGTAATGCATGTACTGCACATTTGCAACACTGAATCAGGAAGGAAAGAGAAGAGAGAAGAGAAAGGAGTAACGAGTAGAGTAGAGAGAGAGAGATCCACACCGGCCATCTCATCCACAGATACTCACAATCGAATTGTGTCGCTCTCCCCTTCGGCCCCCTCAACACAGCACTTCATTTTCAACTGTCTTAGCCGTTTGGAAGCGAGACTAGAGAGAGCGGAGAGAGAGAGAGAGTTGATATCCCTCGGGGATAACAGTTGAGAGATATGAAGTCAGTGCGGTGATTGAGCGGCGTGTCGAGACGCGCCCCAATTTATGATTTCCCCTCTGCGCTCTCTCGACTGCAGAAATAACTCGGATGCAACATCGCTCTGATGAGGAGATCCATGTGACTTTCTCTCTCTCTCTCTCTCCTTGGAATTGTCTAGTCCATCCCCAGAGTCAAGATGAGAGCCTCTCCCTCCACATACTCATAACACTGCGGGCTCCGCAAAAATTGGTTCGTCTTCCTCTCCTCTCTTCCATCCATACTTTCCTCCCTCCTCCTATGGCTCCGCTCTACTTTTCTCAAACTCGTTTATTGTTCCTCCGGTCTTTTCGGGAAGGAAACTTTCAACGAGCTCTCACATGTTTCACTCCCTTACTACATACACATTCACACTATTGAGAGAGAGAGAGAGAGAGAGATCGAAGGTATGAGGGGGGAGGCCATGGAGGAGGGACTCAGTACAAGACTATAACTATCGGATGCACTTTCTTGACGACTTCCTCAAGTCATACTTCCTAATGAGTTCCTCATTGTCTATCATAAGCTCATCTCAATTTGTTCGTAAGCGAACAGACGAATGAAGAGGAGCATGGCAGCGAAGCGGTTACATCGTTTTTCACACAGAAAAATTGATATCACAGTATAAAAATTTAGAAATATTAAATATTTTTTGTGTGAAAACAGTGCGACTTTAGCTAAATAAAAATAATTAAGAAATCACCTCGCTCGATTGAGGTACTTATTCCTCAGTAGGACGGTGATGAGTGCGATGTTTCCCAGAATAGCGAGAACTCCGAGTGATTCCAAACCCCCGAAGACAAGGAGATCGAGCCAGCCAATGGGAGAAAATGAGGGCGGCTGAATGGTGAAATATTATTGCTTCAAGAAATATAGAAAATAAAAAAAAGGCTGAATGTTACTGTCTCATAACCAATCCGGTTTTCGCCTATCATTTCTATGAAATCCAAAAGCATGATCTAGCGTGATAGCCTGCAACTGTAAAATCGCTTGAGATTGAACATCTTTACCTCATTGTAATATTATAGTTGTTCTTTTTTGCATTTTCACAAAACGATTGTTCGAGAAGTAGTTTCTCACCATGCTCTTCGTTGTGTTTGACCCATTGAGCGAGGTCATCTCTCTGGCGGCGCCGGGATGACCTGTCCATCGACACCATCATTTCAATTCACATTTAACACATGATACGTCAACTTCAGGATGTGGTCTCACGTCACGATAATTTTTCTCGATATCAACGGATAGACAAAGATGGTACCAAATAAACAGTGATCGACACCGATCACTTTGTCTATTTCATACCAACGAAAGACACGCGGAAGCGGATTGACGACGAGTCACAGAGAGATTATTGGGGGTGAATGTCGATACCGATTGGGGTCAGTCATGAAACCCTTGACGTGTGCGCGCATTGTCAAAATTCGTGCATAGTCAATGAGAGTGGTGGTCGGGAGTGGTTGGGGGGGTGTGGGGGGGGGGGGGTGTCTATCCATCCATCTTCTTCCCTATCCGTCGTCGCTCGCCATAATCGCTTCTGCTCGTTCAGCTCGTTGCTGTATTCCATCAATTTGGACGGCGGCGGCGTGTGAGCGACGCGAGGCTCACACAGAAATTGCATTGATAACTCGATTGGACGGCCAATTGTCGCAGAGGAGGAGCGCCGAGAGAGAGAGAGAGAGAGAGAGAGAGAGAGTGAGATATGCGAGGGAAAGATGAACGACAAGAGCAAAATTCAGGCGTGTTCGGCGACGAGGAAGTGGCCGCTGCGACAGCTGCAGCAGCTGCAGCAAGTAGCCGGAAGTGAGAGGGGGAGGGCATCGGTTGCACGCGCGTGTCAGAGACTACAACCCGTCCACAGGGAGTGCTTATGCAAAGTGAAAGAGAGAGGGACGAGGAGATTGCAAGAAAAGACTCAAAGAGACACACAAAGGGTCACAAAGTGCGACGAAAGGTGACGAATGGAAGGAACGGAGACAATTTCATATATGGAATTGCTGACGGAAGTATCAGAGAGAGAACAGCAAAGGGATCCTAATTATCTGTGATTTCCGGTGCTGCGAGAGGCGTTGTGCCTTTTCTCTCTGAATCTTTCCGCAGTTGAGAAAATCATTCAAAAATCATGACGATATAAACAATGGGAACGAGGCGCACCCAATTCAATGGAATCTGCCAAGGTGCTCATTCGCTACCTAGACTCTCTCTCTCTCCTTCTCCTCATTCTCTCCTATCTTCTCTAGATCCGCTCCTCTCTCACATTTCTTAGCTGGAAAAAGGCAAAATAGAAGATACAAGATACAGCGCCAACCTCATCTTCTTCTGCCAGGGGATCAAGGGAAGATCAAGGAGGAAAAGGAAGAGAAGAAGGAGAAAAGATGCGAGAATTCGGCGAAAGATGTCTGCTCTCAGTGAGAAAATGCGATATTGTAGCTAATAATCCGCGGAAGGAAACCATGTCTTCGAAGAATGGAGAGAAACAGTGAAAAGATGGATGAGAGAAAATGGAAATGTCGGCCTGGCCGACGGTTCGGTTAAAGTAAGTTCGTCAAATCGCGGAGGAAAAGCGGGGCGCAAGAAGTGCAAAGAGAGGAAGAGGGAAACGGTAATGGTCAATTACGGTGCATCGTTGGAGTTTGAAGTTTAGAGGAAACGCGTAAAATCTTCTACAATATCGCACGACAGGAACAAAGGAGTGAACATGGGTACGTGATATCGTGCAAGACGGACGGACTCTTTGTACGCTTGTACTCTTCCGAGGATGGAAGAGAGAGAGAGAGATAGAGAGAGAGACAACCTCAGTGAGGATGTTGTTGAAAGTGGGGAGAAGGATGAAACGAGATTGAGAAGGCGAGCTGAGCGTAGTTCTGAGCAGTCTTTCCCCCATAGGGAAACGAAAGAAGACACAAAGAAGTGGGCGGAGTCTGACTGAGCTGGATCCGAAACAGCGAAGGATGAGCAGTGTTATGGCTGAGGGAGGAGAAGAACGCAAGAAAAATGTGAAATATTTTTTGTTATGTTATGAAAACATGAAGAAAAAAAGTTACAGAAAATCTGTGATAAGCGGCTCCTGACCTGCGTTTGTATGTTAAAATTCGCATATTTGGAAATACAGAAGTAAAATATAAAATACAATCGACAGGAGCAATACATAACATGATTTTGTTCCGAGTAGAGGAGAGAGAGGGTGGGTGACTGTCGGACAAGGCTCCAGAGGCTAAACAGTGTTGACAGAGCGGTCGGAGAGAGGAAGAAGAGGAACAGAGGAAGAGAAGAGAAGGAAGAAGAGAAACAGAGGAAGAGAAGAGAAGGAAGAAGGAAGAGACGACGACGTTCGGATATCGTCCATCGAGAAGAATAGAACTTAGATGATGTGGTGGACTGAGGGTGAGAGAAGAGAAAGAGCAGAGAGAGCAGAGAGAGAGAGAGGTCAGAGGATATGTTACTGAAACTTTTTGAGTTTGAAAATAGTCACTAAGATTGAAAAAGTTCACTTATCTGCAAGCTAAATGTCTCTAATTTCTTGTGGCTTTCACGTACAGGAGGTGGCAATGCACACTTGGTGTTCTGACCTTAGCGACTTTTTCCTCTGAATATTCTATCAAAAACTATTTCAGATTGACGCAAGAGATCGATATCCAATTTGAATGAAATAAGAATTGAGGTGAGGTGGAAAGGGGGGAATATCTGATGCCGTTTCCTGGCAGCGGCTATAAAATAAATTTAGGAGAGAGTTGGTGTCGTTCTTGGTTTCCTACTTAGAAAAGGCGAAATGGGACAAATGCACTGCAAATTGGCAAAGATCTATTTTTAAAACCCATATGATCCAAGCCCGGATTGTGGTCGTGGCATAATATTGTACTCTAACTAAACGCGGAACAAGTAAGGAGGAAAAGGCGTGGCTGTCATATAAGGAAGAGAGAAATCGAGGCGCCCCCCCCCCACTCTCTGCTACCTTTCTTTCCATCGGGGTAAAAGCGAAACAAAGGCGGCCAAGTTTTGATCTACCGAGAAAGGAGGATGAAGGGAGGGGTTGAGAAGGGAAACGTGGAAAGAAATGGAGGGAATCGCTCTCTTTTCCCTTCCGATTAATAACGATCTCAGTCATCTCATAAAGAATCCCTCCTCTTTAACTCACTCTTAGTTTCATTCTCCGCCTTTTATCAAACCGAGAGTTTATCGCTTGGAGGAGATAAAATAGTGAAGTACGAAGTAAGAGTCATCCCTTGGTGTTTAAGGTCACGCCTAGTTTCAATACAGTTTTGAAAGGGATGAGAAATAAGTTGTAACTAATTGCATATTTGCATTATTCTACTTCCCTACGTGTCTTTCTAAAGTTCTTTCGTGTCTTCTCTCGGGAGATCGTTTATTCTTTCCCTGCACTGGAAATGTTTCCATCGACGCCGCAAATTCGGGCTGAGAATATCCTACGATAATGATTTCGAATTCAATTCATGATGAGTTCGCCTCCGTCTGACACGTGTGAAATGAAGTACAATGAATAAGAGAGTGGATGAGAGAGAGCAGGCAAAGTGAAGAGAGCGCAGAGAAGCGAGAGAACCATTGGGCGTCGGATGACTGATTAGGAGAGAAAGGGACCGGGCATTTCGTGGAAACATTGGAGTAACTGACCCAGGGTAGACAGAGAACCACGATGCTTCCGGGTGTCAATGTTTAGAAGTCATCTTGCTTTCCCCCACCAAAATAAACACTGGCTTCTGTAGCTAGAACGGACTTTATGCAGCAGCTGAACACGAAAACGGAGAATGACAAACAAAGAAATGGGATAGTTTGAGGAAAATGAAGGGAGGATACTGTAATCAGTTCACAATTAGAGAAATACTCAAGAAAAAGGTCAATCTCCATGGGAGATGACAACGGGATGTGCGGTCAATATCGAAATATCGGTTAATTGCTGATTTAATTGCAAATCGATTAATTGTTGGTGATTACTCGAAGCAGAGATTGAGGGACTGCTGGTTCTGACCCTCAGAGTTCTTGACAACGCACTTGTACTTGGCCTCGTCCTCCTGAAGATAAGCATTTTATATTAAATAAAATTTAAATAATTTTTAAATAAAAAAACTCAAAAAACTCCGACCTTCATGGGGCCGTGGATCTCGAGCAGGAACTGGAATCCATCCTTGTCCTGAAATTTAAAATTTTTATTTTTTGTAATCATCTATTTGTGACTGACATCACTTAAATACACAGTTCGATCGTTCTTTTGATGGGAACTGCCCTTGTAAGATGTCATGCAAAATGGGACAAACGTCTATGACAGACTGACGTTGCTATGTGTTTGCTCTTATTTCTGCTATCCGGAACTACTTCGAAGGTGGGTAATTGCGCGTAGTTCGCGAGTGCTCACAGAACAAGAAAAAAATGATTCGAGAAACCAGTAGAACTTTGGAATTTCTTCCTCCTCTCTCCAATTTTCGCGCGAATTTTGAATAAAAAAAACGAATGGTTTCATCGTTTCGCCGCGCGTCAGCCGCTTTTTTGCCCACGTTCTCTTTTCCTTCTTTCTTTCCTTCCTTATTGTTCTCCGCATTCCCAGTTCAGCAATAAGACAAATTCGAGGAGTTTCTTTCGGATTTCAATGGGAAAAAGAGATAATTTTTATCACCTTATCGTCCTTCTTGATTACTTGCTTGACTCTGTCGGTGAACTTGACCGGCTTGTCGTCCTGAGAAACGATTAATTAGACTAATTAATATATGAGAATTAGAATAATTCATATTTTAGTTTGTAAAATATAATAAAAAAGTCCACTCACCTTGAACCAGTCGGCCTTCATCTCGAGGTGGGACTTGGCGCGAACCTGAAAAATTCAAAGATCACATCTGCACACAGTAGAAAAAAGAAAGAAAGTTGCGTACCTTGATAACGATAACATTTCCTCCGTCTCTCTGCACAATATGAGGCTTGTCGTGGAAGTCAGGGGCGTCTATAAAAGTAAAACTGATCTTTGATTTTTACTCCCCTCCTATCGCAATGTACGTGTGTATGCCCATCAGCACTGAACGTATGCCCCATAATCTCTGATCTCTGGATTAGGTTCTTATGAGTGACATCTATGCTTATCAACAATTGAAAAATTAGCTTTGATCTCTGATCTTTGGTCATTGGTTTTTGATCTCTGCACTCACTTCCGGCGACGACATTGAAAGTGGCGTGATTCTCTCCATCAGCAGAGAAGAACTTGACCTTGTACTCTCCAGCCATCGGCTTGTCGAAATCCTTAATGAATTTCCTATTTCGCTCCACTTTCTCTAGATTTACTTCAATGAAAGAAAAGCACACTTTGTGCGTCTTGTGTACCTTCGCTGCACAAATTGAATTGCGAGGTGAGGAGAAACTCCCAATAATGGACTATTCCCGAATTCGATCAGTTGTGTTCTTCAGCCAAATTGTACCTTATCCCTAACGAGATTGAGTGTTCATTATT
This sequence comes from Pristionchus fissidentatus, assembly GCA_036245785.1. Lineage (NCBI taxonomy): Eukaryota > Metazoa > Nematoda > Chromadorea > Rhabditida > Neodiplogasteridae > Pristionchus > Pristionchus fissidentatus. Next base: position 5,400,239 of record BTSY01000007.1, read on the forward strand.
CGATTCTCTCTCTCTCTCTTCTCTCTCTCTCTATTCTGTCTCATCCGTCCTCTGAGAGGGGACAACTGTCCTCGGTGATCGTTAGCAGAAGATGAAAGTCTTCTCTTCTCTAAACCCATTTCCCGAATGCACACGTTGCATCTACTGATAAATGTGCGTGAGGAGGAGATAAATCCTCTACAGCCCTACCGTAATCTTCATACTTCCTACATCCCTTCTAAGCCTACGCCATCCAAATCTGGCATCCAAATCTATTAATTTCTCAAATAATTTATTCAGAACATAATAATAATAAGAGTAAAAGTTCCGTGATATAAGACTGCTCTATTTTATTTTCCAAAATATAATCATACTGACCTTGATCTCGCACTTGAGCAGTTTTCTTCCTCCTCCCTCATCAGAATGGGAGAAGATAAAGGACTCATTCGCTTCCATTTCCCTCTCTCCCATGAACCACTGGCTCTTCTCGGGAATCGCATTTGTAACAACCACCTGAGATGAGAAAATAACTTCCGGTCACAAGGAAATACTATGACTGCTGCAATTGATAATCAATTAGATCAATTAGATACATTGTTTCCGCTTTTGGTATTTGCCTGCGAAGTGTTAATCATTAGATCAACAACCACTTCCAAGGTATCTGATTTATGAAACATGGTTTTTTACTTGATTCCGATGAACGTATCCATAGCAAACTGGGTGAAATTTCATGAGAAATGGCAATCTCTCAAATTCTGAGATAAATTTGCCCCACGGGAGTTGCAAGAACACCAACATATTCAATGTTGGCGCAAGAATGATGAGAATGAGGAACTATGAAAAATGGTGGTGATTGATTTTCGAGACGTGGTCTTGAATCGGGTTCGTAAATAACTGCTGGTCGTCGCTATTCAACCCGATCAGTTGATTGATCGATGTTGATGACTCCCCTTTCCCCCTCTCATCCACGTTTTCCCGCTTTCAATCTGTCCCCGATCCCAATGATCGACAAACAAATTGTTCTTTCCCCTCAGAACACAAATAACCACCACAGTGACCGCTGATCGACGGACTCGATAGCGGCAACTAGGATTTTTCGAATGACAGAAAATCTAAAAGGAAATGAGTCAACCAATAATACCGGCCGTTTATGAGCATTAGGTATCCCTCAAGTCCAGATTTATGTTGCAGCCTATTTTTCGAAATGAAAGTTGCTAACACTTTTGCCGCATTCCATGGGGCATACAGTACTCACCAAAAATCATTTTGCGATCGATGCCAGAATTGTCATCGACCCAAGCTACAGTAGCCTAACAATTGTCTAGTGTCGATTTAAAAGTTGACCTCAAGTGTGACGTTTCCCTCCGGGCTGGAGGTGATCTTGGGCTCACCGTAGATCGCTGGAGGCGCCATCTAAAGAAATCAATAATTAATTACGCAAAATCACAAATATTACGCGAAAATCGATAGTGATCATCGAAGAAGAGGATCAGTGTGTATTGGAATGATCTCGAAGTATCGACTTACAAGTTTGGGAGGGATATGGGGATACTGGATTTAGTGTAGGAGAGGTGAGGGGGAGACAGTTGGTCTAAGGGGTGAAGGGACAGGGAGAGAGAGAGAGAGAGAGAGAAGGTGACGATGGGAAAGAACGATGAGGAGCCATCACAAACAACCGGCAATTGCAGGAATAGAGTAGAGTAATTTGTGAGCGTAGGTACCGGACACTGATTGCGTTGCGGCCTGACGATAATAGTCAGTATGTGATTCTTGGATTACGGTATCCCCACTTCCGGTGTCCCGTTGGGATACTGTAACCCGAGAACCGGACATGGCTTGCTGCTCACTGAGGCTCGAAGGGGGCGTTGAGTGATTTCGGACGAGGTCTCGACACGAACAACTGGCCATTGGGAAAGTGACAGGAACAGGGGCAAATGGACTAGCAAAAAAGCGGAGACTCCCATCTCTCTCTCTCTCTCTCTCTCTCTCTCTTTTTGTTGTAAAAGAGGCCTGCAGGTAAGATCAAGAAACCCGTTGGAAATCACCCAGTTGACTGGACCAACAGAGAGTCGTCAATTGCAGATCGTAATTCGATGTAAATGAGTTAGGAGAGATAGCGGAAGAGGCTGAACTCTGTCTAGTGCTCTTCCACTTCTAACGACCCTCCGTACTCCTCCCACTTTTATGAGCCCCACACGTCTTCCCTTTTGAACGACCGCGCGCTGATTGTTACAACAACTCGGATCGACTAATGAAGTGAGAGACGAATTCGTAATGAGGATAGATTACATTGTTGAAGGGAAATCGGGGCTACTACACTTCAACATTCTTGATTATTCAATATAACGCAAAAGTTGATGATCTTCACATTTAGTCCCTAACACATAAGAATCAAGCATCTAAACCATGACGAGATTCGCCGAGTATAATCTATGCTTCAAGACAAGAGAGATTTGTGCTCAGTGCAGATTCTGCAGAGATCTATCAGAATGAGAGAAGAACGTTCTTCAAATACGAGCTTGAGGGGAATGGGAGGAGAAGATGAGGAGGTGGGAGGGAGTATGAGTGATCCGGAAGAGGAAGAGAGTGGAGGGATCGGGAGAGAGCGACAGACGGAAAGAGAGGGAACGAGAGAGTGTGTGGAATGGAGAGAGACGGATAGAAGACGACGAGTCTGCGTAGGAGGATTGAGACTGAGACGGAGGAGGACAGCGAACCCGGAGGATAGAGAGAGAAAAAAAAGAGAGAGAGAGACTTGAATCAACTTTGTAAATACAATATGAGTCATGGAAAGTGCATATGAAAACATCTGACAATTCTCTTCTGTGAAAAAAATCGCTTTCTTTAGTGATGAATGTGGCATGAAAAATGGGGTATTATTTTTTCAGGGATTACGGTAGTCTCATAATTCATTTCTTGATTGTAATCGGGAAGTGAATTATGAGGATGAAAGTTTGCCACCGCCGCCAGATGTCACAATTGCTTTTCGAAAGAGAATGAATCTCTCTTTTTTTCCATGCCGATCCGTTTTCTCATACACAGCGAATCCGATACTGCTGTGGAGACAAAAAGATGTGTAGCATTTCACGAGTAGGCGATGAGAAAATGGCGATGACGCACGCACTTCATCCTTCCGATTACTGTAAGTGATCTTTGATCTCTTCTCCTTGCCACGGTACGATTACTGTAGTTGATCTTTGATCTCTCAAATTTTTGTTCCTCTGCTAATTCAAAGGTGTGTGTAATAATGGAGTGGAACTGGCGATGAGATGAGAGAGATGAAAAGAAGTGCAGAAGAGAAGAAGAAGAGGAGGAAATGAATTGTGGGAGCTCATTGAATCACTGAGAAGCGAGAAAGAAATGGGATGATTTTGTAGTTGAGAGAGATGGGAATGATGACCAGGAAGTGAATCTGGAGAATCTGATCAAAGTTCAGAGTGGTACCATGTGGAACTCGATTTACGATGTCCGTTGTTCAATTTGTGAGTGAGATGAGCATTGTGTTGTGTTTGAGAGCATTACAACCCCGAGGGGAAGAGAAAGAAGGTGAAAGGAGAAGGAGAACCGACGTGGAACCACCGTTACTCCGACGATTCAATCGGACAAATTTGATCCATTACGGACCATCTGCCCCCACCTTCCCGACCAACATTTAGACTTCTTTTTTTTCCTTACTAGTTTTGGTAATTGCCGTCAGACTTTTCGCGGGTATAAGTGAAGAAATAAAATAGTCTTCCTTTGGAACTTGAAACACATTCAAACTCTACAATACCTTTATTCGATGGAATATCAAGAGTATGTGACGGGGTGCGACAAGCGTAATGAGATCAGAAATGCGCGAGAGATCCAAATATAATGTGATTGGAAAAAGTACTCTGTTTACTCTCTCTGTGGAAACGCTCTCGAATCTCCCAGTCGTCTCTAGGAGTTCCCAAGGGCAAAAAGAGGTGTCAGTGATAGAATCGAGAAGAGAAACTGCAGACGAATCGAGAACAAGGGGCAAATAGATTATGAGAAGGGGAGTTCACAGAAGTTGAGACACGGCGAGTTGGGAAAATCTTTGGTGAGAACGGAATTATTTTACAACCACATCAAATATTGTACAGGGACTCCATCTGATCCAGCAGAAGTTCCTCCGAATTCTCGCCAAATTTGTCCTTGTCTGAAACAATTTGATATTTTTTTAAATAAAGAGATGAGACAGGGACTACATGCATAGTGAACAGGCCCGAGAATCACCTGTGTCCTCACCTGCTTTCATCAGTGCCATAATCGCCTCCAGTTGCTGATCCCTGATTCGAGCCTCCTACAACGCGATGTATTAATCTAATGGCTGTATACGGTATTCAAGTGATACTGATTGCGTTGATTTCGGCTTTGAAACTAGAACACAAGTCCACAATGCATTGTCGATCTATGCTCTTCGATTTCATGTCTCTTCAGACTCTAACCTCGTCTCTCTCGTTCTTGCTCATCTTCTTCTTCATTTTGATACTCTCCTGTCTGATCTGGGCGGTCGCCAGTTTACCGTGTAGAGTTCCCAGCTTCTCCATCATTATTTCTTCCTTGGTCATCGCTGTATCTGCAAAATATATTCCGTTTTCAGAAAATCACCGAAATATTTTAGAAATTGTTGCAGTACTAAAAATATCATCTCAAAAAATTTGGAATCTCTCCTTCGTTTCACTCACTTTCCTTCTCCTCTCCTTCTACTTTTCCATCAACATTTCCTGTCGATCCCTCTTCCTCGAGCTCTTCAATTTCCTGAAATTCAAACGGATGATAGCGATACAAAGGGCTTTGAATTCTAGAATATACGGCTGCCTAGTGTACAATTCATGATTCCGTTTTAGAAACTGACCACAATTTCATTGGATGAACCCGTCGGAGTCTCAACCTCATCTTCATCTTCATCAGAAGCATCGCTTTTATCGGACTCCAAGTCGCCCAGCTGAATTCGTCTCATTTTTTAACGGTTACCTTTAGAATTTAATCTCACTCTGATCAATTCTCCATTTTCCTTGTTGAACTTGTGCAGATTACTGATGACCTCGCGGTTGAAGCGACCTTGAAGAATGCGAAGAGGGGTGTCTAAAATATCCTTGTTTTATGATTAATAATCGTTTCAAATTTCAATGACAAAGAAAAGTTTCATGAGTTATTTACGATTCAATCAATCAATAAATTTATCTCATCTGAGCGATTATCGCCTGATATAATAAATTAATTGATTGATTGAATCGTAAATAACTCATGCGTAGAACTCATTCAGCACTGCTCACATGTTGCAATATCAGTAATCTAGTACCATATTCAGTAATAATCGTACAGCTGAGTACTAAAGTGAGACGCATCAGAGATTCTTTCATCAAATCACAACTTCGTCGGTTGTTTACTCCATTCGTCCACTCACTTTCGTCATCACTCTCCAATTCGGGCATCTTCTCATCCTCTTCTTCCATCGGTGAGGAAGCCCCTTTGGAGAGTCGTCTACTCTCTTTAGTCGCCCATGGTCCCTTCATATCGTTCTCATTATTCCGATTGTTGAAGAAGAAGTAGAAGATGAGATAACCGACCAGAGCACCCGTCTAAATACAGTAATTTAGTTGGAACATACTGTAAAGGGAGCGAAACACTCATAACAGTTTCGAACACTATTGCTTGCAGTACTCATAGAAATAGCTATACTAATTCATACTAATTCAATTCAACTGAATTTGGCGACATAAATAAGTTCGCTGGATCGACATCATAATTCTACCATAGTCACAATATCATGACCGTTTTTACAAACGTTATTCGTTCTCTGTAACTAACCACAGCAGTAGACACGAGGATGAGATACACGTGCTCCTTGAGATGAATCGGAAATTTCTGTCCCAACCATTGGTCGAGTTCGTGATTCTTCATTGAATCCAACAACGAATCGCCCCCGAGTGACGAAAATAGCTGTTATGAGGAACATTTAAATGCCTAATCGGAAGATTGCAGATTACCTCCTCGAGAGCAGTTGTCACTTTCTCCCACCAGTGGTCGGGTTTCGCCACGTGGACCTCCTTCATCTGAAAGCGTACTGAACTTTTTACTGAATAACAGCGTCAAATGAATGCAATAACCGGCAAAGACGAAGTAATGCCCTATAATCGGCTCTATCAACCTGAGGAACGGGAGGAACGGGAGGAGGTGTCTGATGGGAGGCCGAACAAGACATTCAACAGTGAGGGAAGATGGATATTGGGAGTGGCCAGTGACTAGTGTGAAGAAGCCTTAGATGGAGGGCTCAGAGAGGGAATGGAAGGGAGAGTCAATGAGGGATATGAGGAGGGATGAGAGGGATGAGCCCGGCCGTCGTCGTGGAAACGAAGCCATATGAAGAAGTGGAAGGGAAGAAGATGAGAGAGGAGAGAGGAGATCGATTGGAGTGGAAGTAACCATCAACATTTAGTATTACAGAGATGAAATGGTGGTTAAACACTCTAAACATACCACACTTTGTACGGATTTATTGCCAACCACGTTATTTATCAAGCAAATATATCAGATATAGTGTGCGACATAAGAATGTAATGGGCTTCGAGAAAAAGAAACAATCGGTATAATCAAGAATTATATATGATAAACAATGTCGCCGGTTGTTTAGTCGCGTTCATGTGGTGCGCGACTTGCGCTGGTTAGCGGCGAGATACTCGTCTATTAGCCACGGGGGATGATTCGGAACAGAAAAATCAAAATGACGCCGTGTCACATAATATGTTTTTATTGTTATTTATTGCTAATATTTTTCTTATTTCTTCATTTCAGTGCTTTCATCATGAACTCTCCGAAGTTGCTGAGCAGGCTATCAAGAAGCCTCACAAGAATTGGTGAGTGTTAGGATATTTTCTTCATGTTTTGCTATTTTCAAAGTGGAATTTGGATGCTTGTTAAATGAGTTTCATTCATTTTCAGCTGAAACTTGGTCTATAATTCCAGATTCAACAAGATCGTCTTCTGCTCTCTACAATCAAACGAGAAACAATATCAAAGTGCATAAGAATACTCGAGTACTCATTCAGGGAATAACAGGAAAGCAGGTATGTCAACTGTTTCTTCGCTATGAAATTGGTTTACCACATTATCGATTATCTCTTCTTACGTGTAAGGCTCAGATCCGTACTCAGTAGAGTACGGCTATTTTGTCTGCGGAGACTAGCCTCTTGGACGATTTGAACTGTCAAATACTATCGTAGTCTTTCGATTGCAGGGAACATTTCACGGTAAGCAGATGCTTGACTACGGTACGATGGTCGTCGGCGGAGTTTCGCCCGGAAAAGCGGGTTCCCAGCACATCGGAGTACCCGTCTTCAGAGATGTCAAAGAGGTTAGAATTGTTATTTATTTCAAACTGGATAGGGAAAACATTAAAAGCTGCTTGGACGTCACCGCTATGTTTATTATTATGCATATACAAAGTGTGAAAGAAGGCGATGCTCAGTGGTCCATAGCAATAAGTGGGGAGTATTATGTCGAAGCGCTCGGGACGTCACGACTATTCAGAGTCATAAAAAGGATGTGTATGATAACGCGTGCATTTTATTATTTAGGCTCGTGAGAAGACGGGTGCGAATGCTTCCGTCATCTACGTTCCTGCTCAACACGCAGCGGCAGCCATCAATGAAGCAATCGACGCTGAGATTCCACTCGTAGTATGCATTACAGAAGGAGTACCGCAACAGGTATACATACGCTTTTCTCCATTTTATCACTCATTATATTTATGCGTTGTTCACTAACTAGATCCGAAGAATAGATTGGACCCTCTAGTTTGAACTGACCAATTCTTCGCTGACTTTAGCAGTGACTCCCTCAGTCCTTGGAACATTGATAATGGGATGCCTTTGTCTTTTCAACTTTATTGCCCACCACAAGTTTGCTGCAAAATTTACAAAACATTTATGAATGCAAAACAAATGTCTGAATAAAAGAGGAGTACAGGAGTGTGAGGTTTTGTTCTTTGGTGTACTCATGGTTATAGTGTAGTCAGTACGTCCTACGAGTTATCAGTTCGACCCACTTCTGACGCAGTTTGTAGTCTTCAATGTTCCAAGGCGACAGTGTCAACAGAAACAATGGGTTCATCATGGCATTGATAAGCAAAGTGGAATTACATGATCAAAATAATGCTAAATTTTGTAAAATGAAGTGTAGCCATTCTTTAGGAAGGATGATACAACTGAATACAACTTCTCAGGACATGGTTCGCGTAAAAGCACGTCTACTGGAGCAAAACAAGACCCGACTTGTCGGTCCCAATTGCCCGGGTTTGATTCGCCCTGAAGAATGCAAGATGGGCATCACACCCGGACACATTCACAAGAAGGTATCTTCTTCCAGAATGTTTGTCACAATGCAATTTGGCAAGATGTAATCTCGATGTGTTCAGGGATCGATCGGAATCGTATCTCGATCAGGCACTCTCACCTACGAAGCCGTGCACCAAACGACTAGAGTGAATCTGGGTCAGTCGTTCTTCTGAGTTCCCAATTTCGGCCGTATTCTACCGCCGGTTGTATGTGAAACATAAATCTGTTTTGACGGCTGATTTTTTTATTAATTTCAGCTTGTCATCTTGCCCAATATATATCGCTAGTTCAGAATTATAAGTAATTGATTTACTTCATCACTGGCGCAAAATATCAGACCTGCTTATTAAGGATAGTAAGAAACGTCTCTATGAGCTCAATTGGAGACTTGGTTTATAACTCGCAATATCCTTAGTATCGGGGGAATCATCCGCCGTGACGATGCAGTTTTACTCTCATCTACTCCGAAATAATTGTTGTGATGAGTAAACCGTGACTCGTTCCAGGCCAGACTCTCTGTGTGGGAATCGGCGGCGATCCCTTCAATGGCACGGATTTCGTCGATTGCTTGAAGGTTTTCCTTGAGGATGAAGAGACCAAAGGTGAATGACGATCTACCGTCGATATAAAGTGACAAGTGAGAGAGAATCTGCATTCAAATGATTCAATTTTGTGCGAAATATGATTGAATAAAATTAGTCAGTCGAGAAAAGATATATTAATATTATATTAGCCTCATATTACGACAGTCAATGTTTCGTTGATGTACTGCTTTATGGTTATTTGTAATCATTTCTTTAAAAAAAATCAATCAATAGTGGCCAGTAGCTAAAGTGATGTCTGATATTCAGGGATAATTCTGATCGGCGAAATTGGCGGAACTGCAGAAGAAGAAGCGGCTGCTTTCCTTAAGGAACACAACAAGGTTGGTCTTCTCCCTTCTATCTCGTCGTGTGTCGAATAGAATTAGTGCCGAAAAAAATGGAGGAAATCTTCCGCTGTGTTTTCAAATTTAAATTTGGAATGGATGATCAACGTCTACCTTCACACACAGTATATTTCTCTTGTCTTTACAGTAACCCAATTACAGTATCAATTTCCAACTGTAGTTCTTTCATTACAGTATCTCCTTTGCAGGGTTCGTCGTTCAAGCCTGTGGTCTCCTTCATAGCTGGATTGACTGCACCTCCCGGCAGAAGAATGGGACATGCGGGGGCGATTATCTCAGGAGGAAAAGGAGGAGCAGAGGGAAAGATTCAGGCACTCAACGAGGCTGGAGTTGTGGTTAGTTCACATTGATCGATAAAGATGATATCGTATCCAACTACCGTGGGGAAATCTTTTTCCCGAAAATCTTGCCTAAAGTGCCAATACCATATCTACAGAATACAATGAAACTCCCAAATTTTCTCGAAAACATTTCTGACAAATATTTTGCAGGTAACTAACTCCCCGGCACATCTTGGTCAGACTATCTACGAAGCCGTGAATAACAAGTAGACGTCTATCCTCCCGTAGTCCTAGAAGGATGCACTATAGATTCTGTGATATAGTATTATGTATGTAGGCATCATTCCTGCGATTGTAAAGTCAGGTTTAGTCATTTACCATTGATTTAAAATACTTTTATACTATGACTACTTGTACGAGATCATTCAATCTTGGCTCTGGCTATTGTAACCCGTGATTGTGAACAATGGAATATAAAGAACTGAGTGAGCTCACTGGAAAATGCTAATCACAACGTGGCTGCGAGTATCAAAATGGTGAGAATCGTGGCTGTTTTGGCTAGAGAAGAATTGGGAAGTTGATCGAGTTCGATGATGACGTCCATTTCTTTGTCGTTTCTCACCCACAAAGAATTCACTCGATGCTCTCTTCTCGCGTGTGAATACCGACTGAAATATGCATGATCCTTCGTGATTTTTTCGTTTTGAGATTGAGATCGGAAGAGAGAAATAGGAAGAAATAAGCTATGCTCACACGACATCTTCCTCTCCCACAGGTTTCACAATCAGTCCAAATCGAAGGAGATGGTCGAGAATGTTGCTTGTACCGAAGAAGTGACCTGAAAAAAGCTAATCGAATAACATAATTCAAAAAATTTGACATGAAATGTGTAGTGCTTAGTAAACCAGCCCGAATGTTGAAATAGAGGCTAGAAACAATCCCATTTGTCCATTTCGTCAAGGTTGAGTGCAACGTGTTTTTTATGCTAGTCAAGGTTGAGTGCAACGTGCTATCAGTCATTTGTGGAATAATTAAATATGAAATTTTTATTACAAAATAATATTATATTTAATTATGTAATATTGTAATGTACTAACCTGTTCCGACTGCGCCGAACCACTTATTGTGCGGTTTGGCTTGCATCAAAGAGGCGATTCGTTTGGCCATTCGTTCGTTTCTCGTTATAAGAATGTCGTCCTTGAGCTGATCCTCGATCTGCAAAGAATCAATCGATAGAGATTCACTAATTTGCTGCTTCAGATATCACAATTCAATATTATAAGTCCATGAAATGGGCTACTGGTGTGCGTGAACACTCTCTTCCTAAACCTCAGCGTTTCTCATTCTTGATCATGCTCTCACGCCAGCAGAACGCTTAGCCGCAGAGTGTTTTATTATGTTGGTCAAATGTTTGCTGATTTGTCTCATACGTCTCAATGGCGAACTTGTTTCCCTTACACTAGAGGTACTGTTCCCATTGTCTTTCCCATTGTCGGTAGACGTTCGTTGCTCACCATTTGTTCCCTTCGATCCATTTCATTGTCGATAACCGTGTTGATTTCTCTCGTCGACTTAGTCGTCTGTTCCACTTGCCCACATCGATAGTCCTTCACCATGTCACTTATTGTCCTGCAATTTCACTTGTATTCAGCTGAACGAACGTGATTCTCATGTAATCTAAGACATCTTGATACTGTAACTTACCTTTGTTTCCTTCTAGCTGCGATTTGTAAATCGGGCTTCTCAAGATACGACAGCGTGTAGTTTATAGCGAAGAGAACCTGATACAAAACACTTAAAATCCGCCATTTTCCCTCCCAAAAGTAGCCGTTTATAATTAGTCTTCTCTTCCCTCTCTCTCTCCTCATACTTCGCACCTCTCGTCCTCTCTCTCATTGTTGCTCTCTTCCCCCATTGTTCTCGATGGTCACTCCATGCATAATCATTCCTTCTTTCTCTCGCCTCCTCTCAAATCGGTCATTCCTGCATGCCAAATCACCCCAACTACTGGAAGCTGAGAGTCCGAAACACTTGAAGTTCAAGAACCACAAATTATGAAGGAAGACCAACGGGGAAGTGCGAAATATGAAAGTTTCCCAAATCGATTCATGTTTCGAGCGATGCAATAGGTCTTCTCGTATTTCGTAACTCAAATAAACTGGGGGTGAAAGAGTGCGCAACAACTCACTTGCTCCTGACTGACGGTCGAGATCGGATTGCACTGCTGAAAAGAGAGACAATTTAGAGGAAGGACATCACGCAATACCGTCTACTCTGAGAGAAAGTCTCTACGAGCAGGACACCAATTGGACATACTTACCTGAAAGTGGCTAGATCTAAGAGAAAGTTAACTTGCAGATGAGTGAATTGATGCACTGATCCTAGTGTATTTTTTTCTGTGTATACTCTCTAATTCACACCTGTCATTGCGTGTCCGGCGAGACAATGTGAGCACCAAGCATGATATCACGAGAAGCCAAACACAGGTGTCAATGGGGAAACAATGATATGAGATCACGCACCTCCTCCACAGTCTCGATAGAATTCATTATCTTGCCAGAAGAGTGAGCTCGTTCGGCCATGAAGAGATCGAGAATAGGGGCTGATCCCAGTCGCTCACTTAGATTCTCACACAGTTGATAGAGAAGAAGCAGCAGCCACTCTGGACGCTTCCTGTCCCAGTTTTCTGCAAATTATTTCTCCCAAATTTAATCTTGATATGTCGAGACGGAGAGTTTCAAACTTGCAGTGTTTGCGAAAATGAGATCGGGTCTCGCAGTCTCAGTTTTAAACTCTGCGTCTCAATAAATGAACTTTCAAACTCCTAGAGCATTTTTGTGAGTATCAACCCCTTTGTTTCGTAATCGGCTTTCAATGAAAACAAGATCGACGAATGATTAAAATTGTTCTAATAGCGCTTATCATTGTGCTAAGGAGCGCCTGTTTCTCTAGCGTTCCAATCTCTCCCTAAACTTGTCTACCATCTGGCCAAACACACTACACGGTCTCTCTCTCTCCTCAGGCTACTCAACTCTTCGTGTCTAAACATCTCCTCTTATCCCTGCCAGAAGTAGGTTGATGAGACTGTTTGCCCTCCCGCCAGAGTACACTAATTCTCACTACGACAAACATACTCAACTACCCAAATGAGGCAGGCGCCGGAAATGTGACCTGTTCGCGCCTAGTCAATAACTGCGAACAAAATAAGCTTCTTTCTTGTGGCTACAGTATCCCTGATGCACAGTAATCTTCTCCAGTACCTGTAATCGTTCCATGGAGCATCTGTGCCTGCTGTCTGACCATGTCCAGTTCCTCTCCCGAGTGATTTTCTCCCTTTCCCGCAAGCGTCGAATATATGCGTTCGTAAAACGAGTTCATCACTGAAAGTGGACGAGTCTTCTCTGTTCTTTCCGCTCTGCTGCACTTCTCCCACTCACCTTTATGAAGTCGTTTGTAGATTGAAATGGGAAGGTACGACTGGACGTTCTGTCTCTTTCTCAAATTCTTGCATCGAACCAGCTTTCTCATCGTCATTTCATCGTGCAAATCGACCTCGAATGCTACGGAATCGGCCAGATCAAAAGCCTCTTTGACACGCGGCGAAACTGAAATACAATACAAAATAGCTTTGTCCCCTTTTCCCAATTCGATCTGTCTTCTCAGATTCGAGCACTAATTAGAGAGGCGCGATAATTGCAGAGGGCGACAGGTGGTTGTGTTCGCGAGTTATCTGCATACATCGACACAACAAGCACCCATTATCTACTTTGTCTCTATTCGTCGCCCAACTCGGTGATTAGCATGTGGTTATAGACGTTTCGGAGCCCAAGAGCTGTGCCCTCGAAACTTTAGCATCGCCAAATACTCAATGAGGCGTGAAACAGCGCTCTTTTTGAAAGGGATTGAGGTGTGAACTGGCACCGAAGATTGAGAAAGAATAACCAGAAGGAAGGAAGAGGAGACGAACAAAGAGGATTGAGTCACACTCAATCTTGACTATGGTGTGGTTCGTTATATGGACTACTTACTACAACTCCTCAGGAGGGGTATAACTGTATGGCGCTAAGGGAACGAAACAGTCTTACCTAGAGCAGTTTCGAACATTTTTACTCAAAGTATTCATTTGACTAGCTACAGATATGGGTTATGCTAGTTCAATTTAGTAATGATCAATCTCCTAAACATGTCGTCCACTACTATCTCTTCACTTCTCCATCGGTCCCTCCACTCATGTATTATGGGTGGTGTGACCACCGGAGCCAAGTGAGCGGAAGATGCGAAAAGAGAAGAGGAGAAAGAAGAGACGAAAGGGATGAGAAGAAGAAGAGAAAGAGGTGTGAAGTGTTTGAATGTGGCGACGACGGTTGTCGAGTGCTACAGACGATGTGTGGAATGGGGAAGAGAGAGAGAGAGAGAGAGAGAGAGAGAGAGAGGGAGAGAGAGAGAGAGAGAGATCGAAGAACCATCAACTTACTCTGATCCCAGACTGCCGTGTAGGGTACGTGAATTGTCCCGAAGAGATATGCTCGAGCTCCAGTGAGCGGATCATCGACTGACCAGAGAAATGTTGAACGGTTCGACTGAAATGAACAATGTGAACCATAATCACTACAGTAACCCAGTTATAATTATGATACCTTACCCTTTCACTGCACGAAGCTTCGCTGGGTCTGATTGATAAGGCAATCAGACAGAACAGAAAAAGCTGGCACATTCCTGTCGACTCGGCGGTGTTTGAAGAGATATCGAAGGGCGGAACGAGAAAACTTCTGACGATCTTCACTCTCTTTGATTTTCCGACGTCGTTCTGGTCTTCTTCTATTCTCACTTTGACTTATTCTTCTTCTTTTCTCACCGCCTCTTCACTTTCATATTTCCATAAACAATCGCCAAAGGAGCGAACAAATCTGCAAAGACTCTCGGAAAATGCCGGAATTTGCCTGGAACGTGTATACAAAGTGCAGAACACGAAACATATACTGGGGAGGGAAGAACTACCGTATCCTAGAAAAATTAGCAATTTCCAGTCGGGGTCAAGGAGGGTGGAGCAGTGGCTAAGAAAGGATAAGTGAATGATGGGTAAGTCCTTCACAACTCACCGTATGGTTGGAGGGGGGGAGGGAGGGGCGGGGAGAGAGAGAGAGTTGACTGGAAGGAGGAGGAGGAGAAGGAGTACTTCCGTAGAGGGGAGAGGAGAGGTGTGAAGAGTGGAAGGAGTGAAGAAGGACTACCTCAGAGGAAAGAGATGGAACGGAGATTGATGTGCGCTAAAAAGAGAATGAGAAAGATGTCAGTCAAATTTAGATTGAATTTGAGGAATCGAGAGCCAAAGAAAAATTACCAACCACAAATAAATTTACATTTATCATTGGGGCAATTGTACTTGAAAAGATGAATGTCTTTTTGAGATTCATTTTATTTTTTGTGATATACTTTTTTTATTTTTTGTGATATAAGGTAAGATTTCGGAAAACGATGCAAAATAATAATTGTATGAAAAATATAATCGCATCTCACTTCTATCTTTGTTCGTTTATTACCTGAAGCCGTAATAATTTTCAGAACTTAATCTTGTTTAGCTTTTAATTTTATTCAATCTGAGTTCTCTACTTCCTCTATGGACAGATGTTGTGTGCCCTCGGGCGAGCTTCTCCTTTCGGGTGCCACCGTAATCTCTCGTCTGCGCTTTCTCACTGCCAAGACTGAAATGCACCCGAGGCAGTCTCACGTGCCAAATTTTCGTATTCAAGCTCGATTTGCTAACCTTATTTCTACTTATTAGCTTATCTATTTTGTGTGAATCGTTGGTTCTACTTATTTACCTTTATATTTTGTCACTTGAGGCAGTTTCTGAGCCCCTGAAGAGGGCTGAAAACGCTAGCAGTTCTTGTTGAGCTTCTGACTCTTCTCAACTAAACATTTCGAGTTTTCGATTGAAATGGAGCCTTAGTCATTGGAATCACGATGATCTCCGTCACAGTCGCCGCCCAGGGGAAGAAACAACGAGTGGTTGGAGGGCATTTGAAGGTACGCCAATCATTTACCGCCTTTAAACTGTTAATTGTTAACCATTGCTTCAACAATCACAAGAAAATGTGTAGGAAAGCAGAGTTTAAAAGTGCGATTGTGTTTTACACGCTCTGTTATGCTCGTTTCATGAGTTGATGCGCCAAGTCCAATATTTAGGCGTATGGCTCTGGTCGGCTGTCAATATTTGACCTGGATAAGGCGGCAGAGGGAAAGGCGAAGGGGAGAGAAATGTGAGTCCCGTTTCCAGTTTCAGACATGAATTCAGGCGGATTACAAAGTATTGCAGTAAAAGGGATTTATATAATTCGTTTGAAAATTTTGGTTACCAGCGTTTTGCTTTCACATGAATATATTTATTTACCGATCTCTGTGTTTTCTTTATAACATTCAATGGGTGCAATATAAACGATTAAGAAATTTATGACATTTTTAATATCTTTATTCATTCAGTTTCTTCGAACAAGTTTCCAGTCTTCCCTTGAGAGTTTTGTGAGCCGTGAAAGTTTAATCCGTTGCAGTAATATCTGGGGTCGCGCCTTCACAAAACTCGTGGATGTCGTCTATTCTTTTCTCGTTTTGTGTTTTCCTTTCGTCTTCAATTATCTCAATTCCCCATCTGAAATTAACGATGACGAAGGAAATTTGGGATTGATCAAGAAGAGAAACAAGCGAGAAATGAGTGTCGTCAAATACTCGGCCATTCAGGTAAATTTTGTTCAATGTTAGTGTTAGTCAATTCAAATATTAGAAAATTTTCGTGCAAACTGATTAGATTAGAGAATAGAACAAAAACCAGATCACATATATAAATGAAAACTATAATAGTCTTCATAAATTACAAGGTTTATTTTGATTCTGATCTCACAATGGATTTCAGGTTGTGGACGAATCGACGCTGTCCCATATTTTCTCGTACCTAAATCCTATCGATATCGTCGAATGTGAATTGGTGTGTAAGAAATGGAGAAGAGTTGTGGATGAGAATATTGAGGACTTGCCCAAGATTCAAAAGGACCAGGTATGGATAGAGAAGAACAAAGTGTGAAAGTCTCAAATTGCAAATACGGATTTATCCTCTATCTATATCTGTAAATGTACCCCAATTTTGGAAAAAAATAATATTTAATTAATTTAAACATATATTGTTTCCTTCTTCTTCATTCATTTCTATCACTTAGACAGGCTCTTTCGTCATGCGTGGGTGATAATACAATTTGTCAGTTACAATACACAGATATTTCTGTAAGGCATATCAGAAATGACTGTGGGAATAATCAAAAATACAAATTTGCAAGTGGTGTGTTTATAACATTTCATGGTAAATCGTTAAAATACAATATAACAATTAAATTGATTATATTTCTTGAATATGAATTCTCTTCAGATCCGGATTCTATTCGACGAGGGCGAAGTTGTCGTTTATCCAGTGGATGAAAAGAAGTGTCCGAGGAGATACCCAATGCCATCTCTACAGGTTCAATCTTGTAATAATTATAATATTAATTCGAGCCACGAGGAAACACGGTACATTAAAATAAATTATAAAGGCACGTATAATTATTGGACAACACCATAATATGTTCTCACAGGGAGACTGCTCAATTTACTCAATTTTCCGGATTTTGAGAATAGCTTTGCCGCTCTAGGAAAGAACCTACTGTCGGAAGTTAAAATTTAAAAAAAGGGAATATCGGTAAAAAAACATTCGTAATGCGTGGGTGACGATACAATTCGTCAGTTTATTAATAGAACATTATCTTTATCCTATAATGAACATTCTTCAATCCTCATCTTCCGGGGTTTTCGATTTCCCTGATGATGAAAGAAATAAATTAGAAGGTTTTTCATCCATAGCCTTTCTCCCATCCGGTAAATCCCCCTTCTGTCTTGATCCCCCTCCGCATAATAGTATTCGCCGCTATTTGTTGCTTCGCGCGTGGTATTTGTTCTGCATTAGCAAAAGAAGCCGTGAGCAGCAATACATCTTTTCATATTATTGACGTCAACTGAACATGAAATTGGCCGGCGGAAATGCAAAAAAACGCAGGAACGAACGAACCAATAGAATGTAGTTGAAAGTTGTAGCTTGAAACTTTGGCAAATCCAAGAAATGAATGCTTAATTTTACTAATCTAAATTTTACAGATCCTGGCCCGGAAACTACGACACCTTCGTAGTCTTTCCCTCTTCGTGAGAGGATTGATCCCAGTGGAGTCGACGCCTGTTTTGAAAGTACACTTTTTCCCTCTAAATAAACAAGTTTGGGAAAAAACTATGCCGTTTTATTTTAGTAGAATGGTTTATGTGTCCGAAAGTGTTAGGTGTGACTGTGTTCCCACTTAGCGCCTCATAATCATGCCCCTCTTTTCTCCCATTGAATCATTCAATCGTCTCATTCGCCAATTTCATTCAATCAATCCTCTCCATTCTTCCTCTTTCTCTCCAGGCTCTCTGCGATCTCTCCCTCGCTCCACAACAAATCTACCTCATCTGGTGTAAATTCTCATCCGCCTCAGCTCCCCACGTGAGTGAGCCTTGTTTGTTGCTGTCCGAGGAAAACCATTAGTGACGCCATTTGGCCACCCTTCCTCCCTCACTTCCCACCTCTCTTCCACCTCCCACCTGTAACACCCTTCCACAACGTGTTCACCCTAGGGACCAGACTAGAATAGACGACTAGACAACACGTTCAAACTTCAAAAAAAACGAGAATAATTGTCCCAAGAGAAATGACCATCGCCCCCACTATATTAAGACTCTATTATTTGCGAACTAACTGCGCAACGTGGATGATTCCAACCGTGGGCCCGGAAATAGTGTCATTGTTCAGTGAATAGGCGCGGTTTCACACGATCCTCACAATTCGTCATAGGTCAACGCATTTTGCACTCTTTCAATGAACCATGGCTAAAACTAATGCTCAAGGGGCAAAATGCATTGTAATGGGTCCTACTACTCTACGGTCATTATGTGATCACAGGTACGATGCACTTTCCCCACTCCTCTTTCTATTTATTTTGCTCCATCTTTAAAAGATGGAGCAAAATAAATAGAAAGAGAGTCAACCTTTAGCTCGCAACATTTTCTTCTGCGGGGAGTCCCTTCTTCTGCTGAAAGTGACACTTCCTTTTAATGACAACATACATATACATACATTCACGACATCTGCGCTCTTCTATTTTGGGTGATCGCTGTTGCAGAAGCGAGAGAGAGAAAGTTAGAGAGAGAGAGAATGTGAACTGTCACGTTCACCCTAGACTCACGACAGCAAACTTGCAAAGTAAAAACATTCTACGCGCAAATAAGCGTTTGCGCGTTGCGTGCACATTCGAGTCTTTTGTGTTCTGCTTCGTTGCAAGCGGTTCTCAAATTACAGTTGTGATTGAAACTGCTGTGAATAGATATATTTGCACAGCCATGCAAAGACACACAATCAATCACGAGATAGACGGCAACGTCACTCACACAATTGGCAGGCGTTAATTGAATTACGTGGCCTCCCTCCCTCTCTCCCTCGCATTTGTTTCAGAATAGAATAAAGAAGGTTGCGAATCGGCGATTGACCAACGCTCCCAGAACAAAAAAGCGCGAGGTTGGTCAAATGACGCAGACACGAATAGGAACAAAGTTTAGTAAACGTGCTGAATCGTAGAGAATGAAGGTCTGGATCATTAGTTTATCGGTCAGACGCGGTTAGTCAACCCACCATCAGAGACATTTGATTACCTCAAACTTCAGTTATGTGGAACAAAGGAGAGAGCTCTAGAAAATATTGGTAAAAGGGAACAATGATAAAAATTACGAATACAAATGAAATATTTTGCAGTTGGCTGAATTTCTCCATCGCAACGTCTCTTCTCTCACTGATCTCGGTCTGGAAGAGTGCAATCCCCCCTCTCTCGTCACTGATTCACTCCTATTACCTCTTCTATCTTCCCTCACCTCACTCCGAGTATGGAACGACGGAAAGAGCGGTAGTTTCGCCCTATCAGACGCGACCGTACTCGCACTTGCAGAGTAAGTTTTCAAAATATTTAAAAATCGATATCACAATATGTTTATCGAAGCATAAACACTGAGTTTCTTTGAAATCATGTAATCTATCCGTAGGATCGGGTCCTCTTGCCTTTCCCACTGCGCCATAAATAACTGGAGATTAGCAGCAGTTCCCCAAACAGTTCCCAGAACAAAATAATACTAGGAATAATTGGTAATGGTAGACTAACTGCAGACGGGGCACTTTTGTCTGTGCAAATTGTTATGCCTTTTGTGTCTAAAGCATCAGTTTTCTCTCCTGTGATTGCGGGGGAGGAAGAAAGAAGAAGAAAATGGTTGGTGTGGGTGTGCAGTTACTTTCTGTTCTCACTACTCTCATCGCTTTCCTCCTTCTTCTTCTTCTTCCTTCTCATTCTCACCATCTCTTTCTCAATCCATTGTCTTCTCACACCCAGCAGAAAGTCTCACATGAATTGCACAGTCGACTCTCGCAGATCTGACGTCGTCTTTGTCAGTTCATAAATCAGCGTTCCCGATTCTGCTTACAACGACGAGAACTGCAGAAAAAAAGAACTGCGGCAGCGTTCTCTGAATAGAATCACTGTTTTCCTCCACTCCCTCACACCTTCAATTGGACCCTGCCGCTTCCGATTCGTGTCCTATTTCTGATATAGAAAGTGCGAGCGAGTCTGTTTATATCAAATCACGTCATGATCGGCGCTAGGATTTATATTTAGAGTTGCGCTGTTTCGCTAATCGGGCCGCCGCGGGTTTGCTCGATTCACAATAGATGTGGGTTAGTAAGGAAGGACATATTTGAGGGGGGGGGGGGGGCTAGTTGCCTTTCTCTCGAGTCAACGTCAGATTTGTGGGTGCAGCCAGGCGCGTTTCCTCTGTAAAGAGCACGATCTCTCTCTCTCCCTAGATATGAGGCTGATCTCGTATGCAGATTACGATGCGCCGCCGTTGATTATTGACGCAAGACGATAACATTCATCATAGACAGTGACATTTGTGGGGGCAGCCTTTTATTAATTGCTCCCCTTCTCCTCTCGCATCACTTTTCGTCTTTCGGAGTTTCAGGTGGTTAATTATAGCCGCTGCTCATTAGGAATTCCTCGGTCGGTGTTCGTTCGCTAACCTTTGCGTCGTCGCATCTCATCGCGTACTGCGTAGTACTTGACACGAAAACAGCGACGTCGTCTACCTTCATAGTTCTCTCTCTCTCTTTGTTAGACACTTACATCGTAGCCAGTAGGAGGGCGGGAAATATGCAAAGAGTGCATCACAACAATGGAAGAGAAGTCTCGCATGCAAGTGCCGTCTAGTGGAGTTGGCAGCGCGTCTCGTGCATTTTCACTCATTTTTGTTTGTTCCCGACCGATCCTCCCTCCCGTAGGACAACACTGATTCTGTCTACCGAATTTTAGCAAATTGGGAAACTACAGTAGGACTAGTGGTTTTAAGTTAGTTTTCACCCGACTTCTAGTACATTCTGCTGCCATCATTGGTTGTTTCAATGCATCCATCACACCTCGTCACTTTTGCAACATATGAATGCATGTCTCCCTCTCTCTCACTTCTACCAGTAGTCGAGTAAGTAGAGGAAGGGGTACTCTCTCTCCAAAATAGCCTCACATACTAAACGAGAGGAAGGGGGCGGAGTCAGCTCAGTCATCTGTCCCTGTTTCAGTTCGATTCGAGCGGGCGACGGTGGATTGGAAACGGTCGATCTCGCTTGTTGTGCCATCTCCTCCACTGGAGTAGTTGCACTCATCGAATGTTGGGTGGAAGGAGGAACATCCGATCTCTCCCTTTCACTCACCCATTGTCCCCTGCTAACACTCGATTCACTCCTATCCATTCTCGAGTCAAAGGAAATCTACTTCAAAAATGGCAAAATAGCGCGTCGCGGCCACTGTCTGTCGCTCTTTGTTTAATTACCTGCACACATACTTGCACAGTATTGTCGTTCCTCTTCTCCCTCTCCTTTTTACTTCTTCAATTTCATCACCTCATTCTTCTCTTCCTCCATTTCACTCTCATGTGTACAGTAGCCCTCCCTCCATCCGATAGACGATATTCGTGTCGTCTGACGTTCAGATCCCGAGTTGTCCACTAGAGCGTCGCTCCCCTCTCAGAACCTTATCGTCCCCTCTCTAGCTGATCTGTTCCTGACACGTATTCACTATTGCCATTCGGAAAATCACAGTTCTTGTACCCCTGTCTCTATTATGCCATTTGAACATCACCTCTTTTCCACAGTCAAATTCAATAATTGCCATTCGACCCACAACGTACCGTAGCTGTGTGTGCATTATTTGTCCATAAAGTTGTGGTCGCCCAATTTCCCGCCTCCTCCATTCGTTTCTTTTCTGACGCAGCGATGTCGTTGTCGCAACATTCTCGATAGAGAGAGAAGAGGAGGAGGAGGAGGAGTGACTCTCCTGGTGGAGTCATGAATCCGCT
The DNA here is from genome assembly GCA_036245785.1 of Pristionchus fissidentatus. Taxonomy (NCBI): domain Eukaryota; kingdom Metazoa; phylum Nematoda; class Chromadorea; order Rhabditida; family Neodiplogasteridae; genus Pristionchus; species Pristionchus fissidentatus. The sequence continues at coordinate 5,422,285 of BTSY01000007.1, forward strand.
TGAGTGAGTAGACCAGTACGTCTTCAATTTCAGAGAGTTGCGAAGTCGGAGGACGAGAGATCGAGAGACAAGACAGACGAGCAGAGAAGAGAGAGAGAGAGAAACGGCTGGACAGTGGGAGGGGCGGTGCAACAACCTCTCACTCACTCTCAACCCACTCCTTCTGCTGCTCTTGCTGCTGCGTCTCGAATGGTGTCGCCGCGACAATTGCTGCTCATGGTCGTGCTTGCAGCAGCTGCAGCAACTGCAGCACACCTCCCCATCTACGATAGGCACTTCTTCTCGGTGAGTGAGAGAGTGACTACGGTAGTCCGCCCACTCCTTTCCTTCTCATTGTCTGAGTGGGTGTTGTGAGAGCGTCGGAACGAGACCGCCAGAAAGGCAAATGAGTTCGTCCCTCTCTTTCCAGCGGTCAAAGACGGCGTCGCCCGACACGTCACCGATGCGAACTTGTGTAGATAAAGACAAGAAAGTGGAGGAAATCGCTCGACTTGCGGCCGCTGTTTGTCTCAATTGCCATGAACTCAACAGCCATCGTAATCCCAATTATCACTTTGAATGCAGGTAACGAAGCTCCTCCACAATACATATAACAGACACAGTATCCTGACATCGGGACATCAGGGAGGGTAACTTTGTGGTCAGAGGTAGTCTTCGATCTTCGAACTCGGTGCAACATGGCCTTTCACAATATCAGTCCCCAATCACTCTCCGTCACTGATATCAACCAGCGAGTAGTGAACCCTCCTGTTCTGATCACTGCGGTTTACTTAGTGATAGGGGGGCCCCGGTGTGTATGTCCCACTGTCCCACGTGGTCCCCCCTTGTTGTGAGGAAGTATGATAAGAGTTTCAAGAGTCAGCGATTAATCTGTTTCCTCTTGCAGTGCCGATTGCTATCAAAACGATACGTTCCGGAATTGTCTCAACGCTTTCATGGGAGAGGGAAAATCACGGCCGTCGAAGCGATCTCGGACGTCAATCAGTGATCGTCACTACAGATTATTGGAGACACTTTTCGTTCCGGGATATTACTAGTTTCTTTTTGTCCAGTGTCATCTCCATTCAACGTGGTGATACACTCATTTCTGCTCCAGTATTGTCGTTGATAATGTTATTGCTCTCTGCTTCGCTCGTTCATTCACTTTCTGTGTGTGTCTGCGCGTGTGTGTGATTACTGTGACTATGTAGGATGTGTGAAATCAGTTTCGTTCGAGGTCTTTTTATTATCTCCCACCAAGATTATCACTATTATTTTCTCCTCTGACCAAACCTTCTCACATCTGCAAAAACCGGCCGAAATTTCCGGTGTACTGGGTATACTCTCTCACGGTTCCCAAGTTGCAACCCGCCTTGCACCCTCTCCCCTATCTCTTCCATACTCTACACATTCATCTTTGACATCCCTCATCTCATTCCTATTTTTTCCTCGATCTTCCAAATAGTAACTCGTAATCTCTGAGGAGTAGAAACGCCACACTAATGCTATGATGACATTTCCTATTTTGACTCCATATTTATAGAATTCGTGGTGTTTCCTCACAGGGACCCGGTCCCGTGCTCTCCCCCCCCACTCTCTTGTTGGTATTTCTTTTCTATTTCCGTGCCATAACTCTTCTGTTCATCGTGTGTTCTCTCCTTCTCCTTTTCCCCGCTGCCTGTATGAAAGATGAGAATAAATGAGCCCTCATTCTGCGACTATCGAGAACTGTCAAGCGTTGCAAGGACCTGAATAGAGCGGGGGTTTAGGGGGAACGAATATGACGGAAGACGATTAACGCCATACTTGTGCCATCAAGAGTATCACGAGTCGACCAAAATAGGAGGTCTGCCGATTGGAATAGTGTGGAAGTGGAATAGCCTCTATCAACCGTCTACATTCAGCTCATTAGACATATCCTCGTGCAGTGTTTCTTTCCGCCGTTTGCAACACGAAACCGTCCAAATAACAATTTATAATTCACTTCCAATCGTCGCCCACGTCTCTAAAAATGACTGGAATGGTCATTCATCGTGCTTGCCCTTCTTTCATGCCCTCTCTTCCGTCTTTCTTTCAATTCCAGGAACAGGTTATTTTGAGGAAATTTCCCAGTGACCGGAAATGGACGCTGCGTTGCACAAAAACAGAAGGAGACGTCATTAACTGCAACATCGAAGTGCGAAAAGAGGAGGAAGAGGAGGTGGCTTACGCCCGTTGCTCCACCACCCCAATTTCCTGTCGCTTCTTTCCAGTCTCTTCCGCCTTTCTTCCACAATTACCTCTTTTGCTCCCACGTGCGTCTCTAGCGACACAACCCTCGTCTCGAGTAAATCGTCTAGAGTACATTTAGTATGTGCCCTATGACCCAGCAATGATGTGATATTCCATAAAGAGGTCTACCAATTGAGGAGCGCCCCCGACGGAAGTAATTCGGGTCAGGCCCACCTTTCTCCCCTCGCGCCTCTTGAATCATTCAGGTCTTCATCGTAAAATGTCACTGCAGTAAAAGTATACAGTACTATAAATATAAATACACCCAAAGAAGTTCAAAACTGCGTGGTTTCGACCAGCGACCTTATCAATCTGCGTCAATCCTACGCAAAGAGTGGTGTTTTTGGTTAGTTGTTCGAATTAGAGGACGGATCACCGATCGTCCTTCCGACCTCTTCTTTCTCTTCTCCTTTTAGCCCTCGCACGGACCTTTCGAGACATCAGAACCACAACTCGATTTCATGCATACGGTATGAGTAAGTGAGAGAGTGTCCCCACTTTGGAGTAGTGTGGGGGCAAAGGATAAACATGCACCAATCACGCCGCTCGGATATGATGTGAGAGACCCGCAAAAGTGTCCATTGTGGGTTGCGAGTCTCGCTTCCTTCCGGTCGAGGGTGTTTCGAATCGAGTCTCAATCCAGTCTATTTCCCATTATGGGTTCTAGAAAAGGGTTGACAGAGAGAGGGCTATGGGTTCCCTCATAAGATGCTGCCTCAGTCCACCCTCATCAGTCGACAGATCGGAATGATGTGCACTCCAGTCTCTTCCAGTCTTCCTCTTGCAAAGACCGAGTCATTCGTCCTTTCGGGGTTCAATCGGGGATGCATAGACCCTCATTCCCTCACTCTCTGGCTATCTGCGTCATCCCAATACCATAGAGTTGCGAATGATTTCTTCTCCTCTGCTCAATTCGCAACAAAAATGGAGAAGAGGCAAAAAATGAATTCAGGGAATCATTGAGGAAACATGTGACGATGAGAGAAGATGAACACGATTTCGACCTTTTCCCGATGCTGAGTCAGACTGCTAAATGATCATCTCTCATGCACTGAAAGACAGAGCAACCTATAAACCCTCTCAAAATAACTAAAGAGCAAAAGGAGAAGAAAGGTTACGTGACGATGACGCACAATCTCGGACTTTAATGCATTGTGTTATTTGAGTGGAATTACACGGAAAAGACCAATCAACAACTCGGTAAGGAACTGTAGGACTACTCGGCAATCGTTTAATTTTGTAAGACGTCATAGTCGACCCTAGTTGCTCCTTGAATCTGCTGTGTCTAGGGAATTTGACTGAGAGAGTGGGTGACTCCAGGAGACGAAGCGGTGCCTCGATAGAGATACTCGTAGCATGGGGCAACTCAGATTTAGGTGGAGGAAGAAGAGGATTCCATTCTCTGCCTTTCAATGGACTACTGGATAGTGACTGTGATTCTTCTGCCACATTCGACAACATACGGTACCCTCGATCTGAACAATCTTCCCCCAGGTGGGAAGGATCTTATCCCTGGAGTAACACCGCCATCTAATGATACTGTCGTTGAGCAGTGCATGATATGCAACAATACAGCGACGTGCAAGGAGGTATTATTTTTATTTTTTTATCATTTTTTCATATTATTTTTTTTCGAATTTAGGAGGATGTTAATACGTGCGGATCGCCCTGTTATATCCTCCAATTGACTGCGATACTTTACACGACAGGAAATAATACTGTAGGGAAGATAATCTGTCAGGTAAACAACTTTCGAAATATCAGTTAACGACATACTATTTATTCAGCCTGGAACAACTACGGTGGCAACAACAACCAAAGGACGAGTGGGAGGGGGAACAGTGATTGACTCCAATGGAACAACCACCAATAATTGTGAGTGCTAAGGAAATCAAATGACGTCATCAAGTACGAACTATTCTGTGCAGCCATAACCACCCCTTCTCGATGTGAAACTGGCGTTCTCACTGGGACAAAACTGTTGATTGCAAAGGTAAGCGGTAACTGATTTATGTAGTCAAGCTGTGCATAGTTTTCTAGTTACGGAGTAGCACAATTCCGATTATAAACATTGCACATAAATTCTTTCTAATTTGTCTTTCTTCCACGGAATTATATAACCGGAACAATAAATTCAGATTCTCTCCTATATCTCCTTTGTGTGGATGCTAATCTGCATTCTGGCAACAATCATAATCAACTTCAAGCATAAGTTAGTGATAATGCGGAAGTGGTTTTCCATTGATTCATTCGAAGATCTAGAGAAATGCGTAATAGAACCTAACGACACGCATAAAAAGACGAAGAACCGGCGTCACAATCGGTCGGAATTTATTGCTAGCCGCGGAAAAACAAAAGGAGTTGGAAATAGCGTCGAAAGAACAACTCGTGGAAGTGACGAGGACGGAAATAGAAATAGTGAGGGGGTTGAGAAGAAGATTCGAACTCATTCGCAGGAACAAAGGACATCACAGATGGTTGCATTTCTTCGAAGAGATATTCATTCTCGTACTATGGCTGTTCATGGGTGTCTTTAATTTGACATTTAGAACCAGCGCGGTGCGAAATACAAAATTATGACAAGATATTACTTTAGGAACTATTTTTAGACGATCTGCAAAGCAACGGCGATCGTCATCCACATTTGCATTGTGATTGTCTCCACTGCTCTCGTACTTGAAGCTATATTTGCCAATTCGTAAGTTACAAAATATAATGGCAGGGACGAACAAGGAAAAATTTTCCTGAACTTGACAGTGAAAGCTACATATTCAACTGAATACAAAGTAAATATGAAATACTGCTTGTTCAGAATGGTACACAACAAGTCGATGAGGAACGGCAAGATTCCTGCAGTTCTCAACTACATTCTTCCCATCATCGTCGGTCTAATTCCCGGTCTCGTCACATATTTCCTCGAGAAAGACTCGTATCTCACCGGGCTTCAGTGAGTTTATCGACCTATTTTTGCGGCATTTGGAATAGCCTTGTCAAAAAGAATGCGATGTTGATGTCCAAGGGTGAAACGCTTCTCGTCGTTTCATTCTTGAATCGCCAATGAGAAAAGAAGAAAAGAATGGAAACGGAGGGAAGAGAGCTACCATGGTTATCAATAGGAGGTTTGAGGAAAGGCACGAAAAATGACAATTGAGAGGAACCCAAGGATGAGTTGCTAAGAGGGGAGGAGACGGAAACCAGAAGATGGTAATATGAGTGCTGTTGCACCTGAAATACCACATGCATTTAAACAAAAATAATAGCGGAGTCACATCAAAAAAATCGATAACTCATTCAACTTGAGTTGCTTCGCCGAAGTTCCATTTGATCAGTTCTGGGGATTCGTCATTCCCGTGTGGATTCTAATCTATCTGGCCGGACTGAAGTCATCACTAGGCAATCTTGCGTGTGACATGACCGATGATGATACTCAAGACGAGAATCAGATATTCTGGGCGAAGTGAGTTTTTCACAAACTTCTGAAAACTTTCACAGCTTAAGTTTGCAGAGTGCTATAGTAAACTCCCAAATACAAAAATTAAAGAACAGTGAAAAGTATCCACATGTTAAACTAGCACTGTAAACGTGTGATCAAAGAAAATAGCAAATACTACTCAGAAAGTCATGCAAAATGCTGTTCTTCTTCTCCTTCAACCTTCTCACTTCCTATCTCCTCTGCTTATTCGGAAGCAGTCAACAACGGTGACGACTTCCGCTTCTGAATTATTCAAGATTCAATCATATGCATTATGCTTGCATGATCTTTCACTGCAATAGTGCATCGATCGTGGGAGGATTTCAGTTTTGCAACAAATCTTTTCTATCTTTCACCAATTGTTCAGGACGCCTACTGAGTATATTCAGAACCATTGTATTTCAGTCTGGTCATTCTCATCTTCTTCTTTCTCAATTCACTCATCTTCGGTCCTGTCATATTCATCACACACACGTTCTGCCACGTGAACGTCCGTTCTTCTCATCCCTAAACAGATCGCGAACTGTCTGACATATATCTCTCTCTAGATAACCCAACTTTCTCAGATGGTTGACGAGATAGTATGCGAATCGAAGAGAGTAGAGAGTAACTCTGTTAGACAGACCGTGCTCCGTGTACAAAACAGAGATTCATCCGATGCCAGAAAGGCCGTCAACAATAGTTACAATGCGTTTAGCATTGGAAATGCAATAGAATAAGAAAAGGGAACGGTTGCAGAGCCAGCGCGCGCTCCACAGGAAAGGAATCATCGGAGGATTTTACAAAATGTGTCCTCCTAAACACGTGTGCCCTCAAATCCCACCCTACGCTGCACCAGCAACTCCACCACCAAAGAAGACGAATGAGGTGCAACGAGGCACATTTAGATGAAACACCGTTGAACTTACAGTATTCAAATAGTTTTCTATTCAATAGTTATTAGTGATAACATGATTCAGAAACCATCTGAGCCGAAACCGGATTCCGAAAAAGAACCAGAAAAGCCGGCATCACCGCCACCGAAGAATCCACCAACTCCCCGATCGGTTAGAACTTCCCTCATTTGATGTGCTCACTCAAAATGAATTCAACAAAAATAATCATATCAATTTTTAATGAATATATGTCACCGTAGACACCCTGCAATTATTTGTAGGCTGATCCACCTCCTCCGTCAAATGATCCGATTCCGCCGCCCCCACAGAGACCTACTTCCGTTTGTTTTGGAATTACATTTTTTCTATTTCGTTAGGGGCTTCGAGTGAAATCATTATCGATTGTCGATATAGAATTCGACAGAGGTCCATCGTATACAAAAGATTCAATTAGTTGGGAAAAATGAATATTTGTATCTTTCAGGGAGCATTCCCCTCAAATCAGCCCAATTCACGCGAGTTCTATGGATGGGTCGGAGGGAAGGATAAGTTCGACAAATCGCATGACACTCTCTTCGTACCGAAAGCAAGCTGATTATTACGTGCGCTTACGATGGATGCCAATTGGGTCCTTTCGCAATATTTCTCAGAGGGAAATAAGTCTACGGCTCTTCTGGGATACCTAGCGACGACTTCCAAAGTCTCAACGACTCGCTCCCGTGCGCCTTTTATACTTTGAATTCGTCGGTGGCCAGTTTAGACCCATGGAGTAGTAGAATTATTTCCCTGTGAGTTCTTGACGTGTTGATGAAATAGTCTGGGTATAGATCGAACTGTGTATTGGGTTTTCTGATTAAGCTCTCCGCTTTATCACTTTGTACAACACAGATAAATATATGACAGGTGGCGCTGAGAGGACAAGGGAAAAGGGTGAACAAATTTTTGAAAAAGGGAGCGCGGGAGACAACCGGGTACAGGAAAACAATGAAGAAGACGAAAAACACTGATTAATGACGAAAGAAAATATTCATTTATTGCCGCCTTCCTCTACCGTATTCTCGATGAAGTAGAAGAAGTAGTAGAAAACTGTAATGTTTTATGTTATAAAAATATTTGTTTTGTTTCAAAATGTTAATGTGCACGATGAAAGAATATTTTTAAAAAGTTGGCGCAACTCACTTAAAAACCCAATGAATAGACTGGGGAAAGTGACGCGACTGATCAGGTCGACTTTCCTTGAGATTTCCTTCGTCTTTCCAATTATGGCAAACCAAGCCGGCATTCGAGGTGTCCATGTCTTCTTTCGATACGAAGAAAGATCGAGACGAAGAGCCGGTCGATCAGAGGGACAAGCACAGTCTTCCATTCGAGCTGACATCTTCTTACTCTTCTCTTGCTGCAAAGATTATTTTACTTTTTTTTCAATTTATTTTATTGTGATACTAATGACCAAGGTCTTTTTATAATTCGAGTATCATTGAGCAGACTGGATTGATAGAATCTATTCTGACCATTCTATAATATAATGTTTGAAGAGATCTCACATTTCGCAAGAACTCCTTCCTTCCATAGTAGTTGACTACTGCATATTCCAGAAGAGCACCGAAAATGAAAGCGAGACAGACTCCAATCCACACATCGACTGCTTTGATGTAGGAAACCGGCGGCAGTTTAGAGTTGATTCCTGTGATATTTTGGACGTTAATCCTGTCTTCATATTTAATTAAGTAGTTAGTAATTGATTTTGTTTCTCAGTCATTGATTTTTTTAAATAATTGACTAATTTTGTTTTTCGTAGATTGAGAAGTGAGTAGAAACCGTACCACTGGCTTGAGTGGTCATCGTGAGGAGCGTCGTTACTCCGAGAGAAACACGAGCTGGCACGGCGTCCTCAAAACGATTCAATTTTTTTAGGGATTTGCATAATTCTAATGCATGTGCCTCAAACTTTAGTAGAAGGCTTCATAGTTTTCAATGAACTACATTTACATACTCTACGGAAATAAAACACCTATGATCAGGTAACAATTGAGCATATTTAATGGCCTGTAAGTGGGATGCTCCTTATTTCTAGTACCGTTCACTTACAGGTAAGAAGACAAATTTCACTTGGTTTTCTAATCCTAGTGATTTTTTCTCAGACTATAGTAATCGATATGATTCACCTTATCAAGCCAGAAGGATACCCATGAGACGACGACAAGCATAATACACGGAATGTACAATTGAATTAGATAGTAACTGAAATGGACTTTGAATAGAACCTTCCTTTTAAATCGTTTTCCGTGTTTCTCACGTTTCTTCTCGTTTTCGTCCTAGGAATTGGAGGAAGACTCGCTTCTCGTTTTTGCTCACTGTCCTAATTGCATTGCTTTGCCGTGAGAGTCACACAAAGAACTTGTGAGAGCTCCGCTTTTCTAGCAATGGAATCGTTTCCCCCTGCAGATTCATAGAGGAAGTCCAGTTTTGCAAGATATTGCCCGACTTTTCCAAAGAGATTTTTTACGACGAAACGCGTTTGATCGACAAACTATCTACCCATTTATCCACCCTTTCTCATGGCTATGATTCAGCACTTTTACTAGACTTTTCTAGCATATATTTTCAGAATCTAAAAAAATAATAGAAATAAAGCTCACCTATATTCTCGTTTGAGATTAATCTTCACCCGCGCGCAACTGTATTCGCCTACAAGGAAAGTGAGGGTGAGGGGAGTGGAAAGAGAAGGGTAGTGAGTGGAATTGAAGAATTGATAGATAGAGACAGGCTTTCTATCGATAGAGAGGAAAGGAGAAAAGGGAGGAACGAGGACAGAAAATGGACTGGAAAAGGGATGGAAAGCGACGAATGGACGAACAAAGGGGAAGGGGAAGGACTGATTATGATCATGCATGATGCATCACGTGCATAGATGGAGTGATTAGGAGAGAGAGAGAGAGATCGTTGGCACGGGGGTGAATACTGAGTAGATGCGATGAGTGAGAAGTCGAACGACGACGAAGACTCAGACCAGATACACAGCCCAGTATAACACTGAAAAGCGGAGGGAATGAGAGCACTCAGAGAAAGTCACTAGGATCAGAACATCGAGTGAACTTACTTACCTGTAAGTGAAATCTCTCCTATTTCTAGTGACTTTCACTTACAAGTAAGTGAACTTTTTCACATGGTGTCCTGATCCTAGTGATTTTTCTCAGAATGGGAGAGAGAGCATGCAACGGGCAGAGAGACATATACCATTGAAGCACGCGTAGCCGATCGGAAACACCTGGAACGAAGGGAATGATGATAGTACGCAATCGAATTTGTCCTGTCCGTTGATCACCACTTTTTCAACTAGGAAGACTTGAATAAAGGCTGTCTAATACACTCAGAAAAAAGTCACTAGGATCAGGACACAAAGTGAAAATGTTCACTTACCGGTAAGTGAAATGTCTGTTATTTCTAGTGACTTTCACTTACAGGTAAGTGAACATTTTCACTTTGTGTCCTCATCTTAGTGACTTTTCTCAGAGTATATCCTATTTTAGCTCCCTCCAAATAAAATTACGAAAAAATCGAAAAAGAAAATTTTCCAAATTTGTAACTCGACATATTCGAAAAAGGAATAATGCACAGCCTTCGGAGCTACCGTCACAATTTAAATTTAGGTATTTGATATATTTAACAAACTGAGAGGCTCGAAATAAGGTATTTGAAAAAGTTGAGAAAGATGACCACATTCTGTGTTGCTATTGTATCCTCAAACTCCTCAAGAATCCACAAGAAAGTCGAGAATAGAGATAAAAATATTTTTGGAAAAAAATTAGTTTTTTCTCTATTTTTTTCGAAAAATGTTATTAGCCATACTCACAAGACGGGAGACGACGTCGATTCTCTTCGATCGTTCCTTATATCGTCGCACGAATATTCGACAGCAGAAGGACGATCGGGGAGGAATCGAGGCGTGTAATTGACGGTATCCACTCGCGTCTGTAGGCAGCTGCTTCATTTGCAACTGCAAACCGACTATTTACACATTATATTTTTATTTTTTTTTAGTAATTTGAAGCACCCGAGAAGGAACGATAAAGAATAAATGAGATCCATCATCTATATATTCATATCATCACTACAATTATATATGATATTTCATAGAAATGATTTATATATATATATATATATATTTGAAAATATAAAGAAAAAATGGCGTACCAATCGTTGATTGCATGTCATGTCCTTCCTCGCTGCATAATTGACGAGGGCGAATTCAAGCAGAGCACCGAAGATAAAAGCGAGACAAACACCGATCCACACGTCGATTGCCTCAAATTAAGAAGTTGATTTACTTTATTTTTAATATTGTTTTCTTAATTATCCCCTCATTTTTTTATCCTCTACCTGAAGAAAGCAATGAATACACACCCACCCCAAACGAAATCGTATGTACACCCAGAATGAATATACTTACTATTGAGTGTATCATTTACTGAGATATGGCACCTAGTATATCCCTGGGATACTTTAAAATCTCACGGTTTCGCACGCTCTCTCGACGCGCGAATACACTCAATATTGATATACTCACAGTATACTCACTAGGTGTCTCATCTTAGTGAATTCATTCTGTGTGTTCTCCTTTCCTTCATTCAACTCCGATCATAAAATGCTTCGCAGTCCAGACATTCAATATTTCAATCAAATTCGTCGCTCTCACACAAGAATGACGCGTTTCTCCACGGCCCAAATTCTGTTTGCACCTTTTCGCTCCCTCGCCTCTTCATTTTGCCCGACTTCGCTCCCCGATTTGCGTCCTGTTTCAGGAGCGAAAAAGGGAGAGAGAGAGAGAGAGAGAAAAGACGGAAGAAGAATTCTCGGCTAGTGTCCAGTCAGTTCCAATCGGCCATCTCCCATCCTTCACTCCTTTCCATTCTCCACGTTTCTACTATTCCAGCCACAATCAGTGCGACAATAGATCGAAGATCCCATTCAAACTCCGCCCTCTCTCTCTATCTCTATCTCCTTTCTGAGGCTTGCAAATCGAATCGCCTAAGTGCTGCACACAGAGTATTTCTGCTAAAACTCGGTCTCCGGATTTGGCACTCTGTCCATTAGTCCCCCCAGTCAGGCGCCCTCCCAGACCTTTTTTGGCCGAGACGAAAGTAACGTCTCGAAAGAGAGAGAAAGAGAGAGAGAGAGAGAGAGAGAGACGAAAAGCCAAACCTTTGTGTAGGAGACCGGAGGCAGTTTGGAGTTGATGCCCGAACTCTGAAAAACAAAGGAGGGTTAGGGACCATAAATAGAAATAGACAGTCTTCTTATTCTCTCACCTGAGTTGTCATTGTGAGCAGCGTTGTGACTCCTGGAAAGAATAAGAAATTACAGCCAAGACAACACAGGGAAGGAAGAAATAAAGAAGAAGGAACTAGATGAGCAAAGAGTGATTTACAATACAAATCAAAAACTGAAAATTAGTCCAAATATGTGTAATCGTAATAAGCACAGGGGAGTGTGGCGCTTAGATTTTGAAAGTCATCGTTATCCGGCTCATACTTATGATTTCGTAGGCTAATGTCCCTGTGGGTATACTTTTTCTGTGATCTTCTATTTTTCTAATCGAAGAAATCAGTATTTGATTGACCTAGCGTAACTCTCGCGGGAACGGAGTCCTTGTCCAGCCAGAAGGAGACCCACGACACAATTACCAGCATGAAGGATGGAATGTAGAGCTGCAATTGGGTTAAGTGTTGGGTCTTTAAAGTGGGGGGAAGTGTGCAGGTACATGCAGGTTCGGTATTTGTATTACGACATTATTTTAAAAGTGTTTTAGGCTGATAAGTTAAAGAGAGACAGAGAAATAGTAACTGCCAGAGGGTATGAGAATACCGAACCTTCATCCCTATGGAGGAAGTGTCTTTACCTGCAGTAGATAGTAGGAGAACTCTCGTCGTAGTATCATTTTCGTTCGCAGACATGAGTATTCGCCTGCAAGGGTCGAGGGGAGCGATCGACCCCAACAAAAGAGGATGAGGCGATGGGAGAGAGAGAGATAACACAGGGAGAAATTCATTTCAGAACTTGCACTCAAGTTGACCAGCCTTCTATTATGAAAGCAGTGGAACTTCTAGTAGGCCCTACTTACACATTATTAGACGGGTCAACTTGGGTGCCTATTCCTAGTAGGACTTCTCTCTGTGTGCAAACTCTCAGTGAGAAACAGCCAGAGGGTATCCAGAGTCATGCCAGAGCACACAGGCAAACACACGAAGGGGCGAGATGGTGGTGGTCTTCGACGGAGGGTTACGGTGAGATCAAAGATCAACCAGGATGCACAAGAGTCAACAGAGGAGAGAGACACACTCGGCCAACATGTAGGGACTTGAGACAAGAGAGAGAGAGATGAGGGAGAGATGAGAGAGAGAGTGAGGGAATGTGTGATCAATCATGTGATAAAGTGATGGAGAGATAAAGAGAGGAATTAGGTAGAAAATATATCGTACCTGTATTAGTCTTACTCGTACAATAATCGGTTTTGACGTCTTGCAAGTCAAAGGAAGGCAGGGACTGCTTCAATCCTTCTTTCTGCAAAACATCGTTTTAAGCTAAATATACTCATCCTTAGGCAATATCCAAATAGTAATAAATGTACATCGATGTTCTCTTCATTTCACACACACTCTCAACCGGTCGGTGAAGTTTGTGAAAGTATGTGAAATCTAGATTACATTGAAATGAAAGGGTGCATAATAGATGCTCATTCTCACCAATTGGACGGGGTTTTGGACCTTCCAGATGTACTTGATGTCATCGGTTGTGTACGCATCTGTAATGGTACTTATTTCAATCTCGAGATACTATAAATTAGGACATCAATGTGCCTGTCTCTCCGTGTCTTTGTTTGTTTGTTTTCATTCCTTTTGCAAAATATTCGTTTTTATTGTACCTTCGACTAACGGAGAGGCACACTCTCAACCGTGACTTATGGAGATCGAGGACAGCACATCCAGACCCCGCCTAGCGTGGAGAGAAGAATACTACGAACGGAAATATACGAATAATTTGACCCCTCACTTTACTTTGTGTTTTCTTGTAAGACCTCTATTGTAGTACTGTTCGACCTGGATAAATGATGTGATGTGATGTGATGTGATTGTCTAATAATTGAGTAGTGATTCATATGTGTTGCTCACAAGCGTAATGACATCATCACATTCTCTCTCTCCACTCTCTTTTTCTCTCGGCTTTCCTCCTCTGCCCTAAGATGATTTCCCCTAAAGTAACAACTTGAGAAGCGAGAGAGAAATGCGTAACAATGGAAATGCAGGAATCTGGCGAAGTAACACTTCCAAAGATACTAAATTCAATTCACGGAGGGAAAAGGTCTCCAAAAATGCTGGATATCCCTCTCACGGGGAAATAAGTCTGCGACTTCAAAAGTCAAAGCTGGATAGCTACAACTTCTCTAATAGGAGAAGGGGTGCGGGGTGGTTAGATTTTGAAAATCATCGCTGTCCAGCCCATAAGTCTAGAGTCTTAGACTTATTTCCTTCTGAGTTCTCTTAAGCAGTTTACAGCTTACAGTCTGAACCGATTTATCTAGAGTTCAATTGGTTTCTTCACCCTCTATGGGGGTTGTAGAAGGTCAGTTGAGAGCTTTCCCTCCAGCACAATGCAATAAAAGAGTCACTCGAACATCGCATTCATCAGGCCATGTTCATAATTTGGCTCGTAAAGGCGTCATCATTCTTTGAGTGCATTCTCTCTCTCTCTCTCTCTGAATAGCTCCCACTCATTCCTCTGTTTCATTGGACCTCTCATGTGAAAGATGATCCGCACTCTCACTTCTCGTGAATTTATTCCTGGTTTACAATGGGGAAAGAGGAGCTGGAGGAAGTTTTAGATGGCCTAAAATAGCTAAGAAATATAAGCGCTTTCTGGTCTAGACATTCTTTTTCATGACAAAGATTTGTGATCAGCTACAAGTCTCAATCTCTACTACGCGTGGGGATTATCTAGATATGATAATTTGATTTATGGTTTGTCTCGTTTCCTTCAACTTACACGATGCGAGGTCTATGAGACACGTCTGACGATCAAGTGGATAGTATTCGAGAGACATCAAACACGATAGGACCAAACTCAATCTGCAATCGATATCGATCATACCGTACTCGAACGCCTAATGAGCATAATCTCCACCGGTGTAATGGATGTATCAACTCACAAATCACCGAGTACTGTACATCAATCAGATTACGGTACACCTATCTATAGTACCACACCCCCGCTGTACCGCATCCCCTGCCCACCACAGTGAGTGTCAGTGGTTGGCAGAGCATGCACCGTCGCCTCTCTTAGTTCCTCTCTGAATGGAGCTTCTCTCTCCACCCGTCACACAAAGGTGTTTGTCTCTCTCTCTCTCTCTTCGCTTTTCTTCGTCAACTCACCTCACAGAGTAGAGAATGCTGCCGTCTGGATGAATTCGAATGAGAACATTTGGTTTATCGATCAAATGTCGACGTGCTTCCCTGCAATTTAAGGACTTCATCTCTCTCTCTCTCTCTCTCTCTCTCTCTCTCTTTCATTCCAATTTCTTGTTATCCACACGTTTCTCACTGCAATATGAGGGCGGCAGAGGCGTTTCCTCTAATGAGGAAAACTGTCATCGAATTGCCCCTTAGTCGCAATCTCTCGCATGATTCTGCTATAATCTATGCGATGATTCAATCGTATTCACAAATGTACAAGGAAGTTTCAGGAGAGAGAGAGAGAGGACACGCACTAACACGCTTCTTCCTCAACTTTAAGCTATTGTGTGTAAGCATCCGGAGAGAGAAAAACGTCAAGGAGAGATAGATAAAGGAGTGAGAAATGAAAATATGAGAGAGAAAGAGGGAGAGAGAAGATATCCGAGGATATCCTTATTTCTTAGGATATTTCCTTATAGGATATCCATTGTATTGTGCTTACTTCTCATTCTGGAAGAAAGTGTCGGGCATCCAAATTTGCTGTGAGAGATCCGAGTGTTCGGAAGTTGCGAGAACGAGGAATGGAGGAACCTCAAGGAATCTTGTCGTTTTTCTCATTTTGTCACTTTTATTTATATAGAAAATATTTTGTTAAAAAATTGGGAATTCGAATTTTCACGAAATGGAAGGAGCACTGTATCAACTCGCTATCATTACCGCATTAAGTCCAATGGTCAAGTGCTTGGGGTTTTTTTTCGCGAGAGAGAACCCGAGAGGTCAAAGAAAAATAAGTTTACAGTATGCCTACAGTATTCCACTCACCTCTGTGTTCTCATCAGCGAATCGATTATACGCCAATCGTGCGTCTTTCCACTCTTCTCTGAATGTGAACTGTGCCGAGTATTCCATGTTGACGTCGTCTATCTTCGATATCGATCGAAGATAAACATTGACTGTGACGACGACTGGACCGCCGGTGTCTGCAATTTACCGCATCTCATATTACCCCTAAAACTGTTTCAATAAATTTACAGAAATCTGTACCAATTTCCAGTAGTACTACAGAGTTCATACGGTCCAAAAAATACTTTTGATTGTTTCACTCCGTTAGTTCCATATTCCCGGGAAAATGTTTAACTCAGGGATAAGTGCGGTAGAGACCCCACCGCTTTAAGAAGTCCTAATGCGATTTCCGGCAGGGAAGTTAAAATAATTTAGTTTATGTTGCTGCATCGTTGAGTTTTTGTTGTATGTGATTTGCAAGCGATGCAGTCTTCTCTTTGCTCACACCTCTCATGAGAAAGAGAGAGGTCGACGACCAATTTGCATGCATAATTCGCTGCTTTCTCATGTGTATGTGCATGTTTCTGCGCATTTCTTTCTCCGTTGAGGGGAGGCCATTTAGAATCACTGAATCATATGATGAAGGTGGTGTATGCATTAGTAGTGGAAGAGGGGAGAGATAAAGGAGGAGGAAGTCGGAGAGAGAGAGAGAGAGAGAGGCCGCTAGCAGGTGGATTGGCGTGATTGCTGCTTGCTGCGGCACTACACACAACCCGTCATTGTTCGACTGGATTTGTGACGATTGTGAAGAAGGAAGAAAGAGATGAGGAATAAGAGAATGAATACAGAGAGAGAGATACAGGACCGCGCTATCCTATGAATGACAGACTCGGCGTATTTTGACCGCTGACATCACGTTTATGCCGCATCAAAACAGTTCAAAGACGAGAAAAAATGGTTTGAAAAAGAGTAAAAGCTACCTGGCCAAGACGAATTTTCTCCTCGCGGACGCACTCGCCAGTCGTAGTTAGTGAGCACCTCAAATATAGTTTCAGAAAAAGTAAAGCTTCAAATTTATGCCTTCGGTTGTTAGAAAAAATTATGGCGGATTTTACCTTCTGAATAATCTCTTGTTCCTTCAATTTGTTCTTCTTTGCTGGCTGCTGTGCTGCAATCAGAGAAGGCAACGACAGTATCAGCAGCAGTCGCAGCATCATTCCTGCTGCTCCTTTTGGGTCGGGGCGGTAGGAGGGGGCTGAGGTGAAGGACAGAGGAGGGAGGGACTGGACTCCTTCTAGGGAAGTCGTGGAGCGGACGTTGGGCGGAGTCCAGTGAAAGAAGAAGACATCAGAAGAGAAGGAGAAGAAGAAGGAGGAGGAGGAGGGGCGAGGGAAGATCTGAGAGATGATCAAGCCAATTAGTCTAATTAGTAAATGCATAGAAAGGGAATAAGTAATTGGTGCGTCGATGCAAGTAAGAACTCGTGGAGAGAGAGACGAATAATGAATGATTGCTTGTGCATTCTGCGCAGACCGCACTGTCAACAGCCATTTTCGTGTCGCGGTCGTGGATGGAAAGAAAGAAGGAGAAGAGAGAGAGATAGAGAGAGAGAGAAAAGGATGAGAGGAGATATGAGGAGGAGAAGAAATGAGATTGAGAATGGGGATGGATTCATATGATGGAAACCATGACGATGTGAGTGTGATCCGTGTTTTCCGCATGATTTCATTTCACCATACGACAGAAACATCAAAACAATCATCAATTATCACAGAAAGTCGATAAGAGACATTAAAGTCGCAAAGCTCAAAGATAGAAATGTATGATAGTCATGTCGGGCACATTGTTAACAATATTTAACTATGATATCGCCATAAGTATCATGATAGTTTAAAACATGCTTTCTCTTTTCTGAGCACTCCCAGGATTCAACAAAACTGCTTCCTTTTACTGGATAAATCTGTGAAAGTTAAAATCACAAGCTGGAATTAGGTTTGGTCGGGAGGGAAAGGTCGTGCTACTAGCACGTAGACTGGGCAGAAATATAACTCGGGTCGGGACCGGGACGAAATTCGAGATTCGGGGGAACGAAGTTTGATCAAAAGTGCGCGTGCGAGTTCACAATGGATACGGTGGGCATTGATTCAGTTAGTGATAAAGTAGACATCGATTGATTAGTTAAATGATGGCAGTAAAATTGGGGAGGGGAAAAAAACGTGCGAATCGCCACCTTGCCACACTCTCGCTCGTCATAAGTCGGTCGGTGCTGCCAACGACTCTCTCTCTCTCTCTCTCTCTCTCTCCTCCCTTCACTCTTTCCTCGTAGTGTGTCTATTCAGTTACAAGAATAGAGGAGAGAGCCGGACTGTACCTCTCCGACCGAGGCAGAAGTCAGTCACCTACGGACTCTAACTCGATATACGACGACAGGCTCGAAAGTGGAGAAGCCTTTCGGAATCACAAGAAGAAGAGAGGGAAATGCAACACTTTCTATCTCTCTCTCGGAGAGAGGAGAAGCAGGGAGAGAGAGAAAGAGAGAGAGCCTCTCTCTCTCGCTCGCTCGGAAATGAAAATTGGACAGGTGGGAGAGGGCGTCGTGGACCATCGTAGAAAGAGGGCGGGATCGATGGAGATGAAGGGGGGGACAAAGTTGAAGTGGAGAAGAGGAAGAAGAAGAAGAAGAAGAAAGAGGAGAGAAGAAGAGAAGGGACAGCAAAGTGGCGCGTCCTCTCCTATGTGTGTGTGCCTCTCGACCAAAATTACTCTCGAGTATGGCGAGGAGGAGGAGGAGGAGAGGAAGGATAAGAAGGCCCACTCAACACACACTGTGGCGTGACACCTCCATCAGAAGTGGCAACAAGTGCGGAATGACGCATTCGCGGATACGGTAGCCTAGTTTTTGCACTCTGCGTCTTCAGCAACCCTGAGAAGAATCCGCAACTCAAGAGCAGTCAAGATTTATCCGATCGTACCTCATATCCCCTACTCTATACAGAGACATAATTTACTGTCTCGTTGCGCCGATGAAATAAGAATATCCAAGAACCGCTTGGACGAAGCTGATCTTGCGAGTCAAGTAAGATTGATAGAATGCGAATGCACTAGTAGCAGCTGTATTTTGAATGCAACATTTCTTAATTTTGCTCTGCGTCTGACATAATTTCGACAACGATGAGAATGGAAGAGAATTCAATTGCTGAATACGATTCAGTAGGAAGTCGGCATTGATGATATTCAGGAGTGAATTTGTCTCCTTTTCTCTCTCTCTCTCTCTCTCTCTCTTTCTTTCTTTCTCTCTCTCTCCCTGTCTCTCTCAGCCAAAACAACGACAGTGTTCCATTGTGTTCACGCAATGAGAGAGAGAACGACTGAGAGGGAGAGGAAAGGAGTCTATCTCGTCAGTCCTCAATCCAACCGAATTGCTCGTGATTCCTGGCCCGAACGCAATCAAACGTAGCCAGAGAGAGAGAGAGATAGGCGAACACAGTCAAAACAAGGCGCAGTCGGCCAAAAGTCGCCGAATTGTCGACGACTGAAATAGGCACAGATCGCATCCCGAATCTTTCCCCTTCTCATTTGGAGAGAAAGAAAGAAAGAACTTGGAGACGGACGCTAAGTTCGTTATCCGAGTGGGGAGTGAGGTAGAAGTGGACGAAAGAGAGAGAGAGAGAGAGAGAGAGAGAGAGAGAGCGAGAGAGAGAGAGAAAGAGTGCGCGTCAACTGAGAGAAGTCTGTGTGAGACCCTCTGAAATCGGAGCCAGCAAGATCCGCCGTAGACTTGAAAGGATCAGAGAGAGAGAAGTAATCTGGATGAGTACTTTGACATCTCGTGGCAATGCAGGTAAAAACATGGATGTCGCTGCTACCTAGCAGGTAGAAAGGTTAATGGCAGGCTGCGAAAGTCATTCATAAATCTACCTGCGATATTCTTGTTGGGAGCCAGCGACAGGTACGCTGTGGCTGCCCTCTATACCTGCAGTAGCCACGAAATCTCAAAGTAGAAGTTTGTTCTTATGATGGATGGGATACATGGTCGAGAAGTGATGAAAAAGAGTGAAAAATGTGATGAGTGATGATGATGAAGGTGTGTAATACGAGAAGGAAGAAGTCGAGCAGTGCAGAAGAAGAGGATGAAGAGAGAGAGAGAGAGAGAGAGAGAGAGAGAGACCTGTCCCTCTCCTCATATCTCTTTACTCTTCGTCACGCTTCCGGAAGATCTCCGATCTCTCCTCAGCACTTTGCAAAGGCACTTTAAATCTAACAGTAGAACTAAATATGACCATCTGGCTTCGGAAAGGTAAATTTCGACCATTCCTTGTCGGTCACATGCAACCCATTGTTCCATGTGCAGTCTTTTGTTGTAAGTAACCAGAGTCAAATTTTGCCAAATTCTAAATATTCGAGTAAACTACTAGGTACCTAGGCCATCTCTAAAATCAGTTATACGGGTGAATAAAATAATCATATTCCCTCGTACTTTTTCGTAAAAAGCCAAGAGCAACTTGTTGACCAGCAGTAGAAAAAACTGTTAGAGGTCACTGCGCAAATTAGTAGAGTTGGCATTGAAAGCTCAGCATCAAACTTCTCTCGAATGATTAGGGTATTTGATGATCAGTGAAGCGTTATCTGCTGGTAGTTCATTATTCACTTTTTCTTCTTCTCTTCGCTGTTAGCAAGGGAAGATGCGGTTGACGTCGTTCATTCTTCTCTTCCTTCTCCACACAAAAGGAACCAAGGTAAGAACTGTTATTTCCGGCCGCGGATATCTGAGATCAGAGAACAAGTGACGACTGACTGAGAGTGAGAGTAGCTCTCGACCCGATAATAGAGTTATCTCGGGAGAGGCGAGAGAGAGAGAGAGAGACCGAGAGAGAGAAGAGAGAGGGCGAGAGAGCAAAGCAATCCTATCAATCTTCGAGCCGTGAAATCGCAACACTTGGCATCTGCTCACCACATTTCGGCTTTAGGGAGCGATGAAAAAGCTGAAATGATCTATAGAGAGCTGAACGATTAGAAAGCACGCGAATGAAATGTAATCCGCCCTCTGCTTCTGAAATGTAAGCAACTGCTGAAAGGAAAGAAGGAAGGAACGTAGTATGTCTCAGAGAGACTTGAGGAGAGGGCGGACATGTTAGAAAAAATTTCGAAGCTGCTCAGGAAATCAATTAACATAATCATTTTTCCAGGCGGAATTCAACTTTCCCGTTCCCGATTTTCACGCGACGGGCGTTCCAGCGTCCGAGTACGCAGAGGACAAAGACCTCTCGGTGCTTATCGAAACGACCACTCAGTCAGCGACGACAACGGTAGGTTGTTATCTCTCTCTCTCTCCCGTTCTTCCTGAAGATGGCACAACCGCCTAATAACAAGGACCCAAAGGCGAAAAGGGATGCCCACCGACAGGGAGAAAGTTGGATCGAATTTGGGTGCAAGGACGACTCTTTGGACTGACGTGCGGATGTGCATTTGCATATTTCAGAAGCGAAAAGTTAAAGTGGGGAAATGAAATCAGGACGAGATATTAAAATATGAATTGGGCAATGCACATTGGGAGAACACACAGTGCTTTGAGAAAAAATCGCAAGGATAAGGACAGTAAGCGAATATTCTCTAGAATAATAAAAGTCTCTAGTAATAATAAACATTTATCTTAGAAGTAGATTCGTTCACTTTGTGTCCTGCTCCTTGTGATTCGTTTCTGTGAGTGAAAGCGTCGCTGCCCCGGGGAAATGCCGTCAAGGACACACCGTTCTATTGTGTCGTTTAGACCACAACCGAGCCCTCGACCACAACAACTTCTGAGCCGACGACTACTTCCGTTGTCGGCATTTTGCCCGTGACTCAGACAATTCGAGTGATCGACAACCTTCCAATTAAAGGTAATCAAACGAAATAATGGTAATTCTCATTATCATGCTAAAATGCATAACCATAAATTATAGTGAAACATTTTAACATAATTGATTCTTACATTGAAATCATTCAGAAGTCACTGCGACCGCTCCAACTACTCCTCAACCACTTGGAGGTAGTTCGGTCTACTGCGAAAAGAGTAACTAGGATCAGGGCACCAAGTGAAAAAGTTCACTTACCTGTGAGAAACTCAACTTTTTGCTTACAGGCAATTGAACTTTTTCACTTGGTGTTCTGAAGGTGACTTTTTTGTGAGTGTATCTTCTCAAAACATACCGTTGCTTGCAGACGCTCCTCAATCAACTACAGAACCTCCACATCCTCCTCCTCCTCAAGAAGTAGCTCCATCATCAGGATATGATATCCCATCAACACCTCCTCAGTCGGACGTCTTCTTCGGTCCCGATGCACTCACTCTTTCCGATGTCCCTCCATCACCCGTTGATTCTCCCCCTCCTCCTCCACTTAATCCGTCTCCTCCTCTTCAATCCTCTATCGATTCTCTCTCTGATCTTCTCTTTCTCGTTGATGCCTCGGGATCGATGAATTCTGCATGGAGAAGACACTTGAAATGCGTCTCGACCATTGCGAGAATTGCAGTGGGAAAAGCGAAGGTTAGGTTGAAATAATTTACAAACTAATATTGTTGATTTATATTTATTCTGCATTTTAAATTGATGGAAACAATGGCAGTTCTTTATGAAATTTTGGAAGGCATCGCGGAGGACAATATCTAACTCCTTCTTTTTAGATATAGTAGATTACATGGTGCAAGTTTAGTGGATTCCTTTACGAGGCAAAAATAACGATGTTCTCCAGATTGGAGTGATTGTCTATTCAAGCAAGAACAAGCATCGACTCCGCATTCCATTCACGCAATATTCTGATGCGACGATGCTGGACTCAATGATAAATGGTGAACAGAAAGATTCTCCTGCTGATAATAATTAAGACGCGTTCTTTGTTAGAACGCAGGACAAGCGGCACAACTAGTTAAAAGTTGTCACCCAGGGTTCAAACTTTTTGCACAAACAGTTTGAGGTGCAAAGTAAATTTTAAACGTGAAAAATACTCAAAATGTTAAAATTTGAAAAATCAATAATTTTTTTACGAAAAAAAAATTTTTTTTCAATTTTTTTATTTTGGTATCGTGTTATATAACATTCGAAAGAGCGTCAAAAGTTATGTTACAATCCCAAAAATCATGAAGAGTGGACATCTGGGAGCTGAAATACTTGAGCTGATCCGAACAAAATTCACATTTCTGCAAATCTTAATTTCAGGAAAATATGTTCCCATGATTAGCACCCTCTGGCTCTGGCATATATAATGTATTTTTTATCACAGAATCGGATGGTAAACATTTCATGACAGATTTTGGTAGTAAAAGTTCTCAAATTTTCATAAGACCACTACCACCCTGTGGTAAAGGCAAATCACAAATTGTGTAGAAAACTTTTTTCAGGCATGGAATCTTAATGAAAAATGTATACCATCTGAGAGAGCATCAAAAGTTATGTGTAAATCCATAAAATCAGGAGGATTGAACCACTAGGAGCGAAAATCGGTCATCGCATCCGCAGAAGTTGACAATTTGTACGACGGTAAATTGTTGGCTGTATTTTTATTGAATGTGATCGACAAGGTCTCAAACTTTTTTTACAAGCTTTATTTGGTATGCGGTAAATTTTAAACACGAGAAAGTGCTGAAAAGTTTAAGTTTGAAAAATCGATAAAAAAAAATTTTCGAAAAAAATCATTTTTCAAATTTTAAAAATTTTCCTGTCGTGTTATATCTCATTCGAAAGAGGACGAAAAGTTACGCGTGAAAACGAATTTTCATCTTAATTGATTCGCTAGGAGCGAAAATATGTGATCGGAAATATCGATTAATGTGATAGACTGAAATTACTATTTCTCTGCTAATAGAGCCTCAATCTTCATGAAACAACGGGGTTATACATACCTTTTCGTCCTCTTTCGAATGAGATATAACACGACAGGAATTTTTTTAAAAAATGAAAAATGATTTTTTTCGAAAATTTTTTTTATCGATTTTTCAAACTTCAACTTTTCAGCACTTTCTCATGTTTAAAATTTACCGCATACCTAGGAATGCATGTGAAAAAAAGTTTGAGCCCTGGTCGATCACTTTCAATAAAAATACAGCCAAAAATTTAGCGTCATTCAAATTTTCAACTTCTGCGGCTGCGATGATCGATTTTCGCTCCTAGTGGTTCAATCCTCCTGATTTTATGGATTTAAACATAACTTTTGATGCTCTCTCAGATGGTATACATTTCATTAAGATTCCATGCCTTAAAAAAGTTTTCTACACAATTTGTGATTTGTCTTTACCACAGGGTTGTAGTGGTCTTATGAAAATTTGAGAACTTTTACTACCAAAATCTGTCATGAAATGTTCACCATCCGATTCTGTGATAAAAAATGCATTATATATGTTAGAGCCAGAGGGTGCTAATCATGGGAACATATTTTCCTGAAATTAAGATTTGCAGAAATGTGAATTTTGTTCGGATCAGGTCAAGTATTTCAGCTCCCAGATGTCCAATCTTCATGATTTTTGGGATTATAACATAACTTTTGACGCTCTTTCGAATGATATATAACACGATACCAAAATAAAAAAATTGAAAAAAAAAATTTTTTTTCGTAAAAAAAATATTGATTTTTCAAATTTTAACATTTTGAGTATTTTTTACGTTTAAAATTTACTTCACACCTCAGACTGGTTGTGCAATAAGTTTGAACCCTGGGCGACAACCTTACAATAGTTGTGCCGCCTACCCCGGCCTCGCACTGCGCTCTTACAGAGAACGCGTTTTAATCAAGAAACGTCTAGAATGACTCACGAACCTTCTGTCATGGAGAAAGATATATTGTTAGCAAAACCTCAAAAAATTTTAAGCGATAATTTAAATCTCAAAAACGAGAACTTTTGCAAACTCAATTATTTGGTCGTGTATTGTGTGCTGATGATATAAACTGCAGCTCTTCCCTTCCACGGCGGAGTGACGAATACGGGAGAAGCTCTATTCGAGGCGGTTAGAGTACTAGAGAAAGAGAGGCCACAAAGAGTCAATGTGATCACAATAACAGATGGATACAGGTAATTCATCTCATTTCTTTGTCTTCAAATTTTGAACTATTATTATTTCAGTTGGGATTCGTTGGACGAAGGATCTGCAAGGATTAGATCGTTCTCCGGTTCGACCACCTTCGCGCTCTCCCTAGACGAACCTTTCGTCAGGCGAGTAATCAAAATGTGATTGCGATGATTAATGAGAAAATAATATATCTTCGATATTTTTCAACAAGTATGAACTTTTGTTTTTTTTTGTTTTTTGTTAAATTAAATTTTCGAATTATGTAATAATGTTCAGGAAAGAGCTGGAAATTCTCGCTGGTTCATCCGATTGTGTCTTCACTCAATCTGATGGCTGCGAAAGACTCACACAAACGATTAGTAGAGGAAGAGAAAGTGAGAGTACCGACAATCACTTATATTTATTTATATGATACACCATCGAACATATTACCTAAATTTGGATTGGGAAGGTGCGGAGACTTCCAATAATCCTTTATTTTCAGCGACATTTCCTCCGAATATGAGAACTACAACATTCGCTCCTGGTAGATCATATTTTATCAATGAACTAGATTAATAAAATTTGTTTCAGAACCTTTTACTAATTCTCCCGATCGATTTCCCTCTGTTGCAATCGGAAACGAGGATCACACTCACGCACACTTTGATGAACAGATCTTCGTCGTCGATGGTAACACAGCAGGTAAACAATTTAATTTTTAATTTTATTAGTTTGATTATTTGATTATTTCTATAAACTCATTTAAAAGGTCAGTTTCACTACGATACAATTAACATTCTACTAACTGATCAGATTGGTTTGTTTCAGATGATCATGCGGCTCGATTCGACTCAAACTTCTTTGAAACTCATCACCAAATCAGCTCTTCCTTCGCGCCGCAACACAATGTTAGCAGAAAGTTATCGCAATTTTTGATTCCTTCCAACCCACTCATTCCTCCTTTCCTTCTTCTTTTTCTTCCGTCACGATTGATGACGACTACAAGATTCTCGACGTTTTGTCGTGTCTATCCGAATTTCTCCCACTCACGAAACGGCGAAATTCGAGACATTGCAGCGTTTGGGCGACCAACGACATTTGAACATGCAATGTTTCAAGCTATAGTTTGAGCTTAAAATTCTAAAATTTGGATTTTAACAGATTTATCATGAGTAGGGCCTAATTTGCCTGGCTGGCCACTCTTTACGGTCCGATTTGTCATGAAGAGAAAGCCAAAATAATAATTATTAAGTTTCTATTTTTAGTTTCTCCCAATGCCTCGTCGTGGGGACCCTCGTCAATGTTCACTGGACGTCGTTTTCGCATTCGACACAACTTCTCCTGCTGGTCTTCCCTCACTTTTAGCTGCATCACAAACACTTCTTCACTCGAGAGTCTTCAAGAAACGAACAGTCCGCGTAAGAGTTTTTAGAAAAAAATCAATATGATCAGGACACAATGTGGGCATTTTGTTGAAAATCTTCACTTCCAGTTAAGAGGGCATCTTCACTGTGTGATCTGATCATGCGAGTTTTGGTGCGATTTATGAACACAACAAAAAAGATAAACTTCCTCCTCCCGTTGCTTTCCGGGAGAACTGCACGTGTTGCATGCTTTTTTCCGAATTCGGTGTTTGAGACGTAGATCCGATGAATAATTCATTGCTTTGTTATTTTTGTATTTCTGCAGATCGGCGCAGTCAAATTCAGCGACGACGCCGATTCTCGAATAGTTTTTCCTCTCGAGTGAGTTTCTCCTCACTCATTCTCCCCCCTCCCATAAGTTCCATCAAGAATATGGGCAAGCTTGATGTGAGCTTGACAAACAGGAGAGTGCCACTTAGAATTGGTGACTGGAGGAGAAAAGACGTGGACATAGCAGCATAAAAGCAGTTCCCGATTTGAGTGCCCGATCTATTGTAAAAAAGGAAAGGGAAAGGACTTCTTTAGGTCTGCCAAAGAAGCTATTCGAAAAGCCAATTCGACAGTACACAACTATTTCGGGCACTCAATTATCTAAAATAATATTTACGAGAGGTTGTAGTGCGAACAATGATGACCCGTCACGTCTATTCAGAAAATCCGACTGCATTGGCCTGACTATTGGAGAGTCTGTCTCCCCTCATTCTCGAATAGACAGGCCCATCTAGTCGGGTTTACAGACTAGTAATGACGACTAGTCGTAGACACTGTTCGCACCAATACATTAACAATTGTGAAATTTCTAAGATCTCCCTTTCAGTGACTCATCTCGTGTTTCTCTCGACGATGTTCTCAAGAGGGATAATCATCCTGGTGCATCGCAGGCTCTTCTTCTATCTTCTGCTCTCTTCCGAAACGCAAATCCGACCACTCCCACAAAGAGAATCGTCATAGTGCTGACTGATGCATTTGACAGAAGAAATGTGGAAATGGGTGGGCAGATAATAGTACAAGATCATGCAAGATCTCAATACACAAGGCGGTCTCCGCAACCCCTATGCCCAACGAAAACCAAAATGAAAAAAACGGGCGAGCCTGTTATAGTTGTTTCGCTCCATTTGTGTTGTAAACTTCGATATTTCATGAGTGATAAAATAGAAATTCTAGGACGATAAATTGAATTTCTTTTAGCCCTCGAGTCTCTAGAGACAGTCGACGCTTCTGTTTTCGTTCTGCACTCGACGTCGATGAAAAGCGTCGTCGCCCAGTCGTTCCCGGTATTCACCCATTCATTTTATGGTGTGCCCGGACTTGTTCTGCGATCCATGGTCGGATATAGTACGGGAACAGCGACCTACCACAGTCAGAGCAAATTAGATATACGGGCATCTGGCCAATTACGAGACTTCCTTCCCCAAATAATGCTCGGATTGAAGGGAGCTGGCGGACTGACAACAAACGTCATCTCCCTCGAGGATATTACCAAGGTGGAACAGGAAGTCGACAAATTAGCAGACGGATGTTCGAGACGAATTTAAATAAACAACTTACAAAAAAAACTTACAAAGATATACAGTAGCGGACAAAAGTCTTCGGCACTTTTTATATCTGATACAACTTTTTAACCCAAGGGGGCTTTGATACGATATGGTGAGACCATATACCAAATCTATTGGAGATTACGATGCAACTATTGGGGGATAGCGAAATCGTTCAGTAATTGCGTCGTGATGACGCAATCGATGCACACTTTTTTGAAGTGCCATTATTCTTACATGGATTTTTTCCCGCTCGTCTAACTTTCAGGATGTTGAGACCTGGCCACGACCTACCTAGAAACTTTTTTTCAAGTTGCTGCGGTGCCGCTACTTGGCTGCAGCCAAGCTGCAAAATGGATACCTGAAAATCATATCTCGCCGTTTAGACATCGCCCAGACCCGATCAATGCACCAAAATGATCGCCATCATGACTACCGATGATCCTGAGAATATGGTCGCGGTAGGTCACCAATTGTCCTCAGGACACGAAAAAATCACTTTTTCGCATTATTGTGGTCTGACGAAGGGGAAGTCTATAGGACGTGCTCGAGAGATCTGGTTTGGGCGTGTATTTGGTTGAGAATCTATGAGAGAACCGATTCCTAGCTGCAATAAGCGTTTTGATTGGACTCCTGCCCGCGACGATCGATTTCCGGAAGGACACTGGTTTGGCCACGCCCATTTTCTGCCCGTTGACAAGGTTCTGACTTTTGAGTGTATCTCGGTACTGAGTTAACGGAGAAGGCTGGCAGACCCATCAATGGAATCAGCGTGGCTGGCTCTATATTCTCATTCACAAAATTTCATCATCACTATGCAATATTGCATCATCCTTATGCAATATTCCTATTTTTTTGCGTTTTCTTAG
This sequence comes from Pristionchus fissidentatus, assembly GCA_036245785.1. NCBI lineage: Eukaryota > Metazoa > Nematoda > Chromadorea > Rhabditida > Neodiplogasteridae > Pristionchus > Pristionchus fissidentatus. Next base: position 5,450,963 of record BTSY01000007.1, read on the forward strand.
CGGTTAGTCAAGGAATAATGGTGGAATAAATTCCAATCAAATTAATTTGATATTTCCGCCACTCTAGAGCACAAATTACGTCATTAATATGCAATATTATATAATTCTGAGGATTATTGCCTAAGGATGATGCAATATTGCATAGTGATGATGAAATTTTGTGAATGATAATATAGAGCCAGCCACGCTGATTCCATTGATGGGTCTGCCAGCCTTCTCCGTTAACTCAGTACAGAGATACACTCAAAAGTAAGAACCTTGTCAACAGGCAGAAAATGGGCAGAAAAAAAAAACCAGTGTCCTTCCGGAAATCGATCGTCGCGGGCAGGAGTCCAATCAAAACGATTATCGCAGCTAGGAATCGGTTCTCTCATAGATTCTCAACCAAATCCACGCCCAAACCAGATCTCTCGAGCACGTCCTATAGACTTCCCCTTCGTCAGACCACAATAATGCGAAAAAGTGATTTTTTCGTGTCCTGAGGACAATTGGTGACCTACCGCGACCATATTCTCAGGATCATCGGTAGTCATGATGGCGATCATTTTGGTGCATTGATCGGGTCTGGGCGATGTCTAAACGGCGAGATATGATTTCCAGGTATCCATTTTGCAGCTTGGCTGCAGCCAAGTAGCGGCACCGCAGCAACTTGAAAAAAAGTTTCTAGGTAGGTCGTGGCCAGGTCTCAACATCCTGAAAGTTAGACGAGCGGGAAAAAATCCATGTAAGAATAATGGCACTTCAAAAAAGTGTGCATCGATTGCGTCATCACGACGCAATTACTGAACGATTTCGCAATCCCCCAATAGTTGCATCGTAATCTCCAATAGATTTGGTATATGGTCTTACCATATCGTATCAAAGCCCCCTTGGGTTAAAAAGTTGTATCAGATATAAAAAGTGCCCGAAGACGTTTGTCCGCTACTGTAGCTCTGGGCAGATTAGGGTTTTATTTTCGTTGTAAGAGAGGTATCACGAGAGATTGCAGGAAACCAGGCCCTACGAGGAACAATTTTCGAAAAAGTATTTTTGATTTCGATCAAACTTTTATGTGGGAGTACCTTGGAGATGAGAATTCGAAATATCCGGGTCCCAGGTCTTGGAGCCGGCTTTTAGGAATTCGCCGGTTCTGACACCGGAATCGTCATAACTTCTTTTAAAATAAAGCTAGAAAGCTGTACTTGGGCTTAAAATTCTCGAAATAATTCTCGACATAATTTCTCTGTTGAAAGCTAAAATGGACACGGACAAACAAAAAAGATGAGGCTGAAAAATGCAATTATTGATCAAATAAAAATTATTTATGATCCCAAGATGTGCAAAGTCGGATGTTTTTAATGCAGAATATGAAAGAGCATCTCAAATATAGTATTAGAAAAATTTAAAAATAAATGAAAAGGGGGCCTCCCATACCTGAAAAATGACCTCGAATGTGAAAAATCGCAAAAAAATCGAAAAATTTATTTTTCAGAATTCTTCAGGAAACAATTTTTCCGAACGTATTAATTACCTGTCTGTTCAGGAAAATTTAATTTAACATATTTCATGTGCGTATAGAGCTGTCAGAAAATAAAATATTATTTTTAGCTTTGAAAACTGACCAAAATTGTTAAAAACTGAGGTTAGAAGGAGCAGAAGTGATCACACTGGGTTATATAAAACATACAACTTTTTATTAGATGATGTCAATCATTATTGCTGCATAAATCGTCCATTCAACAATTCTGGTGTCAGTCTTATGCATATTTTTCATTCTGACAGCTCTATACGCACATGAAATGTGTTAAATTAGATTTTCCTGAACAGACAGGTAATTAATACGTTCGGAAATATTGTTTCCTGAAGAATTCTGGAAAATAAATTTTTCGATTTTTTCGATTTTTCACATTCGAGGTCATTTTTCAGGTATGGGAGGCCCCCTTTTCATTTATTTTTAATTTTTTCTAATACTATATTTGAGATGCTCTTTCATATTCTGCATTAAAAACATCCGACTTTGCACATCTTGGGATCATAAATAATTTTTATTTGATCAATAATTGCATTTTTCAGCCTCATCTTTTTTGTTTGTCCGTGTCCGTTTTAGCTTTCAACAGAGAAATTATGTCGAGAATTATTTCGAAAATTTTAAGTCTAAGTACAGCTTTCTAGCTTTATCTTAAAAGAAGTTATGACGATTCCGGTGTCAGAACCGGCGAATTCCTAAAAGCCGGCTCCAAGACCTGGGACCCGGATATTTCGAATTCTCATCTCCAAGGTACTCCCACATAAAAGTTTGATCGAAATCAAAAATACTTTTTCGAAAATTGTTCCGAGCCACCTGCAATCTCTGGTGATACCTCTCGTAAGAACATCTACCGTCGTTGTCCATCTACTTGTATTTTCAGCTTCCGGTTATTGTATACGATATCAAGCATTTTTTTGCGATCTCTCATGGGATAAACGAGTATGAACCTTTACTTGCATATTAAAAGAAAACACGTAAAACATAACCGCTGGGCGCTTGCTTGAGAGGGAATAGATTTGAAAGAGTGGAATGTAGAGTGAGAGATCGAGACAAGAATGTGTGCACCGACTTCTAATAAATGGGCTCGAACTATCTGGATGTCATTTTCGGAAATGGAGTCGGACTACGGTACACCTCATTCGACAACTCAATCCTGCAGAAAGATGTTTGAGGTCAGAGAGCGTGTAATATTGAGATATAGAACTTTTTCTCTCACTTATGCACACGCTTTCGTCCTGACTCCTTTCTGTAGGATTGGTATCATTTGTGTATTCTATGGATGATTCTGATGGGCGTTGTGTACGGAGAGAGCGATGGAAGTGAAGTTGAGTCGACGCAGATTCAATTCTCCCACTGGATAGTGCAACCAGTTGATGGCTCCGAACGCCTCCTCACCATGGAATCCGACTCGCGACTGCAATTTATTAATTAAACATTAATTGCTTTTAATATGTCTAAATATCAATTTTACAGTATCTACCACATGACGACTTCTAGGTGGAGAAATGGCAACCAAAATCTGGCAATCGGTGGATGCAAATCTGGAAGGGAGTCTAGCAGCGGGCGCACAGAACTACGGCACTCTGAAAACAACTCTAGGATCAGGACAAATATCGGCAATTGAAATGCCTCTTATTTCGAGTGACCTTACAAGTTCACTTTGTATCCTGATCCTAGAGTATTTTTGCTCAGAATGTCAATCTCAATCTCGGGTTTTGTTACCAGCGGTCGAATGATTCCGACGAAGTACGAATTCGTGTGGAGACCAGAACAGCTAAAAACTCTAGTTTCAAGACAACTGCATGGGAAAGATTTTAGAGCTTTATCTTTTTCTTTTCTTTTTTCGAGTTACATAGAAAATAGTGTAGTTGTGATACCACTCTCCTCAAGTCCCTTCAAGTAAAGGAGTCGCCAAGTAAGCCGAGTTTGACATGTTTTCGCAACAAGTTGTCTGATTTTCAATGTTGACAGAACTCTGATATCTTAGGAGTGACAGACAGCTTATTGTCACCCAAAAAAACTACCGTAGCCCCTCAGACTTCTGATACCACTCTTTTCCCATGTCTTTCTCACCTCTGAGGGAGTTTCTGATCGAGTGAGAGAGACGAAAGTGCAGATGACTATGACGAGAATGAGCGCCATTGCGAAGCAGCTGAAAAGTGTCAAAAACTTTTACGGAAACTTACATTACCCTTTTTATCAGTACTACTGTAGCTTTTATGTTTTCTATACACGATTCATTTAGCCACAACAACAAGCATGTCTCTAAGTGCCCACTTCTTCCTTCCTTTCTCTGGAGATATTACTCGTACAGTAATCATTGCCCGATTTCCAAAGATCTACTACTCCTCTCTTCTCTTCGCTCTTCAGTCTTTCCCTCTTACTCTCTTTTCGCTCCCATTCATCATGCTCCAATGAGCCCGAGTGTTTTTCATAACCCAAATCATTTGTCAGAGAGGGGGGCCAAAGGGGAGAGAGAGAGAGGGAGAGAGAGAGGACGTCATGGGAGGCACTCTGCTCCTTGGGGATTCGTTTCCGGTTTGTGAAATGAGAACGGGAAAGAGTGCAAGAACTCACACAGTCACAAGCAGCATCAGAGTGAGAATTGTGGATCGAGAGACTCGACAGAAGAAACGATAGCAGTACACCTTAAAATATAGTCATATTTATTACGTCACACGTCGACTTTAGGTTTCAGGTCAGAACCATTCTCGTTTCTGCCAGTAATGGCGAGCAGATCCCCTCCCCTTTGGATTCACATCTCAACAGCAAACAAATATTATTAGCCATTTTTTGTCTTTTTCTCAAGATTATCAATCGTATTCACATACGCTGCTCATGTATCTCATAATTTCAATCAACGAAATTTTGCATGCTAAAAATATTTATTGACAATTCTTGTAACTCTCGATCAGTCTGCGAACAGAGATCTGATTTTCGCTCGACCGTATCCTCCATTCATCCCCTTTCCCAAAAGGAAGGTGGGTGGGAAATTTACTCGTCACCTTGTAATTTCCGTATGTTTACTCTCGTCTCAACTCTCTCTCTTTTTCAATCCCCTCCCCGATCTCGCTCATTTCCCGTAGATTTCAGAGCCGATTCTCGATTGTAGTTGGAAGAAGTCTCGTTTTCGTGTGAGTGGGAATAGAGAGAGAGAGAGAGAGAAAGAAAGAGAGCAAAAGTGTGAACAATCACGAGTGGACCAAATGAACTGGTGGATTGCGTGTCGTGAAGAGGCAACAACCCTCACAGATGAAACCATCAAGGATTCAGTGACGAAAGCAAAATGTTTTCCTCACTTTTTCACATATTCTATTTTGCCTATGCGTCAGGACACTTTCTAGACCAGAGTGAATAGTCCCCCACATTCACAACGCCTCGTCTGGTCGCGAGTTACGGTCGCTCATTGACCATTCCACCTCTCTTTCCATCGAATTTACGTCTTTGCCATGGCACCCGAGCTCTCTCTCTCTCTCTCTCTCTCTCTCTCTCTCTTCCTTTATCTCACGGGAACAGATGAAAATGGATCCCCGCCTTTTGACAGCTGAAAAGGCATGCGAAACTTGAGCCGATCTGGGAGGAGAAGACTTTCTCTCCCTTTCTCGCACAATGATGCTAAGCAAATTTCAGAGGGGAATCTGCCAACTGATGTGCTGTCGCGTCTTTTCGACTGGTTTTCCAGAAGTCTGTCGTAACCAATTTGGGAAGGGGGACAGGACCTACATGGAAACACAAGCTGGGAGAGGGAAGCGAACCAAATAACTTTCACGTCGTGCACTGTTCTGGATCTCTTTAAATTTGCAAAATGAGGTTTTACCGTTCACAAAATATGTGTTTCGTAAAATCTTTCCTTCAAACACTCATAACTCTCTTTAAACTTCCTCATTGGGAGACACTCGAGAATGAAGACAAAAGAGAATGTTGAGAATGCGAAGAAAAGACGAGGAAGAACACATTGATTATGTGGAATATCTCTAATTATCCTCTTCATCCTCAAGATGCGCGCAGGTGCCAATTTGATAGAGAACTGACTGCCCTCGAAACGGATTCTCCCGATAACAAATGAACTTACCCTTTCCACTTTCGTCAGAAGCCATTTTCTCGTCTCGATTTATACACCGATAAATGCATTCTCCGCAGCGCGTGGAAGAGACTACGCTACAATCGCGCTGCTATGCTCAGTCAATGTTTGATCCCTTGCGCGCGAGAGTATCATACATTCTCGATTCCCTACTCATATTCTTAGATTGGTCCAAGTAAAAGTGGTTATGCGATCAAAAGGAGAGGATATACTTTCTTATTTCTTGGCACCTCATCAAAACTCCTGTTTAACAGTGGTATAGTGGGCCCAGCTCTGGGAGTACCGTAATCCACACCGTACCTCATATAATTTCTCCGTGACAATCTCAAACTCGGGGTCGCCATATTCGAATTCGTCTCTTGGAATGGAGGAGGGATCATCGGCAGGAAGAAGCAAAACATTCTCTTCGTCTGTTTGGAAGAAAGAGACGTTGAGTCGAACCTCCGCATTCGGAAGATCAGCGACGTCCATCTAAATGTGAACTATATTTTATAGGCTCCGTGAATAGTAAATGACGCCAATTTGAACGACAGAGAGCAATAAGAAGTGCTACGCGTGAAATTATTTTGTATACGGAAACGGGGACGCATTCTGTGGGAATAGTGTGGGGTTCTAAATTAGACTTCGTCCCTCTGGCGGCGACCGAAGTTTGTTGTGGACTGTCCTCTCATATCGTTACTCTCGCGGAGTCGGAGAGAGAGTTGATGGAATAGAGGAAAAGAGGCATTGACACCCACAGTCGCAATGCGAAAACGAGGGTGGGAATAGGAGAGGAGAGAGAGAGAGAGAGAGAAGGCAGACTTGTAGACAAGGATGAAATTCATTCAGGCGAGAAAATAGAGAAAAGGAAGAGTAATAAACAGTCGCCAACTCATCAAAGTTATCGTAAAATGAACATTTATTGGTGATATTATAAATGCAGTGTGCGAATGACTGTGTGTGTTGGGGGTACACGATTTGGCAGGATCTCTGACTTGATGGTACTCTCATTCTAAATCTTCCTTAGATCACAAGTCGATATACATCTTCATATCGGTACAGTATGTGCAAGGGGGCAGGACAACTCTCTCAAAGGTCTAAAAAGCGGAGATGAGGGAGACGTCGCCTCGTGTTTGTGACACTGAATATGTAAGGAGGGGCGAGGGGGATAACTAACTCGGTTCTCGTTCAATTCTTCGAGTACTCGAAATTGGATTAACAGCTACATATGGGACTCGAGATAGATATAGATAGGGGCGGGCCATGGCTGGAGGGGCGAAGGGGGCGGGAAGGGAGGGAGATTCTGAAACTGCCCCAAGGGCGACGATTCGAGAAGTGGGCGGAGTCTGGTGAGAGAAGAGAGAGAGAAAGGACGGGGAAGTGGGAGGAATGAGTGGACAAATGACAGGTATACAATTACAACAAGGAGAGTTGATGTTGACTGGCAACTGAGAGGAAATGGGTACGACAGACAAGTCATTGGGAGAACTACAATCAAGACTCGATGTACGGTAGAGAAGTCCAGCTAAGCACGGGAACTCAAGTTGGCCAGCTTACTAATCAGTAAACAGGGCCAAGCTTCATATTAGTAGGCGGGCCAACTTGAGTGCCTGTTCTTAGTAGGAGATCTTTCAGTGTGGATTGTGACAAGAGTTCTCTCAAACGACGTCTTCTGGTCTCTTGAGAAGTGCGTCCGTTGAGTCTTTCGAGTCGGAAGACGAAGGATCAGCGAGAATCTGCAATTGGCTACCCCTTATTTCACATCTTCCTCATATTTCTCACGTCCTCCTAATACGTGTCATATTTTCGAATACTGTTGCGCGTCGGGCGTGGATTAATTATATTTTGCATTTGACAGCCAATTTCCGCCGCGTGTTCCATCAGTCACCAAACAACGGACAGCTGCAACTGCAGAAGAGAGAGAGAGGAAAGAAGCTGAAGATCTCTCTCTCTCTCTCTCTCTCTCTTTCTCGCTCTCTCTCACGAGGATTAAAACCTCCCTATTTGTCTGAGGAGCAAAATAGGCCGAAAATGTTGCAAGAAATTCTCATTTATCCAGCCGGACTTTCAATCCTCGCCATATCTTGCAATTTGTTGTGGCTCAAGAATATTCCCCCTTCTCCATATCGAATTGAGGGATCGTGAGACTCTCTAATTTTGGGTTGTGTCATTTTACAGCTGACAATTTCTCTCAGTGGTTTCCCTCTAACTATTCAATCGTCTTTCTCAACCTACCTCGACAGACGAGGTTTCTGGAGTTTCTTCATCGGAAGAAGTAAGAGCTGAGTTCTCGCAGACGATCGAACTCGAAGACGCTCCATCCTACAATCATTTCAATTGCCTCACGAGCAAAGTCACACTTCATCCATGCAAAAATGCCTGTGCAACGCAATATTCTGAGAAAATTGAGCGCCTCCGAGCGATCGGGCGCAATATTGAATTGCGCCCGGCAAATTGAGCGCTTTCTCGGGCGCGCAAATTCAATTGACGGGCCGAATAATGGTATGGGAGCGTTGTTCGCTGCGGAAAAGAAAGGAAGGGAGGATATGACAGAAGAAACTGATGTCCAATAAATATGCGAATGTGGAATTTGATGATGTCAGAGGGGGGAATGTGGTCTCGCACGTTTTGAATAATTTGCCATATTCGAACCAATACTATATTGTCCCTGCTCCTCATTGTTGTTTCATCGCTTGATTAAAAAAATTCAAGGTAAGTATTTTGTCTTTCAAGGCACGATCTATCAACCCAGCTGAATTAATAATGTTTGCTTATAAAGTTGATTAAAAATATGTTGCTTACCTTAGCCTTTGCTGGTTTGACGACGACAACAGGAACGGGATGGTGCATGAATGACTCGACTGCCTTCAGTTCAATTCCATCCGGAGTCTCCTTCATTTCTTCCACGATCGTCTTCTTCCCGATCACCTCAAGAATTTCACTTTACTTATAGCTTTGTCTCATAAATTTCCCTCAATTTATCCTTGTGATATAGTTATTAATCATATTTTGCTTTTTTTTCTTTTTTTTTAGATTTTAATATTTTACCTTAAATGCGTTATTATTTATTTACCAAATCTCAAAATAGCAACGACGTTTCCTCGTCTTTCCCCTGTGCACCTAAATTGTGCCTAGTTCCGTCAACATCTTCTCTTCCAGTCTAATTCAGTAGCATTTGCAGGTTAGCTCGTCGCATCTCATGAGAATTAGTCATGAGAAAGACGAAATGGCTGTTTGTCGATGAATTCTTAATTTGTGACAAATTGCCGTGTGGGAGAGTCGAGTTTCTCGCCGAGCATTGAGACGTCGCCCATTAGAGCGTGTCGATTGTCGTCGCTTATGTACATACGAAGATCATTCGAGGAATGACACTTCGGAATGGAGGGAAAATGCGGGGGAAGACACAGCAACGAAACGATAAAACACAATACTTTGTCATATTTGTAACCTAATTTTCACGTTAGTCCCAGAAATATGCCATATTGCTACTCTATTCAATGTATTTTTGAAATTATAAATGACTGATTGATTGAGTGTACAAACCTTTTGTCCTCTTCCCTTGAAAGATGCTCGAACAATTCTTTCTTCTTCGTTGATCTCCTCAACAGAATGAATTTCATCGGCGATGTCAGCTGTTGTGCTTGGTGTTTGTGGGAGAGTTCCATTGAGAGCCTCGACCAGCATCAACTGCTCGTAGCGACTGAAATGAAGATCGTTTTATGATATTTCTAAATATATTCATTCACTATATGTATTTAGCAATATTACTCCAATGGTTCTGATATTTGAGTTGCCAATTTTTTTAAAGGTCTAACAATTTTAAAGTTTATTGTTTGATAATGAAAATATCAATGAATCTTTACTTTCTCAGAAATCACACGATTTTTTTGTTATTTTCTTATCAGTGTTCGAAATAACTGATAATAAAATAGCAAAATAATGAGGGCCAAATTTAGATTGCATGAGAATGTCAAGTGGCGATGGAATCAACACGAGGCATTCGCTGTTATTCATGGAGCGACGAACTCACTTGGGTCTATTTCCATGTCCATTTTCCACACTTTTCTTAGCCACCAACTGAGAGAGAGCACGGAAAGGCTTGCGACAGATGGGACAGTTGTTCGACTGCAATTATTACATTAACTAAAATATTCAAATTATCAAAATATTTATAATTTTACCAAATTCTCATGTTTCAATGAGATAACTAATTTCATGAAGACGAGACACCTATTCGTTTTGATTGTAGTTATCGGTACAATTGAGGTAAAACGTCAGGATCAACTTTTATGTTCCATATTTCTCACTATGCTGTCTATAAGTAACCAGAACTCGAGAACTTAATCATGGAACGAGTGCTACACTCATTGTAAAAGCATGATAAGAACATGAGGTGATCAGAGAATGGCGTGATTTGAAAGTGAAGTGAAATACATAAGTACTTTCTATAACAACCAGTGAAAAGTAGTGATGTTTTCAGTTTTGACTGGATATGATATTTTGGTACATTAGCCATAATAAATAGCAAAAACGTACTCTCTGTCTGAGATGCTCGGCACAGCTGTAGCATAGGCAGAGATGACGGCACGGGAGAATTACGGTGTCTCGAATCTGAAAAAGAGTAATAAGCGACTAAAATAAAATAAAGAGAAAGGGATACATCGAGAAAAAAACTGACGTCATTCATGCAGATGACACACTCGAAGGGTTGCTCCTCACTGTCGCGAGCCTCCTTGTTCTCGATTCCGAACAATTCCTGATATAGAAATTAGAACACTACGACGGTATTGTTATTACGGATATGAAAGTATAGGAAAATAAACAGTGAAAAGATTTTTTAAAAAAACTAAACGTCGTTTAGTGATTGGTAGTGAGCTATTAACCTGCATGAGGTACATGATTCCGTTGACGAATATCTTCTGTCTCTTCGTCTTGAGCATGAGAGCATGCGAGCTGTCCGTCGCTTCCTTCAAATTTATCATAATTACATTATCGCAATTAAGGAATGTTTTCGATTTTCACGGTAGTACCCTGTTTTGGTTCATTTAGTCGGAATAATAGGGGGCGAAAGCTGACTAATGCAGGTCGACCGACTGTTTTTTTTTCATTTAGCGTCGACAATAAACCAGTCGTCATTTAAATCATACTAAGATGACGTGGATTTTTTAAAAAAAATGATGACTAGCACGGTAGCCGGTTCTTTTCTAGTTTCCGTCTTATCATATCCTCAATCAATAATAGAACCACTTACCGTAATTGTGCAGACAGTCGTCTGGACCTGCACTCTTTCCTCGTCTCTCACAGTGCAAGCGATGACGACGGGGAAGAAATTGCCGCCCTTATACTGCATCTGAAATGTTTCTTTAAATAAAACAGTAAAATATACAAAAGTAAAATAAACAATAAAAATAGGAAATAGTTAACTCGACGATAATTCGTTTTCAGAAGAGAATCAACAAAATTCCATTTTTATGGGTGCTTGTCATGTTGCTCTTTTCTGACCTTTGCCATGTCGAAGTTAGCAGTGTCGAAGGTGTATGAGTTGAACACCTGATCAGCACCGATCTCGAATGAAAACTCAGAGGAAAACTGAGCAGACGGAGACTTTCCGTCGCGATATCCGAATCTCAACATTTAACGAGTTGTAGTATGTCTGGTATTGTAAAACATGCCAATTTTATCGAGAACGTTCAACGGCCTCATTTTTGACCTCGTCTCCCTTCATAAGACCATACATAATTTTTATACCATCAATTCCAGTCTTCTTTTATAATTATCCCCGTTGGACCGTAATCTGCGGAATACCCATCAGTTGCGCATTGCTCTTCCCTTCGCTGTGTCTCATTCAAAGTTTGCTACTAGAGCCGTACAACGATGGAACGCACTTCTCGGAGAAATTTGCTATCTAACAGTTTTCCGATATCATATAATTAATTTGCATTCTATCTCTTTCACGTAAGAGTCTCTCTTGCGACTCTAAATTGCCCTGCCCCGCTGCATCCCCCCCCTTTCTCCTGCCCCCCCCCAAACAACCGAATTGCAGAGGTCCGTCGTCTGAAGACGACGGACCTCTGCCAACTACTACATCGACGTTTAACGACACACTTACGAAGCTAATAACCCACTGGCGAAATAGAGATTTAATTTGATTTGAGTATTCAGCACTGTGTAAAGTAACTTAACCGTTAATTATTTTTAAAGTACGAACTACATCGATTTCTTATGTTTTTTTATGGAAAAGACAAAGAGACGAGAGGGGTGAAGCAATCAAATTTTTTACATAGAGTAGTTCGGCATATTTCATGCACCCGTCGTGCAAGTAGAACGAGGAATCTTGTCCACTCACCTCACATCCGATCCCTCATTGATCTCAAGGGCGTTGAAATGGAGTTGAATCGTTCCCGGTCGATCGGCATCGAACATAAACTCGACTCGATACTTATCCGCACCTTCCTCTCCATCATCTTTCGCCACTCTGCAAAGTATTTATTATATTTTCTTTGTAATGTTTTATTCAATTTGATGTTCAAAAAAGTGTGTGATTTCATAATATAAAAGAATTATTTCGACTACGTTTTTTTTCGTTAAAAAATGGTTTCCGTAGTGAGTTCAATAATAAAATGTGTTTAATCGATGCTTACCTCACAAACTTGACGGACTCCTTTCTCACGTTGACCCAAATATCGACGGGAATGACCAAATCCGATCCTCGATCGTTGCCTCGAAGAGCACTTGAAGGGAACTAAAGAAGTTCATGATCATCGATCAATGGAGAGCATGCTAATGACAACAGGGTCTCAAGGTAGTATTGACTCAACGACCATATTTCGTCGTATTACAATATAAACACCGTTATTTCTAGAAATAGTTTTAACATTGCCAAAATGAATAAAAATGAACAACGAAAACTGACCACTAATGGTTTGTCTCCGAGCAGATCAAGTTCCTTGTTCTCCACAAAGAAGAGCGAAGCCTCGGGCTTGGCCATCTCATATCGACCCTCGCCAAGCAAGAAGTGAGTACCGAAGTAGGATGCTGACAACAGATATTTCATATGTGGCATACTACTTGAACTTCTACTTCTTTATAAACTAAATCAAACCGTCGTGCACTTCATTCCATAACTGTTTTGCACTGTGGCATAAATAGACACTTTCAACGGAAAGCGGTTTAGATCTTTTAAGCTTGGGTGCACGAAAAGACCAAATAATATGAGTGCCACACAAACTTCTATCACACTTTTTCTACGATCGTCTTTAGACTATACGGTGTTAGAGAGGTGAATCGAGGGGAGGAACAGCACTCACTTCCCTCACTTTCACATCTTGAATAGATATCCAATGTCTTGTCCTCGTCTTCACTTGAATTAGCGCCTCGACTGAAGGAAATAATGATCGAATCAATATGATCTACAACTTATCTTCCTCCTCAACCCTCCGGTTACTCGATTATCACAGCGGTTCACTATCACAGATCATTCCCAATTCTACTTCGTTCTTGTGAATTAGGGCGCACGAACACAAGATCATGAGGGTGTCTAATTGAAATTGATCAGTAAGAAAGAGTATCGTACCCGGATCTGCCGGATCGCTCCCGGCTGAAGGTATTACGGACTCTGCTGCTTACTTGGCCCATTGCATCTGAAGTCTGCACCGAATTAATGAATCGAACAATATTCAATAAAGTGGAAATCACGCAGCGCAAACAGTGAAAGATGAATGAGTGTTATTGTCCACCCTGATCAATCAGTCAGTGACAGTGAAGACAGACCACGAAGACCGGGAATGAATCATTTCTCATAGTAATTTATGGACTGTAGTGGATGGTTCGATCGATCGATGAAGTATGCAAGGCGAATAGAACCGGGTAGAGCACGAAAGGAGAGGAGGGAGGGGAGGGAGAGGGGAGAGAGAGAACGGCTCTGTGCAAGCCGCTCCTCCTACACTTTCGCCCTACCGTATCGTGGTTTTCGTGGCGAGAGAGAGAAGGGACGCGAATCGGGCAATATTAGCACGTTGCCCTGATGTACTCTCTAGGTGGCGCGTCCTTTTATTTGCACGTTTTGTAGTGTTTTTATATATTTAATTAAATTGCTTTTTCTATTCAGATCATAGGGAATGCAGTCGCCCGCTCTTCTTCATCGTTTTCTTCCGATTCGACAAGGTATAATCTTTGAACTCTCTTTGAAACACACTTGTTCCCAATCGGAAACAGTCACAAATTCATGAACAAATGTTTCAAACACGCTTGTTTGTTGAGTATCTTTAATTATTGTAATGCAAGTAACAATGAAACGGCGCATTAACACAAGTAAAAGTAAGGCACGAAGCATCCCTGGACAACAAAAACAATATGAGTACTCATTGTGGTCAATTTTCCGAATGAAGAGAATATAATCTTATACGATATTTATTAAATTTCAGTAACTCCAGTCTCTTTTCTTCACAATCACGCGAAAAGAATTGAGAAACTGAACGAGAAGTTCAAAGAGAAGAACTCAAAGGAACTGTGGCTGAAGGAACATGTAAGTTCCTCGATCACTCCCAACCCCACCTTGATTTAATAACATTTATTTTATTTGCACATTTGTGTACATGTTGACGCACACTTGCGGAAGTCCGTTTACGCACTCCAATTGATGTATGACTAGGTTTAGCATCATATTTATCTCTTGTTTCTTGTGTCACTCGTGTCGCTGTGTCAATCATTCCTGATTTGATGGTAGTTCGACTCCAGTAGCATATCCCTACCAAAATCGTTTCCTCGTACGATTACGGTAGGAATCATCTGTATTCGAATAGAATACGAACGTACAATGCGATTTCAGGGTCCTGGCGGTTCCGTGAAGCATTCGACTCCGTACAGCAGTAAGCAGATCGAACAGATCACTCTTGACTTTGCAAAGAAGAAGAACGCATTGACAGGTGAGAGATAGTAATACAGTATTTAAGTGAAAAACATGAAAAATACTTCAGTAAATAATTAAATAACGCAATGGTTTTGCTGATTCGATAACGACGAAGTAATGTGCTCCATACTTTGTTGACTGTAAAAAAACTAAGTGCATCAAGTGAGAACTACGATACAATATCAAATTCCGAGTGTTGAAAGTGTATAAATGTAAATATTTAAACGATCGAATCAACGTGGAAACCCGCAGAAAGCGGTCGTCCTAACATCACTGAAAATCATTTTCGGGAAGTATGATGTACGACTTCTCCTCCATTGTCAAGAAAGTCGTCAGAGATACAACTCATCGAGTAGTCGTTGTTCGAGGAGCCAACGGATCTTTCTGCAGTGGTGGAGATCTAAATTTCGTCGAGAAGGTACGGTAGGTGGGTTACGGCATTGCTGTCGATCGATGAATGCGAATATGACCAAATTTGAGTTCCCTGTGACAGGGTTGTTGAGTCGTCCTACCAATTACAATGCGAGTAGTAATGACGGAATTCCTTAGAACAGTGATTGTGTAGAGCTACCCGTGACTTCTTACATATCAGTCATTCCTTATTAGAATCATTCTTTGAGGTATAGTCAACGGATGGGTGTTATCTTCTGATGTAAAATTCCGCATTTCATAGACGACCAATCTCGTCCGATTGTCTAATATTACAAATTTAAAATGATACGTTCATGAAGTGGACTACTAGTGGTGTAGTCTCTTTCTATACCTCAGCGCGCTTTATCATGTTCTCTCGCAGCCGTATCAGTTGTTTAGGACCGGAACGTTTTATTATTTTTGATGAGTGTTTGTGAATTTATAATAGAAAGAGAAGTTTGATAAAAAATAATAAATTGGAGATCGCATCGGAGGAAGGCGCATTCGTGATGAATTCAGTGATGATGAATGCAGTGAACAAACTGGCGAGAAGCGACAAAGTGAGCATCGCCGTTCTCGAAGGTCAGAACCATTTTTTTTCGTACACCATAAGGGTGCGACAACATGTGCACAAATGTGCGAATACAAGAACTGTATCCCTCAATCTACCCACTTGACGTTTATTGTGCGTTTATAACTCTAGTTCACAAAAAAGTTAAAAAGAATATAGGTCCTAGGTCAAGGTTAGCGTTTGGTAATGTTTAGAACGCTTAGAATATCCCTGGTAAAGAATTTCACGCCGGCAGCGGTAGTTACTCGTGTATGCAACTGCTCGTTTACGCAGTTTCCAAGATCACACTTATTTCTGATAGGCATCGTCCAAGTTTGAATCGTAACGCCAGAGTACAAAAATCGATATGTCAAAAGTATGTGTTTTTTCATCTTCGAATATAGACATTTTGTGGTATGACTAAACTCCCTTCTAGACATCAGAATTTGTATTATCAAAAAAATAAATTAAAAAATCTCTAATTGAAAATTGAAATACGTCCAATTGGCTTCAAATATGTGTGATCGAGAAAAAAAGCAAATAATTTTGAAGAAAGGCTTCATATAAATTCTAGGGTATTCCTTTTCAGGTTTCACAATGGGCGGAGGAACTGAACTTGCTTCCGCTTGCGACATTCGAGTGGCCAAGAAGAATGCAAAGGTAATAATCCATTTATTACTTGGATAGAAATTTAACTGAAGAATCGCCTATTAATCAGCTAGATAGCTCGGTAATACAGAGGAGGCCACAGTGTGAGAACTCTATAAGATGTCGACATCAACAATCTCCGAAGCTCTTATATTCAAATCAATTTGATCTTTACATTTAAATCCGTGCACTACATCACCAATTTGCAAAGATAGTCAGACCAAGACATTTTTAGAGAGTTTACGTTCTGTGTACCCACAACCAGGTAGCGATGGTCGGCGCAAAGCGTATTAAATGATTAGTGGAGACGTGGGTCTAATTTAGGGTAAATTTTTATACTTGTTTTTGCCGTTCATTAACAGTCTCAAGAATTTCGTGTACCCGCGTGTACATCTTGAACTTCCTACACCTATTTCGTTTTTATTAACAACTACACCAATAACAAAAAGAATTATATACTACTCAAGGGGTGCAATGCCAAGTGTTATGAGCACTCACACATACTCAGCGGGATGTTACTTTGTGATGTTTTTGTTCTGTACCTAGTCGTGTACCAGTTGTACCCGGGTACACTGCGAAGCGCGGGTACAACAAGTGCAACAGGTACACAAAATTATAGCTGTAATATTAGGAAGACTTGTTTCAGCAACCTATTACATTTTCCCCTTATTGCTTTTTTTAAATAGAATGGGATGTTCGGTGATGTCAGTTCCTTCTGCAACTCGTCGTTCCAATTGAATGATTTCTCATTCAATTATCAGGCTGTTGCAAAAGTCCTGTCGTTTTTTGAGCGTTCACTTTCGCGGGTTATCTCGGCTCTGTTTCTTTTTGTAATGTGCCTTCCAGTAAACAGTAGAAGGGGGTCCATACCTTTTCTCTAAAGCACGGTTTTGATTAGTCCCCTCTAGTTCTCTGATGGAGAAATACGAATTGTTTTGCTATCGTCCCTCACAACTTTTAGGAGGTAATTTTGTTCGTCTTCCTGTCTGGCTCAAAGTCACCCGAATTTGAACGCCATGTGGATGTAAGTCATCAGTCATATGCAACCTCTTTGCAAATCGTGAAAAGTTGGACTCTCGCTATCGAGAATATGGACTTTTCTCTGGCCGAAGAGGTCAGATCCGGAAAATCGTCAATCTGTGTTTCGGCACTCTGTGTACAAAGCAAGAAACAGACCCCTATCAAATCATGCGCAAACTGGGCGACACACTAGGGGCAGGCTTTACCACCATACATTGGGGAATTCACGAAATTGGAACGAAGTAAAATATGGGACCGTTGATTTACTACGAATTCTCGGATCCAGTCACTTTTTCGAGGGTGGATATGTCTTTGATTTTCCTAATTTTCCACAGGGCCTTGAACTATCTGGACCAAATGGTGACGGGGGAGTATGCATGAGTACAGTGTGATAACGTTGTACCGAAACAGCAGAGGATTGATGCAGATTAGAAGGCAGACGATGTTCCCAAACACAGTTTTCGGTAGTCAAAAAATGATGTTGAGAAATTCGTGGATCGCCCGGGGCGCTCAGTAATGAGAGCTCCTATTCTTAGGTACCACTTTCATGGGACAGGTGTACACCATTGATATATAATAAGGCAAGATCAAAGTCGTTAAGAGACGCGGATTGTGGGCAAATGTTTACTTCCAAAACGGCACTGCTCCACCCCTTACTGCGAGGACGACCAATTCTGAATTGGCGCCGTATGGCAGCACCATCCTAATATATCCTTCGTAGTCGTCAGACTCTACCCTCTCAGAAAATAACTTGTTCCCCACCATCACCAACTTCCTCAGAGAACAGCACTTCAAGACCCGAGTCGATATCGTAAACGAGAAGACCGGCTTCTTCAAATTATAGACCCCGGCGTTCTATGAGGGTGGTACCCATAAGTTGTGCGAATTATAGAGGGGTACTACTGGTGTGAACGTAGACTATTCCCAAGTTCATTGGTTCATCTTTGAAGATGATAGGGATAAATATGTTAGTACCCCGAAACGCGACAAGACTTTTGCAACAGCCTAGTAATCTACGAGCAGTATAGCTATTTCTGACTGTACGGGAAAGTCATTGTGCTCGAAATTATGTGCGTGTGGAAAGTGAAATGACAATTGCTCTTCGTAAATCTTTGACTCCAATAGTTTTGTACCAGAGAATTTAATCGAGTGTCTTCGAACGACCTAAAATACCTTACGATTCCGTACATGTCTATGTGCGAACAGTGTCTCTCCCTAGTCTTCATTTCTAGTTGAAAAAGCGACTAAACGGGTCGGTCTAGTCCGATATGAGGGGAGTCTTTTGTGGAGAATGAGAGGGATCTGAGTCGAAAAATCGACCCGTCTAGTCGCTTCTTCGACTAGAAGTGAAGACTAGAAAGACACACTGTCCGCACCCTTACGACGACGGAGCTAATATTTTATTTACATATTTCTGCAGAGACACATTCTGCGCGACTTCTTAATGCGCGATCTTAGAATGACACGATTATGTCATGATTGTAGTGTGAAAATTCGCGTAGCTGGAAAAAAAGTAGGATTTGCTGATCTCTGAAAGTGATGAATATCTCAAATTTATGATGTGTTCACTACAAAACAGATGGTATAGATGTGATTCGAGTCGGCTAATCGACTTGTGGATGATTCAAAAGAGTTATTTGCAGGTGGGATTCGTGCAGGGAAGAATGGGAGTTTGTCCTGGTTGGGGAGGTGGAAGATATCTCGTGGAGACACTCGGAAGAGCGAGAGCAATCGAGTATCTCACGACTGCTGCAGAAGTTACTGCGGAGGAGTTGCATAGGGTGAGTACTCTAGAATCGCCGGTGGTCGGTCCCGTAGCATCTTGTGGTCAGACGTGTGGACAGATAGCCGACCACGTAGCATTTTGTGGTCGGTCCCGTAGCATCTTGTGGTCGGTGCCGTAGCATCTTGTGGTCGGTCCCGTAGCATATTGAGGTCGGTCTCTTAGCATATTGTGGATGGCCGGCCACAAGATGCTACGGGACCGACCACAGGCGATTCTAGAGTAGATTCCGAAATGCCCTTCTCTCCTTAGTGTATTCATAAAATCTTCCAAATGCCCTATACCGAATCGGCCCCCTGCAATACTGAAATCGGGAGCTTTTTCCTTTATATTTTATCTTTGCTAGAATACTCGATTAATGTTCTGAATTGTTTACTTAGATCGGCTACGTCAACTTCGTGTACGATAGTGAGGAGGAGCTCGAGTCGTATCTCAATCGCTTCAATGCTCTCAGGTGAGAAACTAATTCTCCCGTTGCAATTACAGCAGTCTTTCCACATCTTCTAACGTCACAATGTCACACCGACAGCTGATATTAGTAATATATCAGGTGTTCGGCACGTTTATGTTTCTCCGCAAGCCTCTTTCCTTCTTTCGTTTGCTTACCATTGAGACCATGCTAGATAGAGAGAAGATCACGTGATTCAGTCTAGTGGACAAATCACGACAATCCATCACACAGTGGGCGATTGCATCTTTGTCCCCGAAAGAAGGAAGTAAAACTCGGCTGAGAATAGAGGAAAATGCGCTGTTTCCGTAGTCCATACAAGTCGCTTACTGAATACACAACTAACTACACGGGGACAGTTTTTTTTCAGGACCGACCCATTCATTGCCAGTAAGAGGATGGTTGCCAACTACAGTAGAGAGTCTTCTCTCTCCGAGGAAGAAAAGGAAATGAAGGAACAGCTGATATTCATGAGTGTGTGGGGTCAGAACGACCATAAAGATAACATCCACCACATTCGACAGTCGATCAAAGCTAAGAAAGAGAAGAAGTAATGACCTAACTCTACCCCTCTCCAACGCATTGCGCAATCTCAATTTTCATTGACAAACCTATTTGTAGCATATAGCCTGTAGGTACTGTAGTATAATGTTTACCATCACTTTCTACCGGGTTGTAGAACCTTTGCCATTCAGGATTTCGTATTAACTTTGTATTTCCCTGCCAATTATGGTTTTGAAGATCAGGATTACTGTAATAAAGAGTGTGATCAGACATCGGTCATCATCTTGTGTATGGGCCTAATGACGAGAAGGTAATTCAAATCTCTCGTCCGGTCATTAGAAGGGTGGCACCCCGTGGGGTCTCTCTCTCTCTCTCTCTCTCTCTCTTCCCACACATTCGTGTCTGCACACACAAAATAATGGGTGCCACCTGGAGGGTCGAGATGGTCGAGTTACCGCACGGGAAAGGACACACACTTTCGAATTGTTTCGAACAGACCCACCTGGTGCAAGTATTCCAAATTTGGAATCGACTGTAAATGGTTTTAACCGATCGTGGAAACATAGGTGCTACGTTGTTAGAAAATGTTACATTTGATACTCTCGTGCAGAATTAAAATAATGGTGTCAGAGTGTTCGCAAGGTAACGTAGTAATGGCATTCCATACTCTCCTACAAAAACTACTCTATGATTAGTCAACATGCTGACGTCGTCAACAACCATCCATGCGGAAACGGAAAACACACTAATTGGAGAAGTCAGGGGTGAATTTTGAGTCTGGTCATAAAGCCAGCGTCACAGGTTTTGATAATAATGTATTTACGATCAAGAGAAAACAAATAAATTTGTGTTGAAGATTATTTTTTAAGAACTTTACCTTTACTCTATTTACAGTGAATCAGGTGACGAGATATTTTTGTTGTTGTCAGAAACAGTCGTTCTCCTCGATATTGTATGTATGCCCCCAGGCGATCTTGACCTCTCTCACGAGATACTGTCCCCAATTGTTTGCAAGGGAAGTTTGCCAAATAAGAACTCAATGCCTGAGGTGTCCTTTTTGCAAATAGCGGCGATAGTTTGGTGTTGGCATACGGAAAAGGATGGGATACAATTCCACCCATTCTGAGAAAACTACAATATAAAGAGCAGAGTATCACTGGAAAATTCGTGTATGTATCTTTTCTATGAACGTACTCTCGGTGAATAGTTTTTTTCAATTGGTCGTTTTTAGTTTCTGTATAGGAAAAGTAAAGTAAACTAAACTGAGGACTTGCTGCAATTGCGCATCATTCAATCCTTTCCTTCTATATTTGGGATTTCTTTCGATGTCAATTCTAAATCGGCCTAGACGTGCGTATCTCTCTGACGAACTTTCAGAATCCTGCAGATTAATCGCCCGCTCAATAGCTTCCGATGTCGTGTGAGAGAGTGGAACAGAGCAGAGATCACATCTCTCTCTCTCTCTCTCTCTCTCTCTTTCTCTCTCTCTCTCTCTCTTTCTCTCCTTCTTGTTCCCATTCGTGTCATTTAATCCCCTGGATTCGAACGGATCTGACCCGAGGATGGGGCTATCTTGAGGGGAAGATTGCGCCATCGCTACTTCGTTCACTCTCCGTTCGCGCTCTCTTTCGGGGTGGTTGGCAGGGTAGAGGGAGGGGGAGAGAAGAATTGCGCAAGGAGGGCACAGGTGCGCCCCTTGCCCGGTTCGTGACCTGACGAACGGTGGTGATGCAATAGGAGATGACCCCCTTCCATTTACGGAACATTTCGTCATACAAACGAGGCCCGGACAGGTCTCTCTCTCTCCCTCCCCGCACTCCAACACCTGGGGATACGGTAGGGTATTATTTGGGGGCGGATTAGCGTTGACAGATTGGGGAATGCGCGGGAACAACCAACCATCGTTTGGATTTTGGGCTAGACTCGAATTAGTGGCAGATGACTACTGACTACTCAGGGCGCGAAGTCTCCAGCCCCCTTACTCTGGAGATGTTGTCTCCTGCTGAGGAAGGATGACTTCGCTTATCCTAATAATTGGAGCTGTGAACACTCCAGAGTATGGCAAATAGGAGACCTCGTCCTCTGAGTAGTCCATGGAAATACCGATGAAATCACGTCAGTCAAATTGGGGGATCATTCAAGACATCGTGATTATCTCCATTGATCAGACTGCCAATCAAGCATTGATTAGTTGGAACTGCATGCACTTCAGTGCTTCCTGTCACTCATTCGTCGCTTATTTCTCTCTAAACTCGCGCGATTTCCTTTCGTCGCGCTTTTCGCTGTTTCAAGAATGCCTCTCTCTCTCTCTATCTCCCTCCCCTTTCTCTACTTTCCAACTCTCGTAAATTCCATCCGGTCTGAGTATCCGCAGCTGAGTCCAAAAAGAATACGTGCCAAGATTTCCTCTCCCCATTTTGGGGGAACATTTGCCCCACCGAATTGTGGGCGGAGTCTCATCAGAGTGTGCGGATTGAAGAAACACGCACACACACAAACGGCGGGGAGCTCCTCACCCTTGAGACTCCGCCCACTTTGATAGTCAGTCTTACGCTCTCATTTACTAGCAACTACTACCTTCGAGATGATGATGCGTGTCTGCCTGCTGATCTCAACTCTCGCCCTTCTCTCACAGTCTCGCTTTCTGGTATGTCATCATTCTATTGTAGGAGTGATTCTAGGGGATGCCACTAACCTCCTTCCTTGCAGTTGCCCAGCATTCAGAAGGACGTCGAAGCTGATGTCAAGGTGTTGGATACAGGTAAGACCAACCGGAAGTAGGGAACACGAGTTGATCTTTGATCTCTTCAGCCCTTCTCGTCGATGCGCCTTCGCTTTCCTTCACGCAACAGTCAAATCTGACGGACACTCGATTCAAGAGTGGAGAGCCTCTCCATTTCTACTGCGAAGCCGTCGGAACGCCCATGGTCAACGTGTACTGGTACGTAGTCGACTACAGTAACCCCTTGCTTGTCTTGCGGAACTACCGTAACCCGGATCATCGTTTCAGGACGCTCAACGGTCGCATCGTGCAGGGCCACCGACGTCGGTCCAACCTCGAGAGACTGCGAAATGAGCAGAAAGTGGTGAGTGTCGGTCAGGAGAGAGAGAGAGAGAGAGAGAGAGAGAGAGAGAGAGAGACTTCGCTCAAAGATGACGTCATATTGCAGATGATCGGACAGAATGTGGTCGGGTCTCGACTGGAATTGGAGTGTATCGATGAGAGGATGACGGGAACTCTCAGCTGTGTGGCTGACAATGGATTCGAGATCAAGAAGAACTCCGTCCAGATTTCGACCAGTCTGTTTCTCCCCTTCTTTCCCCTTGTAACTGCCTTTGTGTGCAGCCGTGGAAGAAGTCGTTTGGCACTTGACAAATGGAGTTGTTTGGATGTACTAAGGATAGAGGGAGGCGAGGGGTGGGCTGATCACGCGATCTCTGCCTCAATTACCGTACTACACACTTCCAGAGACAGAGACACTTGTTTCTGCCTGTCCAATAATTAGGTAGTCACTAGGGGGAATGCAGGTGTTCGTGTCTCCGTTCGCTAGATCACTCTGCTAATTTCCAGCCGGTTCTTCTTCGTGCCCTCGAATGCGCCCCTCTCGACCTCAAATCGCCACGTGGACCAAGTCTCGCATCGAGGAAATCGGAAATTCGGTCGTGTTCCAGTGCAGAAAAGCATCGGCAGGAGTGGAGATCCGATGGGAGAATGAAGAAGGAAAGGAACTGAAGAGAGAGGACGGATTCATGGTGAGTAGTGACGTCACATCCGGATGCTACTTCCGATTCAACTAACTTAACTGAACTTAACTTAAGCTTAACAGTAACATAAATAAATTATCTTAAGGTGCTTCCGAACGGCGATCTGCTCATTGCCTCAGTGCAGTGGGAGCATCTCGGATCGTACTTCTGCATTGCCTCAAATGGAGTAGAAGAAACGAGAACGGAAACATTCATCTTCCCCACGGACAAAGACGCGCCCGCACCAGAGGGCAACGGAGACTACGTAAGTAATCCCTCTTACCGTATTCCAATACCGTATCCCCCTTTCGGCAAATCAATCTGAGTGGCCACAAAATGTGCCTAGACTCGAGCGAGTCTCGCTCAATCCGACTAAGCTCTCTCGGCTGTTTCTCTAATAGTTCCAAATCGTGGAATCTCCTGCGTGAGCTTCTCGTGCAAGCCTGCGATGAGAGATTCGAGAAAGATCACAACCGGAAATAATCGCAACACTTTCCCCTCCTTCGGATTAGGAGCGAGATTCTGCGAATTGACGCTCATCAATCCCCTATTTCAGGAAGATGAGGAGTACTGAGAAAGATGAATCATCTCTCGTCCAAGTTCAACTTCTTGCTGTTCTTCCTTGCCCATCAAGATACTCGATACTAGATTCCGTCTATTGTGATCTCATCGCCCCCATTCGCCCTCTTTCCTCCCCGTGATTTCGCGTTTGATCCTCGGGAAAATAATTGGATTAGACTCTTCATTTACACATTCTCTGTCCACTGGACTGGTGTAGAGTGTGTGTGAAATGAAGAAAGCTAATTGAATTATTTACCCGAATTTCAAACGCTATTTTCCGCTCTCTTTTGTTGTGGTAGAAGTAGCAGCCGGCTGCTCCATCTCACTCACTCAATCTTCTGTTATTCGTTAGCAGCGTAATCAATCGACGTCCGCCTCTTGTTATTGTGCAGTCGTCTCTTGTTATCTCTCACTCTCGCCCACCATTGTATCCACCCGATCAGAATCCCATCCCTATCCCGGTTTCCGACTGAGTGAAGGCTAGATCGCCCCCTTCCCCATGTCGTTCCCCCCCTATTCACCTCTCGAAACCGGGAGTCAGCCCAAGAATTCCAGGCCTATTAGCCGGTCCTGGTTGTGTATGTGTGTCTGTGTCCAATACTCGCTTCTTTCCTTCCGATCTCCTGTTGTTGGATCTCACCGCTCCGATAAACAACTTTGTGTGTAACAACCGGGTCTCTGAGTAGTCACTCACAAAATCTTCCCGATAGAGGCGATAAATCACCGATGGAACTCTATCGAATGTTGCAATCCACCCCTCCATCCTCCTCTTCTTCCTCTCAAAAACGAGCGATCTCTCCTTTGGTTTCTCATGATATCAGAGGGCGGAGAGAGAGAGAGAGAGAAGAGGTTGACCTGATTTATGACGCGCTCTTGCAGCAGTCGCTACTATCATCACTATCCCAAACATTTGATCGGGAAGAGGAAGAAGGAGGAAGAAGTTCCGGGAGGATAACAACGAGGACGACATACGCACACACTTTATTATCATGACTGTCGAGAATAACATCATGAATGGCACACTCACACACACAAAGGTTATGATAGGTTCGAGTAAATAATGAATGAAGATAATGACGTAGTCGAAGTGATGTCGCCGTTCGGTTCTTTTGTGAGAAGACTTCTCTCACTGACAAGCTGCGATCTGGAAGAAATAATATAGTTAATAATAAAAAAATATTTATATACGCCTTAGGAGCAACAGAATTTTGACAAGAAGTAAGGGAAGATGTGAGGGAGGGGAATTCTCCGAATAAGATAAGAGATCAATTCTGGCATTTTCCTGGAATCTAACAATAGTCTACTCCATCTTTGGTCCTTTCTAGTTCTTTTCGATTCGGGACCGATAAGAGAGAGATGCGTCTAGTCACTCTCACGTTTCATTCGTCCCTGGGGACATATCGTAGGCAGTCACTTCTTATCTCTTTTTCTATCCCCTTCTATGTGCTCTCTCGAACACAACTTGTTGCAGCGGCAAACATTCAGGGATCGCTTAGCTCGCTGGCTATTTTCAATGCAGGCGCTATGCAGTCGCATGATAATCAGATTATAACCAAAGTCGCTTGCGTCATGCATTCTTTCCGCATGTCTATTTCTAAAGGGACGAGATGAGTAATGTCTCGTCTAGACAGGAAGTTTTCGCATGACTACGTAATTAAAATAGTGGGATTACCTTGCTGAGATACTCTCCCACGACGTTTCTTCCTGTACGAATCGATGCGATCTCCTCATTAGGTTTGTATGCCCATTCTGCCGGTGGCTTTCCGCCCCCTCGCAGAATTTCCACGTCGGCAGTCGACTTCTGAAGGTCGTTTTCATTGTTCTTTGCTCTCAAGTTCACTCTCAAGACTCAAGAGGCAGATTGACCCTCGAAAGACGCGCGCTTTAGGGACAGAGAGTGATGTCATACACACGACAACGAGAGTATCGGCGATTTCTTTCCTCGAAGGGAAATGCCTCCTCGCATTACACGGACAATCAACAAATAAAGATCTCTTTCTATAAACACAACCGTTTATTTGTGGTTAGTAGTACATATACGCGACTAGTAAAATATGTGATCCTGAGATTGTGAAGAGAGAAGATTCGATGGTGAGGATGTGGGAGATAGGTCATCGATGGCGATTATCGATCGATGACTCCACATTATTCGTACTCCTCCTGAATGATTAAGGTGAAAATCAACACGGAGGACAGACATAAATAGAGATATTCGAGGGACGAAGGAGATTACTGTAGTTGTAGTGTTGTTACCTCGATTTCTTCCTCTTCTGCGCCCTGAAAAAGGACGTTTATCTTGTGATATGACGAATTCAAAGAAGGCGACGACAAATTGGTGCGAAAAATGAATCGAACGAATCCCACGTAATTTGTTGACTCGAATTTTACACGTAATTAATTGGTGACTAATGAACTGAGGATGATTAGATAGACACTAACATATCCGTCTTCTTCATCTTCATCGTCCGCTCC
Source organism: Pristionchus fissidentatus (assembly GCA_036245785.1). Lineage (NCBI taxonomy): Eukaryota > Metazoa > Nematoda > Chromadorea > Rhabditida > Neodiplogasteridae > Pristionchus > Pristionchus fissidentatus. The sequence continues at coordinate 5,477,579 of BTSY01000007.1, forward strand.
ACGCGCCTTTCCTATCGTTTTCTCGAGAATCGTCGGAGGAGGAGCGACACCAGGGAAGATTGGATACGCACGACGCTGAATGAGGAAGGCATTTTGAGACGGGATCGACAGAATGGACAATAGACACTGCACAGAACGTGGACAGACTGGAGATGGAACGCTTTGGAACTTACGAGAAAAATTATTAATGTTTTCTGGAAACAAATTATCTAAGGATTGCTGATTTCCTGGACGGAAGTTCGAAAACGTACCATGACCAATGAAGTGTATGAGAATTGACAAAAAAAGACATTGAATAATGAAGAGACAGACAGACTTGACACAAAAGGACTAAACGGGACGAAATGGACAATGGACGTACACTCTCAAACATCATGCGGCGCTCGTTGAAATTGCGACGGTCAATCTGCCTGTCGTACTTGGACGAAATCTGGACCTTGGCCTGTAATTTGAAAAATGTAAACCTTCTGGAAGATTCCCATTCTCTGCGCGAACGAACGCGAATCTGTCTGGCGTTCGAACTTGGAGGAAACGTGCACTCTCGGCTGTAAATGTGGTACTATTTTTCACCTGGATGAAGCGGGGGAACACAAAAATCATTTGGCTGACTATATTTTCGCACACTTACTTCGCAATAGCGCACCAATGTTTTATGTCTGATTCGTCACTCTTAGTGAGCCATTCATTGTTTTGTTATCATTTGTTTTGTATGCACGGAAAATCGACAATTCGTAGTTGTCTCTGCACGTTTTCTCGCCCGAAATGAGTGGCAGGCAGTTTTTGCGGGTAATTGGTTTTCGCACAACACGACATGGCCCTCTTTCGGCCTCCAAAGTGACGCAAGAGCGGGGGACTCTTTTAGACAAATCACACAAGAGCCGCCCCCTCTCGCTTCTTAGAGGCTTCCCCTGCACGAATTTCGGCATGCCTAACTTATCTCACACGGGAACACAGGAATTCGAAAATTGGATTTAAATAAGTTATGTTTAGTTTTCTAGTCTAGTCTTTTGCCCTCGTGGTTTTGCACGATCCTGGCTGACCCACTCAAAATGGCCGTTATAAGTACTTTCGCTGAAATATGAGTTGGTCGTTGAAGACGGCGACTGTCGTGTGCACGAATTGTTGCGAGAAGAGAAGGAAGGAAATATGGGACAACCGAGAATAGAACGGGAGCAAATAGAGGAAAAGTATGGTAGATAGCCGGTCACTGACCAGTGACCTCATTCAATAGGAGATCAGATGACCTGTGGTTTACTGTGCGAGTGTACGTCGAACTTTGTGATGCTTTTGGCTACTTCTCCTGCTGTATAAAGGGGAAGGAGAAGAATTGAAGGAAAATCCCGTCTATGCTGTATATTGCATGTATTTTAGGGCCATTCTCCGGATTTCTGGTATGAATATTACGGAGACTACGATAGAATTCTAGAGATACCATACCGGATGTCTAGAGTTGGAGTCATTGGGGTCGAGTCCCTTCTTGAGTGCACTGTTTCTCGCCATTTGACGCTGACGCTCGTTGAGCTCCTTCAGCTGAAAACAAAACAATGTAAAAGCAACAATGATGATGTCAACAAAATACAAAGATCTCTCTCCCCGGAAATATCACCCACATACGCAGTTCCGCATGCCCCACTACATCAAAATCGTCTCTAAGTCTCGCAAAAATGCCTAAGCTGCCAAGATTATCTATAATTTCGACTGGAAAGCCTGTACGTAGTGACGCTTTTTTAAATGAAAGGTTAAGTCACAGGTTTCTTTAAAGATATCGTCAGGTGAAAATTCCATTGGGGGGAAAACAAATTTATTTTCGTGTGTTATTGGTAAATGTTGTTTACGTACATCGTACTCCTGTCTCTCGTGCCTCTTCTCGAGATCGTATTTCTCCGCCTCGAGTTTGCAGATTCGCTGATGCAGCGACTTGATCTTCTCCTGAATATAAAATTTATTTTGAAAATAACCTTTTAAATTATATTGTATCTATTTAACATTTTCCAGTTATTATATGTAAGAGAGCAAATGGACAATGGTGTATTGGACTGTGTTGTGAGCTGTAAATTGTGAGTAGTTCTTTAGAATTTGCAGCTTTCTGAATGATCTCATTTGTACACGCAAATACATTTTTTGCACAAAAAAGGCGCAGTAAACTTCGGCCAAACACGGGGCTGAAATGCGCGACTTGGTGAGCGTGCTTCGTTAGAGAGGCATTCACTCGGTGATGTTCTTCATTTGATATGTGAAGAAGGGATCAACAGATGAGAGAGATCATCAAAGGTCGGAAGAAACATTTAAATACCTTGAGATCCGCCGGAAGTAGACCGGAAGCGTCCATCATTCCCTTCGTAATGGCAAGCATGAAAGCCTGAAGACGTGATCATTGAAATTGGGGAAGAGACAATTAGCGCCTTCCTGTAATCATTCCCAGCTAGGACTACTTGGATAACAGTACACTGACAGTTCGCCCCCTCTTCGGAAACGCAGAATCTGTTGATTCGACGCCTCCTAAATTGAGCCTAATCTTCCCATCGCGTGTGTATGCTGCATCACAGTACGTGTCAATTAGAGAAGAGACGAGCATGAAAACAACCAAAAAAAGCTCTAATCAGATGCCTAGGATTGAGGGATTTGGAGAGTTTAAGAAATATATTTGCTGCAAAACTACTGCTTTCAAGCTGCTAATATAGGAGTAAGTGACTCAGAGAAGTATCGCCGTTTGGATGTTTAATTGAAACCCAACCGCCTCATGGGTGGACACTGTTCGTCCACTTTCCGAATATGAAATATGCGCATTGTTTGGGAACAAAATGTAGATCTCTGAGATATCTGACCCTCTTAGCCTCGATCTGCTGGTCCTTGGTCATTCCCATCTCCTGCTTTGCCTGCACAATGTTGCCGAACTTGTCGCCCCTGGGAAAATGCATAAGTTGCGAAGTCCCAAGAGCCTTTGCTGATGCTCACGATTCGCAGAACTACTTTAGTTTTGTTCATGAATGATTCTCTTCTACAGGAATGAATACATGACCGTACTTGTCCTTCTTCTCCGGAATGACAAAGTTCTTTCCTCCAGTCATTCCACTCATCGCTTGCTGTCTCTTGTTCTTCTCCTCTTCTCTCTTCGCCTTCTCAGCTTCATAACGAGCACGACGCTCCTCCTGAATATATCAATCAATAAATAATGACTACACTTTTTTTTACTTATGAAACACAATAAATTTTCAATCAGATAAGATTTCAAGCTTTCTGCTGCTATTTGAGGGGTAAAATACATTAGCGTCCGCAAATGTGCTCACTGTAACACCTCATCTAATTGCATCAAATCAATCCCCTCGTAATAAGCAATAAAAGTAAATCGCTTCGTAATAACTAGCCTCTAGTCTGCCGCAATTTTAATGGTGCTACGTAATAATTCGCAGAGGCGTAATCCTTGATGTTTCGTACCTCTTCAATCTTTCTCTTCTCCTCTTCCTCCTCCTTCTTGGCAGCGAAAGCAAGAGCCTCCTCTTCTCTCTCCTTCTTTCTCAGCTCCTGACGCTCCTTCAGCTTGCGAAGTTCTTCCTCCTCCTGAAATTACGCGACTTTGATGAGTCAAGTATTCAAAAAAATATTTAACTAATTAAAATTGTGATAAACTAACAATCTCCTTCTCGAGTCTTCTCTTCTCCATGTACTCCTCCACCTTCGCAGCCTCTTCCTCTTCGTGACGCCTCTTCGCCGCCTGAAAATCATGGGAATCAGAATCAAATTTTAATATCGGAATTCCGTTAGATGTTTGAACGTCCCGAATGCAATAATTCAATATGGAAACATACGATCATGGCGTGCTCGGCCTCGGTGAGATTGTCTCCATTCTGGAACTCGAAGGCGGGACTGAAAATCAACATTGCGTTACCGTAATCCGGATTTCTATCGAAGATAACGCCGAAAACCAGCGTTCGATCAAATCTCTTTTCTCGCCGGGATCCGGCGAGCACTCGGGGCTTTGTGATAATGGTAGGTCGCATGTTAACATCCGCCGCCATCGATTAGGATTATTGATTGAAGGATTGATTGAGAGTGCAAGAGGGGGGGGGGTGGAAGATGAGAGAGATTCCTCACCGCTGCTTCGCCTGCCTGAAAGGAATTATTTAGTGATCTTCAACGACCTTCATCTTTATCAATTAACAGATATCAAAATTTGATGACTATTCAGACGAACTGCATTTCAAGTGATCTTTTTATAGGGAGTGTCAATGAATTGGAGACCTCAAAGTCTTTTACACCCTATTCTTACTATTTATTTGTGGAAATATCAAAATCAACAAATACATGTAATAATTGATCTTCCTACTTACTTGTTGATCTGCTCAGCCTCCTCTTCAACCTCTTCCTCTTCTTCTTCTACAACCTCCTCGACCTCCTCAGTCTCTTCTTCTTCCACTTCTTCCACCTCCTCCTCTTCGTACTCGGAACTGAAAAAATATCTACGGTAATTTCTGATTCTTTGAGAACATCTTCGCTTTCATGCCAAAGAATTCATTATTCTAATTAGGTGTTTCAAAGCTCTACTCTCTACCGTATACCTGTTTGATGGCAAATCAGTCGATCGATGACTGACTGAAGAAGGCGAAGATGGGGCGAGATCAATGGAATGGGTAATGGAATGTGGTTGGATGGATGGGGGGAGGGGGAGATTACTTCCTTGGCGGAGTTCGACGTCGGACGAAAGCAGGAGGAGGAGGGGGCGACTTGTAGTCTCGCATTCGATGATTGGCTTCGGAGAGGGCGAGAGAGGTGAGAGGAGTGGGAGTAATGGGACGAGGACGAGCGACCGGTTTGGGAATGGTAAGAGAAGCACGAAAGGAACTGACGAGAGCACGATCGACGTCGTTGAGAATGAGAGGAGATGGAGGACGATAGACGACGACGTCGGGAATGGAGATGAATGGCGGTTCTTGCTGCGCGATTGATGGCCGGTCGACGGCGGTTGCTGCAGGACTCGTCGAGTGGGCGAGTCGCGACCGCTTTCGAGTGCTGCAGCTGCTGCAGCTGCCGCTGTCTCTAGTCGTCGCGCGACGAACTAGGCAGCACTCAGAGTTTAAAGAGGACGTCGTCGAATCGGCTCCGAGTGAATGGACTGAGATGGAATCTCCCTCTTCTCCTCGCTTCTTCTTCTTCTTGAAGGCATTTTGTCTCTTCAACTTGGCCGTTGACTTATCCACTGGTTCTTCCTTCTCCTCGACAGTTTCCTTTCTCATCAATCGATCGACCAATCTCTCCTTCTTCTCACTTTCTTTCCTCTTGACACTATTCGATCGAGGCGCTGCACTAGGGTTATCCAACCAGTAGATGGGAAGATCCAATCCAGTGAGACAATCGACGAAGGGAACTTTCCTCAGTTTCTCCCTTGCAGCCTTGATATCCTCCTTTCCCTCTCCTTCTTCCTCTGTGGGTTTCATCGATTGGAGGAAACTCTGAGGGATTTGGAGAGGTTTGACGACTCTTTCCTGTCGTTGGAATGGAGTTTCCACAGTCATCGACCTCTCGAGTCTTCCAATTGGTCTTCTCTCTTGTGCTGGAGGGTCGACCAATTGGATGGTTCTTCTCCTCACGAGCGGCGGTCGACGTACGATATCCAGTCTCACTTGAGCGACACGAGCACACGCGAGAACGATCTTGGCCTTTTCCTTGTTGGGCGCTCGTTCCGTCAGTCGAAGATTGATTCGGACGTGCTTCTCAGGAAGTTTCCTCGCCTTTTCAATAATCGTCTGCGCCGTCTGGAAGAAGCTGCAGTGCTGCACTGAGATCTCGGCCGAAGATCGAGCAACGCGGTCGCGTCGCGGACGAAGACTCGCCAGCAGTGTCTTGCAAGCGTCCAGTGGATGCAGGAGACGCGGTCCCGCCGCCTTGGCCGGCTCCGGAGCAGCATCGAGCGATCCGAGCCGCACCTTGCGAAGAAATGGACGCTGCTGCTCAGGTGCTGCAGTGGTCGGCTGTGCTGCAGAAGCAGGACGGCTTCGACGCAGCACAACCTTGTCCTTCAACACGGGCGATGGCGCCTTCTCCTCTCTTTTGACTACTCTCGATGGAGCTCGGAATACACAAGACTGCTCGTCCTTCTTGATCACAATTGGCGCGGGAACGGCGATTGTCGCCTTGACTTTCTCCTTTTTCTTCGATGGAATAAAGAGACTCTTGAGTACTCCTTCCTTGTGAATCCTCTTCTTCATCACCTTCTCAACTTCGACCACGACCGTCTTCAGTGGCTCCGAGGCAGCGAACGAAGCGGACACGGCGACTCTCGACTTCTGTGGTTGCACGAGAATTCTCCTAGCGATCTCCTGCTCCTCACGCGCGGCGATCACGCGTGAACAATCCGCGTGGGCGCGGCCAAACGCGCGCGCAGTGAGCGTCGCCTTCTCGTTGGGAGTCTCGACGAAGACGAATTCTGCTTCGGCCACATCGTACTCGTCGACCTCCCAATCCTCATCTGCTTCGATGTCCTCAGTCGGAGGTTCTCTCGCTGCTTGCTGCAGTTGCTGCAATCTCTCCTTCGTCTCATCCGAATCAGTGCTCAGACCAGAATCACTCGAATTTGATCTTGCCCTCCTTGCATATCGATCGTTCCTCACTTCTCTCACGACGGGAATCTCCTCCCACGCTCTCAAATACTTTCTCTCATCTTCAGCCGATAGTCCTCTCTTTCTCAGTAGATCGTCGACTCTCTTGTGTGCATCGAGCAGTCGATTGGTGTACTCGATCTGGTTCATCTCTCCAGTCATTCCTCCCATTCCTCCGATGCCTCCCATTCCTCCCATTCCTCCTCCATTCATTCCTCCACCAGTCATGCCAACCTTCTCCCCGTATCTACTACCCTCACTTGCGCGTCCCCCGAGCAACACTGATTCCCTTCCAGGCAGGTCAAATATTCCCTCCCTCGATCCCCTTCTGAATCTAACCCCGTCTTCCTCTAGTGTTCCCAGTGGCCCTCCCTTCTTCCTTTCCTCGAGAATACTACCCGACTTTCTTTTCGCCGGATCATTTGATGAACTGGCTGCCCTATTTCTAACCCCGTACAATTCAAGCAGTGAATCGGTCTCATTTGTACGTGTACTTCTCTGATTTTGTTGTGGTTGAGAGGGACGAATATCAGAGGAAGAGGATCTACGAGAGGTGAGACGAGATTCATAAGATGTCGAAGGGGCACAGGCATAGTCAGTGATGGAGGACAACTTACGGGGTGAATCGAGTAGGAAACAGGAAGAGACAAGAGGAGACGGACTACCGGGAGTGATCGAAGTAGAGGAGAATCGATTTGGGATTGAGGCTGATGAGGAAAACGAAGAGTATGAGGTAGACGAGGGAGAGGAGTTAACGGGATTCTTGTAGGAGGATGAGGAAGACAGACCAGAGAAGGAATAGAGATTGGAAGAGGATGAACGCATTGTGAGAGATGACAATTGAATATAATAAGATAAGAAAAGAAAAGAAGGAAACAAGCGGTAATCGACGTGGACTTACTAATGTTCCTCAACGTCGGACATGTCGGTTGTCTGAAATGAGTGTGGTTGAGTATGTGTGTGAGGTCTGATTATTCCTAGTGGGTGGTCGGAATCCTACGGTAGTTCTCTACAGTAACCCCGTGTTGCTCGGTGTCCGCTCGGATCGGGAACTGATACTACGCGCGGGAGAAGGGTTGTATCTAGGTGGGTCAGGACTGGGCGAGAGAAGAGATGAGGTCGACTTCTTCTGAAAGGTCGCAACTGAGAGTGATCACACGCAGCAAAACGAAAGAGACGCGAAACGTAAAGCGAAATTGGAGATGGCGAGAGAGGAATGAAAGAAGATTTGAAGGAGGAGAAGAAGAAGCAGCAGGTGTCTAGTGTTCTTGACTGATGATTTGTGATTGCGTCACGACTAGCCCCTCTATTACTCTCTCGGCTAACCCTTACTCTAACCCCTGCATTTAGTAGCTAGGACTCGCGGGGTACGGTAGGGGAGGGGTAAGTACCAGCAACTCGCGAGTTAGGGAGAGATAGAGATAAGAGAATGACACTTACCGATGGGAAGAGAGAAGCGCGCGGTTCCTCGCAGGGAGATAGCTACTGAGTGTGAGTAGTGAGTGGGAGAGAGATGCGCAGCTTACTCTCCCCCCACTCTCACTGTTGTAATATCCCATCTATCTGAGCCATCTACCAATCCGAATCTTCGTCTATCGCATTCACTCACTCTCTCACACACAAACGGCACTTATCCCAGAGGAGAAGAAGAAGAGGAGCAGTGAAGGGAATAGTGGCAAGATGTGTGGAGGAGCCACCCGTTCTCACTCTCAGACACACACAAAGTAACTTTGAGGTCGAGACGACAGGGCAAAATAGATGGCGAAACCGGGCACACTGTTATGTATGAGTAGGAGGGGGAGTAAGAGTTATCGAAAACATGAGAGGAGAGAGGAGGCAAGTTCGAGTCTGCGTAGTAAATCGTCATTTGTTCTCGGATCTCTCACAGAGTCGGGATCAGAAGAGAGGGAAGAATCACTGAAGGGACCCCATCAAAGTTTGAGAGATGCGACCGCCGAGTTATGCAATCGATTGAACCAGGAGAGGAAAGGACGAATGATTAGCACACGAAGACGAGATTTCGGAAGATCTGACAAGGGGAACAAAAGTAATGTGTGCTTTGCTTTACAGCAGCAATACAAGAGGACAAACAGCGAAAAGGAGGGGAATTCTTAGAGCTTGCGGAAATGGAGGAAAGAATGTGTGGAGAGAAGAAGATTTCGACAATCTACGATCATTCAAACAATGAGTGGGGAAAACTGAACGGTGTACTGTAGAACTTCTTTGCAAGAAAGAATTCGATTTCTTCAACGATGCAAACCTCTCGTCCATCCCTCAAAGTGAGAGACTGGATCGTCGCCGACTGTGAGATATTTACAGAGAGAATCAAAGAAGTTTGGGATAAGAAGTGATATCATACTACAAGTTGAGTACCGGGACGCGTAACTCGTCGTAACGGAAGCTTCAAAGATACGAGAGGGAGGCGACAACTTCGTTTCCCTGCTCTCCAATCACTGGGGTTCATCCATCAAGTCGCTTTTTCGTCGCGTAATGAGGGTGTAACGGCTCTCTCTGGCTGAGATCAGGTGATATGGCTACTGAGAAGTGTTCAGCCTCTTCTTTGCTTATCATCCTTCGGTTTCGTGAAAATCCCATCGTCGACAAGACAAGTGTTCGATTCTCTGTTTGTCTCTCAATCGTTTTGCTCTCGGTTTTTGAGCGAGCGAGCGATTTGTGTTTTGTCGAGACTCGATCGATTGATTTCGAACGGATAAGGAATGGGAGGTGATTAGTCTCCGTCCGGTTACACTTCGTTCTCTCTCTCTCTCTCTCTCCGTCTCAGTCTCAGTGGATTCACTGGGAGCGCGGCTGTCCACTTTAACCCCGAAAGAGTCAGCTGCTGGTGCTGATGGAAAGGAATACGAAGAGGAAAAAGGGGAAGGGACGAAGATCAGAGGAGACATTAGGAGGAATGGAGCAAGAGAAGGAAATTAATGTATTATGGAGTGGACACTTCCTCGCCGCAGTCTTCACTAACAGTCGAATGTAAAACTATAAGAATCGCTCAATTCCGAAATGAAGGTAGCCTCTTGCCAAGATTGAAAAGTGGAAAACCGACTCGTCTAGTCCTTTTCGACTTGAAGTGAATACTGGGGAGAAACATTTTCCGAAATATTACTCATTCAAGGAAGACTGACCAGTTACGGACTACTTACTCACATCCACATCTTCGTAGAAATATTGTTTCCAAAAATGATGTTAACAAATGAATATTATCCAAGAATTTAACTAAAATAGAGCAATAATTATTGAAATATTAATTAATATTAATACATAAATGAAAACATACCGTAATCCATTTTAGCGTTCCGAGCGTTGCGTTGGTACTACATTTTACCGTCTTTACCACTGAACCCGTTAGCATCATTCATCGTACTCGAGTATTCATTGACTGCATGATTTTTGGTCTCTCATTAATATCTTTAATATTGTTCATTACAACTCTTTCCACACGACTCACACGACTCTATCGAACCGTTGGGCACGGGCTCATGTGTCTCGTTACCATTCAAATCGCATTATTGTGCCTGGAACGGCTTGTTCTTTGTTGTTTTTCATTGATCGCGAGTGAAATTTCAATATTAATCACGTTTTTCACAGGCCAAACTGGCTACCGTCACGGTAACCATGGACGAGCAGAAGCTAGGTATTCTTATTTCTTATATTATTTCAATAAATAATAAATACAACCCGATTTTCCTCAACAAAACGTGACATATTTGTCGAAGCCACTGTCTTTGTCACCTGGACATGACATTGGAATTATCATATTGCCTTACAATATTGCATTTTATTGCAATTCAATCAAACTTTTCTCCAGGATACATGATTAATTGATATGTTGAGCTCATTTTTAACAGTTTTCCTAATATTAATTGCAGTTCTCTCGTTCGCGGTCGTCCTTCTCCTCATTGCCCTCATTCTTTTCTTCTTTCCAATGGCTGCCATTCTCATCCCCATCATTCTCGCCATTATCTACCACGTCAACCATCTCAATCGATGCGAAAACGAAACGGTTCGATGCTCAGCTCATTAGCCATTTGTTTTCCATTTCTTTGACATGACCAATAGTAGTTGCATTGCGTTTATTTTCCAATAGCGCTCAAGCTAGTAGATTCAAAAATAGTGAATAATGAATATTTGCTGAAAAATGTCTATTATAGGCGGTGGCGTTCTTCTCTGGCTGGTCTTTCGGCGGACATCGTGGATCTCCCTTCTCCTTCCCCGAGAATTCAATGTCCGGTTTCGCCCAGGTATCGTTATCCACCTTTGTTTTTATCTAATTCAGTCCATTATTGGCACGTCGTGCTGGAGTGAAATAGTTGAGATGGCGTGTATTGAGAACTGCAGAAATCAAAACGCAATAATAATCACACCCGAACATGCATACCTTAATTACTACTCCACCGTAACCTCTTCTCCAGGCAGTCAAAGAGGGCGCTGATCTCATCGAATTCGATTTGGCTCTGTCAAAGGACGGAATCGCTGTGATCATGCACGATGATAATCTGGAGAGAACAACCGATCTCACGGGTACGTAAGATCATCCTCTTCGTTCTGTAAAATCCTACTAAACTCCATTCTAAAATCACAATATTCAGGAATGTGAAGTGTTTGCTTTGAGGTCCGGTCAAAGAGAAAACTCTCGGCGAATTGCGGGCTGCAAATCTCGCAGTGAAGTTCACTAGAAACAGGTGAATATTCTATGGAATGAAATAATTACTCCCGCTTTACTGAGAAAACACATTTGCATGAAATATGTAGCATATTAGCAATACATGCATTATCCACCTATTCAAACAACGAGTCTCAAATTTACTCATTTCAGTTCCTCACCTGCTTCTGGTACGGTTCCTCGTGACGGAGTTCCCACTCTCGAAGAGGTCATCCAATTCGCTGTCAAGAGTAATGTTCGCATGCTTTTCGACGTCAAGGATTACTCGGATGAGGTGTGTCTGTTGGATATTGGATGGTCCCATATTATAAGAAGCCACGCCAGGTGGGCATAGCACTCAAGCTTACACAGCAATTATCCCGTCTATATTGACTAGAGCAGCTTGAGAGGGGTTATTTGGAATTAGAAATGAAGAGCAATCGATTTATAGGAGACCTATTAACCGAATAAAGCATTTTGCAATTAATTGAATCAAATAACTGGAACTTACTGGCGGAGCATTAGTTACGAAGAGTGGAAAACAATTCTAACTCAACGCATTGAAAGGTTTTCAAATTTTGAGATGGTTGGAATCATCGTGAAGTTCTTCGAGACGTACAATCTCTATCAACGAGCCATCGTCTGCTCTTTCTACCCATGGGTCATCTACAAAGTGAAGAGAGCTTCTCCCGGAATTCTCACTGGTCAGTACCAATGTAACATAATACAATTAGTTAGCTACTATCTCTATCTATTTATACGTGCACTGCTAGTAACAGTGTACGAAACTTCCTCATAGACCCTAATATGTCTGAAATGAGCATACAAAAATTTTAAATTTATTTTAATTATTATTTTATATTTTTGCTCGCAAAAACAATGCTTATTCGGTGAACTGAATACAGAATAATTCTACCTTTCACGAGAACATCGGAAATTTTGATATCCTAATAACATGGGGCGAAACCTCCAATTAGAAGACTGTATTGTGACATGTTAATTACAGGTCTCACATGGCGTCAGAATTTCTTCGCATTCTCCGATCTCGACGCTCAGGTAAATTTATGAGTTTCGCAATTATTTTTCAACCCATCCGATCCTCAAAATAGGATGGAATCTGTGTGTAATTCGTTACTCTTCGTAAACACGCATTCAATACTCGTGCAGCTCTGTTTGTTTGCAAGAGAGAAAGACAGAGAGAGATGGAGAGAGAGAGAGACTCAGAGGGGAGAGAGTGGAAGAAGAGATTCCGAGTGAAAATAGTTATCAACACGGTGATAAAAGTGGAGAGAGAGGAGATTGTAGTGGGTTGTGGTCGGAGAGACTAATTTAATTTGCTATTGTACGATTCGTCGTTTGGAGTCAGGAATATTCGTTATGGAGACAAACTCTTGATTGCAAATCCTACGGAGAACTAAAAAGACAAGCCTTATAAATTTAGAATGTTATGAACCCAACCCAAATTTTTGGGTTTTTAAGTCAAACATTTTTATAAATATAAAAAAATTTGTTCCAGACTTCTAAATGTGCATGCCAGGATTGAAAAAATACAGGATTGATTGAATGTTACAATACAAAAATGTTGAGGTCCCCCGCTACTTCGGTCTCTCCCACTACGCTGCCCAAATGGTGGATGTCTCATATCTCTTTATGCTCAAAACCTGGCTTCCCACTTTCCTCGGAGCCGATTTGCTGCTTACCAATGAGAAGGATATTTGCAAGTAAGAATTAGAATATTAATGTCAATATTTCAATAATACATATTTCATATCCATTAGATCTTTGTCAAAATGTCGACGGCATATATGTTACAATGTATTACAACAGTAGACGTCACCACAATTCTCCGGTTCTTCCATAAATATCCCTGATTTGCCAGTTAACACTGAAATAACCATAGATCTGAATGCAAGCGAGTTTGATGAATGGTGGAAGTAAATTCACTGCATATTCATCGTCCGCAGCAAAAATATGTTAAGAAGGCTATAGCAAATTGCATAACGAAATATGATTCGACGGCGTTTTTGATACGATTAGCGCCATTGGCACGAATTCCTATATTTTTGCAACGAGATTACTGGACGATTCATTGTTTTGCTGGTAGATCAATTAATTCGTTTCTGATGTATGATATGTTTAGTATAACTTGCAAACAATTGTTCTAAATGTACTACAAGAGTTCAAAATGCCATATGCGCCCCCTATGTTCGAAATTGTTTTCAGGTCGTACGTAAACGCGATGCGCGACAAGGGAATGCGCGTTGCAGTTTGGACTGTGAATGACATTGTTCAGGTGAGTCATCCATACGTCATCCAGACACTAATCGACACGAAAAGACTCCAGATATCAAGAGTTTACCGCCATTTTCTTATGCAATCATGACATCATTCACATTGCAATGCAACTAGTGGATCGAGTACATTTAAACATCAGCAACAGAATCGCCCTCATTATCCTCGAAAAAAATAGATAGAGCCCCCAATGGCGAAATGGGACTAATTAAGAATTCCGTCCTCATCTGAGCACTATTGCCTGATAAATAATTAAATAGAATCCTCTCTTTGCAGGCTCAATGGATGGTTGGATCACTGCAGATTCCGATTCTGACCGATTTCCCCTTCTGCTCCACTCAACTGAAGAACCTCGATAGATTCGTCAACAATGGATTCAAATGAACCTGTTGACCCACCCTCCTCTCTCGCCTTCTCTCTCTCTCTCTCTCTCTAAGTTATGCTTCCACTCTCATCATTCCACAATCGCCCTCTCTTTCACCCTCAAACTACACAGTTTACAACGCGCCGAACAAAGCGCTCGTTTGCTTCCTCTCATTTGGAAATACCTTTTCTTTTCCAATTGCTCCCTCGCTCACTACTTTTGTTGTGAACCATGGCCTTGTAGTATATTCTTCTCTCCCTTTTCCCAATTTTAGCCATACATTCACCAAAATGATCCTAACCCCCTTGTAACGCGAGTGCCTGAATAAGTATTTTTTAGTGATCACCCCTATACTTGTAACCCAAATTCCCATGCAATATCACTCCCGATCAAAACTCTCCCAATCCAGATTTTATTGTGAGTTCGCGCGTCATCGATAATATTCATAACTGGTCGGCGGTGTGACTACAAATCGTCTCTTTTCTCTTTTTACGACGAAATCAGAGAGGAGGAAAAACAAAATTGGGTCGTGTATTGAATGGAAATGAGTCGAGGGAGTGAGAGATACACAGATTGGCACCACTCATTCCTTGTTTTCTTCTCCTAGCTACTTGTTGTTCCAAGTTTGCGACGAGAGGTTGAGAGTGGTGTAATATTTCCGAAAACCAGCGCAGAGAATCTGCAGTGCCCCCGAAAATATTCAGCGTTTTGTGCAAAACATTGCCGCATTTCCCCCTCCTTCTCTACTAACTCCGCCAGTCCAACCCCACTACTACTAACCGCATATTTACAACGTTTTTTTTCTTCTCCTGCGCCGAATCGCTCTCATTTTCAATTTTCGCATGCAATTCGTGTTATTGGTCAGGAGGGAAGGAGTGGTTTACTGTGTTCTCACTAAGTCCGCACTCAACTAATGTTTACACCAGTAGTATCATGAGGGAAAGTGCGCATCTCTTTTCTCTGGAATTTTTCATCTCTATCTCTCCCTTCTAATTTCAAATAGCTTCTTCTCCCCTTTCAATGGTCGCATCTTGCAAAGTACAAGAAGTTACCGATTGGACTTTGGCTGAGCTCCTCTCTGATTTTCTTCCTTTCCATTCAATTTCTCCTCTTTTTTTCCCAATCGTCAACAAATTTTTTTCGTGTGCAAAATGACGCGCAAACAATATATTGGGAGGACGATGCAATCAAATCGAAATGAAATAGATAACAATTTTAATGCACGATAACGAGTATTGCTCTCAATGTCTCTCTCTCACTCTCCCTTTTTCCCTTTTTGTCGACAACTCAATTCCTATCTATTTCTTCACTCTTTCTTCTGGGTTTAGATGACTCGTCCTCTCACTACGAGCCATTTAACTGCTCATTTTACATTCTGTAAATCTCCCTCTTTGTCCACCCTCCGTCTCTCTCTCTCTCCGGTATATCTAACTCTTCGCCTCCAGGCACGACCACTCACTATTCATATTGCATTTTGAAGTGAGCCAGGCCCAAATCGATGACCATTAGAAACGGAGGAAAGAGAAATTGGCGATTTTACAGCTGAAGTAAGCGAGTGAGAGAGCAAAGGGGAAAGTGCATGCTTAGGAAAAGTGCACTTTCTAGCCGGAACGGTGAGATGAATTCGGTTTTTCAACTGGGAATGAAAAAGAGTGGTTTCGAATGTTCGGGTTGAAGTCATGCGTCTTTTCTCTCCTGCCTCGTCACAAATTGTGATTGAATGTCAATCTAGACGGAATTAGAAGGGAGAACACCGAAAACGCCGCATGGAAAAACCCGGGGGATAATCTAAATCTCCCCTCTCAATCTGAGATTCTTTTATCTCCACCCGATTACGACAATCTGAGGATTCATTCGCGCCCCAATCCCAATTCAGATTTGAATCGTAGGATTCGATTCCCTCCTCTTTTCCTCATCCATCCAACCTCGATATCGCTCGTTAGATGCGGAATATATTATGTGTGTAGCAGCCAGGAAAGAGAGAGAGAGAGAGAGAGAGAGAGAGAGAGAGAGAGGAATGGGAGACATGCACAATGTGTCATACCCGGCCTCCTGCTCTTAATCGGTTCTAGAACCCTCTCGATTTCACACGCTCTCTCTCTTCTCTGCTCGACGAGAGAGTGTGTGAGAGTGAGAGAGTGAACCTCCTTCTGTTCATCGTTTCCGAGAGGGAAGACGGCCACTTTTCGATGTCCAATCTTTATATTGAATGGTTGTGTCGAACCTTCTGTCACATCTGCCGTCTTAATTCCTTTCTCTATTGCTCTCTCTCTCTCTCTCCATCAATTTCTTTTATATCGTCTCCACTAGTCTATTCACATCTCATTTCAAATTGATCGCTCGCCCAGTCCAATTTCGACTTTCTCTCCGCCATTCAAATTTTCGTTGATCCATCGGCACAAAATTCGCCGCTCGTTTGCCGATGTTTTCGTACAAACGAAAAAGAAATGACGCGAAAAACGCTAGGCAGACACTCTCGATTTTTTCTTCGTCTGTTTACACTCGATACATACGTCGAAAATAGTGAACATGATTATTGAGGTAGAGAGGGAAGATTGATTGTCTGTTATTATTTCACTCGCAATCCTGATTTCTCCCTTTCTTTCTTTCATTCTCTATTTCATCATCGCGTTTTATATAAGAAATTGCGCCATTTTTGTCAAAATCAAGCGGCTGACTCATTTCGGCATCGGCTTGTGTTTCCAATGTGTCAGAGCAGCCAAACCTAGCAGAAGATATGTATTTTCGCAGCTTCTCCGAAATCGCACCGTTTTCTCCTCTTTCTTTCCTAGTGACTTCAGTGGGAATTACACATATGAAAAAAAGTATTATATACGGCCCTTAAATCCTGGGAGTCTTACAAAAGATTCCCAGGTGTTATAAGATATTTTAAGCCCCCCATGTTTTATGGGCAGCATATAAGACTTTTTTCTCTGTTTATAGGTATGCCGGTTCGGCTTTGTACATACCCTCTGGCAGTCTCTTTTTCTCTAACTCTCTGCTCCTTATCAGCAGTATTGTCGATCTCTCGCTCAAAAGTCCGGTATACGAACTCGAACTGGCACTGAGAATTGCAGGAAAGGCCATGAATCATCATAGTTATTCAATCGTCAGGTCTATATGTCTGTTGAATGATTCCATAATTGCATGTGTCGGGCTATCATCTGAAACGATTCAAAAGGCTGCATACATGGCGATTTGATTTTTTTTGAAGACCATGAAATTCCTCACTGAATTTGTGCTGCGAAATTCAGAGCATTTCAACCCTCTAAATGCCTTTTCGACAATCGAATTGAAGTCTCTGGCGCCAGCAGCCAAAATGAAACCAACAATGCGCTGAATTGTCGGCTGGAGCATTTCAAAAATTCGTCCCACTAGCAATCTGGCACACACACACAACCCATTTACCTCTTCTCTCTCCATCCCTCTCTCTCTCTACCGCTGCTCTATCTCAACCAACGATAAACAATGCCTATTTTAGACCCGCTTTTCAAAATAGCCCCCTCTCCTTTGCCAGTTTTCTCTGCCCCCCCCCATTTCCCACATTTTGCTGCTTCTACCAGTCATCATTTTCTATTGGCCTCTACTCCGCCTCACGAAACCTATTTCGACATTCTCGAATATATATTTCCCCGCTCTCTCTCTCTCTCTCTCTCTCTCGTCTCCCATCTCGCCAGTCGTCAATTTTGCTCGTAGTAAACACGTTTCCGTAGCCATTTTAGTTAAAAATTCAATATATCCGTCGCATTTCCGCAGAAGTTTGTGGAGAGAGAAGAGAAGAAGGAGAAGAAGGAGGAGAGAGGGGAGGAGGAGAAGTTGGATGTCAACTACTCGCGCCCCCATTCATTTCTCTCACAGAACTTGATACATTCTGGATCAGATAGGAAGGGAAGGAAGGGGGCTCCGTCTTTTCTTTTCCTCCTCTATTTATTTCTCAGATTTATTTGTGTGTTAGAGGGAGAGGCGGCAAGCCGTGCCGTGTTTCTGAATGGAACGAGCAAGGAAGAGAGAGAGAGAGAGAGAGAGAGAGAGAGAGACTTCCTTTCTCTGAACCCTCCGACTCCCCCCTTGACCACTTCCCTCCTACTGTTATTGTCGATCCCGTAGATGGAATTACGAAATCGGGAGAAATATTTCTACATCGACCGTTAGATAAATAGAGATGGAATTTCGCCCCCAAAGTTTACACTCACTTTTACGAATGGTGGAGGGTACGGTAGTCATATACTTCAGTTTCCGATAGAATTACCAGATTCGTAGGCATAAATAGACACAAATACTTGATAATCAGGGGTGGTCCATCTGTCCATTTTGGTCCTTCTAACGAATCTCCATCTGCATCTATAATCTCATCTCTTTATTTTTCGAGGGAAAGTCACAATTAGGCAACGAGTCGATTATTCTGTTAGGCCTCCCTCACTCTCTCTCTCTCTCTGACCTTGCGATCTTTCTTTCTTTCCTCTCTCATTTTCCTCCCAATTGACATGCTGAATTTTGATCTAATCCTCTCCTCACCACTTGCTGGCTCGTTCTCTCTTCTTCCATCAATTTCGAATGGTAGTCAAAATTCGGGCGCGAAACGTGATTGTTTGAGTCGAGAGAAGAGAGCGAGGCAAGTATTTTCTACTCAATTTGTTGCGAAACGAGCGGCCGACGAGCAAAAAGAAACGAGGGCGTTTGAGAAAGTGTGTAATATTGAAAAAAACGAAGACACTTTTGCGCTTCTTTTTCACTCCTTTTTCCCTCTCTGTTACAGCCCCCATCACGACTGAATATTTGGCAGAACTGAGAGTAACTACGGTAGTCTCTCAACTTATTCCCCCTTTCTTCCTACCGGTTCACACCGCCGCCCCTTTTTTGGCGCCCAAACATTTTCTTTAAATCTCAATCGCGATGAAATTCGTCTCGACCAAATTCGCTCTCTTTTTCTTTTCTTTTCTTCGCCCTCAAATCTTTCCATTTTGTCCATCCACTTCGTCGTCTCCGCTTTTTCCACAATACAATCAATTCTCGTTGAATAGTCTGTTTGCTAATCTCTCTCAAACACAACCAACGACTTGTCGACCTTTCATTTCCCTCCCCTCTCTCCCCATCACACGAAATTCGTAATATTTGAGTTGCGAGACGAAAATCGTAAGTGTACTTTATACTCCCCCTCATCATTTCCTACAGTAAGAACGGTATTGACAATGGGGAAATAGTTTTCTTTTTTCTCGAGTTCTATAAAAACACATTCAGAAAAAAATGAGAGTAGGTTTAACTATCATTAAAGTCATTGTGGGCACATGACACTAAATCATTAGCAAAGTGTCCATTACAACTATCACTTACTATCAATTTTACTATTATTTCTTTGTATTCAGTCTCGAAATTGCGGGTCAGTTGATATCGTTTGTGCAAAGACATTTCGCCCCCTTCGATCGACGATCTTCATCCTTTTATTACATTGAGAGATGGGAACATAGAGAGGGGGGGACAGCTGCTCTAGAATATTCGATTGCCCCCTCTCTCGGCTCTCATTTATGTAAAGCACATTTGACCCCTCTCACCATCCGCCGCTTCGATTCCCCTTTTGACCTACCGGAGGAGAAGAGAGAGAGAAACAATCCATCTCAATTGTCTTTTAGAATGAGTCTCGTGATGATTCATGGTTCGATCCGACCCCTTTCTGGAGATATCTTCCCACAGAGTATACGGTAGGTGGTAGGCATCATTCCCATAGGTTCATTTGCGCCCAGTGGCTACCGTACTCAGTAAAAGGGTAGAAGAGTGTGGCTGACTACATATTTGGCCCCTGTCACCCCTTATTCCTCCCCTTTATTCCCTCCTCCTTTCTCCATTTCCACGATTCTGCGCGCATTTCAAATGTATGTGTACCCAACATTATCTGAGCAAGGAAGGAGAAGGTTGAAAAGGTGAGGAGAGAGTGTGGCGAATCGAGAGAGTGGACAGACGATCAGGCACACATTGAAACTGAAGAAAGAAGGTGGGAATTGGAGAAATGAAGTCAACACCGCCCCAGTCACCCCCGACGAGCATGTTTATATTGAGTGGGAGAGAGAGACTCGGATACGAATCTGTGAAAAGTATTTCAAATCTCTCTCTCTCCCCCCCCCTTCCGATGGTCATTTCTGAATCATTTGGGAAGGTTGGAGGTTGTCTCAAATTGACCACAATGATTCATCTCTTGCCTCCCTTTCATTCTCCCCTTTTCCAATCTCTCAATTTGTTTGACTTGTGCGAAGCGAATTTCGAATCCTACAAACACACACACTCACATATGCTCTCTATGCTCACCTTTTTACTCCTTCGTGAGAAAAGTCCTTTTACCTCCACACTTTCCATCTTATACATGGTAATGTTTGCGAGAGAGCGGGAAAATATAGTGTATTTCTCTCTTTATCGATCGTCAAGATCAATCTTGATAACTGTGCCTCCTGAGTAAGTACGAACAACGCTCCCCTCGACCCCCCAATATGCCCTTCCCCATTCGAGATTAAGGCAAATAATATAGAGAGAGAGACTAATAGAGTCTTATTATCGTATGTGGCACAGAGAGAAAGAGGAGGGAAAGTGAGAGAGTGCGATGATCGAGGAGAGTGGGCGGAGATGCAGAGAGAAGGGGAGGGAGAGAGAGTGACCCAGAGCTGACCGATACCAGACGGCCATTGGACACATCTCAGATCGGTGCTCCTTCTCCTCTCTCTCTTTCCCTCTCTCTCTCTCTATCTCTCTCTCTCTCCCCCTCTCTCCCTCTCTTCCTCTCTCTCAGTCATCCTCCCGCTTCTTTTCTAAAATCATCCATCTTCAAGCTGATATAAGGAACATTGACAGTTTTTCTCCAATTCCTGACAAGTCTTCACTGATCTTATCATTCCTTATCTCATAACCCATCGTAGTGCAAAACATGAGAACAGATGTCGAGTGTCAGATATCTGATTGATATGTCATTGATAAGGTTCGGCGGTCGCCAACTTTATTCCCCTCTTTTGCATCACCTGACTTAATCTTAATCAACTTCCCCTCTCATTTCGTACTCTCTTCATACCTCCCGCCGCCCAATCACCCCGGCCTAATGAGGGTGATTGAGAGAAGGACTTCTTCCCTCATCTCTCTCTCTCTCTCTCTCTCTCTCTCTCTCTCTCTCTCTTCCCCTGTAACGGTACTTCTTCCCTTCGTCCACTACTCTTTCAGTGCTCGCCTTTCTGTCGCCTGCGCCCATTCTCGATTCTCTTCTTGTATTTGAGCAAACACTAAAACCTCTCCTCCTCCTTCTTCTTCTTCTTCTTCTTCTTTCCATCGGTCTCCACCGTCCCTTCACCTCTCTCTCCTTTTGTTCGACCCTTCCGTTCACTGGTCATTCCCTCCATTCGCGAGCTTCTCTCTCTCATATGATTCATTCCAACTTTGCAGCACGATGCGCGACGACGATCTGCACATTGTCGAAGACGACACCAAGGAGGATTCGCAGACTCCCACCGATGTCAGTTTGCAATCCACCCCCGAGGGGTTACGGTAGTTTCACCACCCCAATCAATACGATACGGTAGCCCCCAAAACTGAAAATATGAAAACGGCATAAAAAAGATGTCAATTCTCTGCGGACTCTCCCTCTCCCCCCTGAAGCCTCTTCACTTCAAAATCCGAGAGCGGCCATTGATGATATATGCGATTCTAAGGAAACCAATTTGGTGCCCCGTGTTGCTTCTTCTTATTCCGCCCCTTTCCCTCTTCTCCCTTTCTACTGCTTCTAGCCCCATTTCATAAATCCTAGCTACTACTGCCCGATTCCAATCAATTTTCGCGTGTGTCTCTTTTTCCTTTTTCCTCCGCCTTCCCAGCATTTTCTTTTATCACGGCGTGAGAAGTGAAACAGTAGTGAGGGTTTGGTTAGTCTCGACACAACTGGTAGATCAGTCGTCTCTTCTCTCCTCTTTTCCCCCAATCTTCCACCATTCGATACCCCATCTTATATTCACGAGAGATAGAATAGAAAGGGGGAGGGTCAGGCTCTCTATGCAACATTAATAATGATTCAGCGAGCGATGAGAGAGTGTGCGAGTGTGAGAGAGCGCATTGTGGGGCGTTCATTATCTCGTTAGAGCTCCCAATGGCACAAATGACCTCCAGAAAGAGAGAGAAAGAAAGAGAGCATGCGCCCATAATAGTATTCAATCATCTGAAATGAGGGGCGCGAAAACTGGATTGGTTTGAAATTTGAATTTAAAATTAGTAGTTTCGTGCTTTTTTCAGAAGGGATCAGTGATGGACGAAGATGAACTCATTCCGTCCAACTCCAAATTGGCTTCTGACGTCACAACTCTACAGAAACAGTGCACGATGCTCGCCCATCAGGTAAGATTCCCTTTCCATTTATTCCCCTCTCACTAGATATATTGATAACTGTTGGACAGGTGATTTGAATTTTAACAAGGGTTAGGATTGAAGAATAAGAGACTCATATGACCATGTATTATCTTACATTCCCCCCCGCTCAGAAATCTGACAGCTCTCGGGTTTCACCACCGTCCCACAAATCGGCGCTGAAATGAGTGCGCAGACAGGGCGAGTTTTCGAATAAAAAGCTCGTCGTCTCCCGTTTGTTTGCGCTGCTGATTTGAGAAACGAACGCGCGATTACACAATTTAGCCCCCTTCCGGAAGAGAAAGAAGAGAATGACGAAACGATTGAAAAAGAGTGCACTTTTTGCTGATATCGATCCAATTTCGCTACAAGACTCCCTCTTTCCCCCGTGTCTCGCGTCTATTCATTATGCATCTATTGAGAATATAGATGGGGGCAGGGGGAGATATCGAATGAGTCCTTTCTCAGTTCTTCAAAGATATGCCGCCCCGAAATATACGCGCAGATTTATGATTGAACCTGGAGACGGCGATAGATACTTATGAGGCGCCATAGGAATTACGGGAACTCGCGCCATAACAAGGGGATATAAACTTGTTGCATTAGGAGAACAAAGGAGATTAGGCAACCAAATAGAGAGACGAAAGAGATAAAGACATAGACATTGCAATAATCCAGAGATATAATGACTACAGTAATCCAAGAAATAAAGGCTACAGTAACCCTTTCTTATTGCAGATGAACATCATCATGGGCGCATTCCGCATTCCTCGCTGCACATGCGACACTTGCGGCTCGATCGTCCGGTCTCAGATGCAGCAAGCAGCCGTCCGACCGCCCCATCCCCATCCACTTGCTGCAGTTGCTGCACCTGCTGCACCCATGGTGCTGCACGTCAACGGCCATCCGCCGACCACTCCGATCGCCATCCCGATGACAAATGGAATCAAGATCATCAATCCATCGTCCATTCCTCGGGCAGTTCCTGTCCCACTTCCGGTCCAACTTCCGGTGACTCCTAAGGAAACAATCGAGGCGACCCCGAGTGAGAATGGATCAACCTCGACTGAGGGAGAGGTATAAATCACTCATTTCCTCAATTTATACATCAATTTGACTGTAAAGCTTTTTTTTAATGTAAAAAGGAAATTTTAAGTTCTGTATTTGCAGACGAAAGATGCGGCAGCAGTGGGCAAGACCGAGGGAACTCCAGACGCGGCCACTAATCAACTCCTCACTTCTCTCTTCCCGGGAGTCCTCCAGACGATCTCAAACGTCTCCGGAGCTTCCGGCGGAGCGCCCAACCCATTCGCAGGTACGGTAACGAATTAGTTCTAACCAATCAACCATTCGATTCGGATTACACTTATGTCGCTCTTCCTTTCTACTACAAGAGAGAGAGCGACGGTATGGGAGAGAGAGAGGTCAAGCAGCTTTACTCTCCTATCTCTCACTCTCTTCCGATCTCTCTCTCTCAATCTCTCTCTCTCTCTCTCTCTCTCTCTCTCTCTGATCTCTCTCTCATTCTCTACTGCTTCTTACCCATCTTTCTTCTAGCCGAATCGGCACTCTCTCTCCTCGACCCAACCATAAATACATTTGGACGGAGAGACCGTCGTCGTCCATTTGTGTTTGCTCTCCTCCCGCTGAGCGGTCGGAGCAGAGAAAGAGCGAGAGAGTGTGGGAATACGAGAGAGTCAGAGGGGTCAGTCAACCCCCCCGAGTGATGGTTGAATTGAGAAAGCACAAATATGACTTTTGGGCCGGCGGGAGGAGTGCGCGCTTTCTATTATATCGGAAGAAAGATCGTGAGAGAGAGAAAGGGAAAGAGTACGGTACACTCTTTGTAAAGACGAGTCAGAGGGGGTTTGTACTTCGAATTCGGGCATTTCAACATTCGCATTGCAAAAGTATGAGTCATCAAATGGGATAAAACCGAGGGAGCCCCTTTTAAGTGGTTACGAAAGAACAGAGTGGGAAAGTCAGAATATGTGCCATAAATCTGACTTTATCAGCAATGAGAAAACGCTATACTTTGAATGGAAGGAAAGGGTCTGAATAATAAATAACTAAAATAAAATAAACAAATTAATTAAACTTTATCAAAATTTAATCTTTTCTTTTGCAGAGCAGAATCACGGCGGTCGCAAGTCCAAGTACTGCACTCCCGATGAGAAGAAGGTCGTGGCGGAGTACGCGAGTATGCATGGAGCAGCAAATGCAGCCAGGAAGTTCGGCATTCCTCCCTCTGTCGCTGCTTACTACCAGAGGAAACTGGCAAGGATCAAGCAGAATGACATGCAGGGTCAGAATTTTATCTCCTCTTTTCATTATGAAGACATGAAAATGTAAATATGGTATTATGGTATTTTCAAATTTAGAAAGATTGGAATTGAAGTAAAAGTGCAATTTCAGCAGCCGCAGTGGCTGTCGCTCACACTCTCGGCGTTCCTCCCATCCAAATCAAGTCAGATTCCTCAGTTCCCTCAACCGCCGAGGCCACCGTAGAATCGCCTCTCAAGCATGGAGAATTCAGGGTAAGTGATTCGATTAGAGAGTGTGGGAAAGTGAGAGAGCTTTTCAAAGTTAGAGATGAAAAGTCTTGATTTGTAGATGGACTGCACTCCGGCCACTCCGACGACTCCCTCTTATCTGAGAGGACGAGGAAGAGGACGACCAAAGCTCATCGGAGACGAACTAGATGCAGAACTCATCGAATACATGGTCAAGGTAAGATTTCTTTTAGTTATTCAACCGGAAGTCAACCGGAAGTGTCCCTACAGTATGACTTTCAAATGCCAGTGTGACCTAGACAACTGTCTCTCTTTCTGCGATATTCAATGAATATTCCTTATACCTCGTATCTCACTCTCTCAGCTCTGATTACAACCTATCGAATATCCGAGCCTTCTCTCTCTCTCTCTCTCTGCCTACTCAACTAAATCTATCTGTGACAAGCAGTGGCGGGTCAGAAATAGCAGAGGCAGCACAGCAACTGTCTCTCTTTCTCTCTCTAGGCAGTATATTTGGGCTTCCCCCTTCCCTATTCATGTGTAATACCTATTCGCTATTCGACAAGGGAAGAGAATAGCCACCCCAACCCTCTATTATTGACCCCGTTCTCTCTCTCTCTCTCTCTCTCTCTCTCTCTCTCTGCCAAGCCATCTTGTGTTTCGGCTATTTGACCAGTGGGTCTGTATGAAAAATGGAGGGAAGGTAGGGGGGAGAGAACCACTCAGTGGGAGACCTAGCAGTCATACATAAATATTAGGCGTATTAGGTGAGAGATGAGGGAGGGGAATAATCTCTTCGCGTCTCGGGTCACTACTAATTATGCTATTTACGTTGGGACGAGGCACCGTGCCCTCTTCCTTCTCTCTCTCAATGTGTGTACTCTATTTGCAAATAGTCGAGAAGACAGTGGGAATGGCGAGTAGTCGAGAGAGAAGAGACATTGAATACCATAGAGATGGGCACTTAGATTTCGGTAGGGACTTTGTGTTATCGAAAGATGAGAACGCGAGCCAAACATAGATGCCGTTGACAATAATCGTTATCGATATCCTGGCCTGATCAAATAAATAATGGGACGAAATGGGAGAGAGAGGGGGAGATGGCCTCTTTGTACCCCTCGACAAGTAATAAAACACGGGGTCGACTCAATGAGGCGAGGAGAAAACGAGGGAACGAATAGAGAGAGCATTTGAATATATATGGAGAATTGATCTGTTTTGAAAGACGACGATGAAATGGGAAGACGAATTTCCAACTTGAGGGAGCGAAAAATCATGTAAATTTTCTCACATAAACACGGTGCTATTATTAAAGATAACTGTTTGTAAACTTAGGCGCTAAGAGAGTGAACCCGTCATACCCGGTTTCTTTTACTTGAAGTGCGATTATAATAACGATAAATATTGAAAGGTAAACAAATTATTTAATCGTGATAATTATTAAAATTAATCAATATTTCAGCTGAAGGCCGACAATCCCAATCTTCATCTCAATCCTTCCAATGCACTCGACATCGCCCGTGCTTACATCATGCAGCACTCGCCCGGTCTTTTGGAGGAGAACGGAGGAAATGTGAAACTCAAACTCACCTGGGCCATGAAGGTAAGCTTAGCCAACTAATTTTGATTGTATGAAACGTATGGTAACGTATCCACGAAATTTTTTTTTAATTTTTGATTTAAAATTGCATAAAAATAAAAATAGAGTTTGAAACCTTTTTTTGAACGTGGTCGACAATCAAATATGAATAAAATATGATTGACTGTGACAAAATCTATAAATGTTCTCATTCCAGTTGGTTTCCCGCATCGCTGAGCGTCAGAAGGAGATTCAACTGGGTCTTCCCATCGGATCTCTCTCTAACATGGGAAGGACGGGACTGCAGCAGTTGGATCAACTCAGTGGCGCCAATATTATGGCTGAGATGACACAGTCACTCATCTCCCAGATTGCGAAGCTGCAAGAAGAACGTCAGTTTTCAATTCAACTTTGTTTCTACCGTATCCGACAGTTCAACCCTTTAGCCGATAGTTGATTCGTAATATCTGAATTTAAGTTATTATTTATTTAAAAAGTTAAGTTGTTAGAAGAAATTTAAAATTTGAACTTAGATTATCGATTCGTTCTAATCCATTATCATTGCAGAGATCATGATGCCGGAGATTACAAATGTGAAGGAGTTGAATCTGGCCGATTTCACAATGATGGGAGGAGTGGACGATGCGATGATGGGAGAAGACAAAGAAGACGAAGATGGAGGAGTCACTCCCGATGAGGATGAGACGACGAATGAGAAGACTATGGAGGCAATCGCCCCTTGTCAACCCAGCCTCACTGCTTGCTAGACTACACACTAATGGTTTGAAACATATCTGAACTTGTTTGGAACCGATTTTGGTTCCAAACACGTTTCGACCATTGGACTGAGTCACTAGCAGTCTAGATCTAGCCACCTACTCCTCACCCAGATTACTCTCTCTCACTCAATATAGCACACGTGCACCTCAACTACCGTATTCGTGATATGATACCACACACTAAGGGCCGATCGAGATCAGTAGTTGTCCCTTCTTCCCCTCCTTGATACTCTCTCCGATATTTGTACAGTCGCTATTTCCATGTAATCTATGCTTTACGAAATTCGCTTTTCCCCTCGCTCCTAACTTCGACAGTTGAAATCTTTAATAGTGTGCTTGCACAACAAACTTCATCTCAGCCCTCTCCATCAGACTTACAGCCTTAATTCAGACAGCAATCCCTTTTATCCCTGCGAGACCGACCCAACAGTGTCATCATCGGCGCTTAATCTTGTTACTCTTCATTAAATCCCCAATGTTTTCTTTGTTTCACATTCATCTTTCAAGTTTTCCTTGATCAATCATCTAATTCGTGTGTATTCCCCCACATGCAAACATGTTTCTTCTCGATATCTCTGGAACTGAAGAAGTCCTTTCTGCTCCTAAGAATCCCTTGATCCAATCACTTTCTCTTCCCTCCTGCTGCACTCTTCCTTCGCTCTCTTTCTCCTGCTAATTAACACTTAAGTGTTCAATCTTGTTTGTACTCAAATAATCGTTTACTGAAATAAATCATTGTGTAAATCAGTGGAATGCAATGAGACAGTGAACAACCTGTGTAGAGCAAGTGAATGACCAAATTGGGCGTGGGGAGGAATTACAGTTGGTTTGGCAGTCAAAATGGATTATTGAGCAGAACTTGAAGTCGTAAAAATAAAATTCGGGGACGGTATTCGTTTATGAAAATGCTAAAGTGGCATCTCGACTCCTGAGGGAGTGTATGGAATGTTGAGGGTAAGGGTGCGCTGCAGCGGATGAGAACTTTTGGAGGCGAGAGACAAATGTCATGCCAGAGATGGTTTTGTGAAGTAGTTCTCTTCCGTACTAGTGCCAGGTAAGTGTAAGATTATGTGCTTCTATGTAGAGGTCCTCGAAGTAGTCAGTCGTCCCGCAGGTTCGAAAGTGTTCGCACTCGCACTCGTCGATATCGTCCCTCTCGGTTCTCCTCGTGATAATCGAAAGAGATTCTGGAAGGAAGTCTTCCTCTTTCCGTTCCTTTTGCTTCCCCATCTCCACGAACGAGCGAATGGAGCCTCCTCCTCTTCTTCCCTGCAATTATAGAGACATTGGACAATGAGAATAAAATGTCTTTCTAAGAATGCCGTAAAAATAATAAAATATTGATGAATCATTCCATGCAGTCATACGGAATGTATATTCCCGTTGTAAATTTGTGAATTATTCTAAGGGAGAATACAACATTTTCAATGCTTTCGTTTTTGTAATGAAAAAAAACTACTAGTATAAGATAAAATAAGATAAAAAAGAAAAGCAATAGAAAAATGAGATCGTCTAGGCAGCGCACTATTGAGATTGGTCACCGAACTCTGATCATTGAGCTACTACAAAATAATCATAATTTAAGGAGGAGTAGTGCCGCGCCGCTACATTACTCTAATCCAAACAATACTCTACATAGTATCCTGAAATACGCTCGATCGTGCTATACGTTATATCAACGGCAAAATAAGTAAAACGGATACTATAATCTTCACCAGTAGTCAGGAGTTCGCTGGTTCAACCCCAGTGCGGTGGGTATGACCAATGATAAAGTGGTGTAACGCGAGTTTTGTTCCCTGCTATTTTTACGGTCATGGACTGCGATTGGTATGCTCGAGAATCATGACTGAGTACCGTAATGCGGTACCGTATTCGTCCGCGGTTCAAAATTTTCATAGTTTACATTTAGCTTGTTTTTACACCTATCGCAATCTTCGTATCCAGAAATATGAATTTGCAGGTGAAAACATATACGAAGGGTAAGAGCTACTGCAAATATGAGAAGCTTGCAGAAAAGAAGATTACACTGAACAAATAGAATTCTGTTGTTGAACTCAAGAACCGGGGCTTCTTTTTTTAGAACTTCCCATAGGATGATCGGAAAAAATAGTTCAAGTTGAATTATTTAAAAAAAATTCTTGAGCAACTCACAATTTATCAACAGCTGCTTCTTGTAAAATTGCAGAGCGCTCTTTCAGCTCCCTATTTATGGCTCGTTGCCGATCCTGAAACATGGCTATCAATTAGCGAAACAGATTATGTTCGGTTTACTACTATAACTTGCAATTAATTTTTAATAGTTATTGAGAATGTACACTATTTCTGATGATGATTAATTCTTGCAATTTTAAATTTATGGTTAGAGCGAACTCTGATTTTCCAGGATGTACTTGTATCATTCATATTTGTTTATTTGCAAAGTTAGCTACTTATATAATTGACTGACTCTTTCATCCTTGCTCGTACTGTATTTGTAGCTGGCGTAAGCCATGAAGATAGTGAAGACAACGAGGAAACAACCAGCGACAGTGAGAACGATCGCACGAGAATAGTTCTGAAGAACAAAAAAAAACTGTATCGTATTATTGGTATAGCATTATAGTGTGATATATTTTGCAAAGAAGTATTCAAGATTGTTTTATTATATCATATTTTTTATATATGAATAGTAACTAATATTCATCGTAGGGCGCAAAGATGACGATCATACATTATTGAGCTATGTCATCAATTGTGAGGTATTTTGCAACAAAATACTGATAAATCATAAAAGAGTTTTGAAAAATGTTCTCACACTGTGCGATGCCTTCTTCTTGGGTGGTCGAATAACGGGAACGTGTCGCTTTTTGATCTGTTCACACTCGGGATACAAAGAGACCGGATACGGCTGCGCACTGTAATTTATCTCGGATTTCTTAGTAAATAAGTTTTCTAATTTTTTTTTGTTGTAAAAATTATTTGTTTCAATGGATGGACTACAGCTGGAGTAAAGTATATATAAATACATTTCCAATTTCCCAATTCTATTAGCTCAAATGTTGATAATTTTTGTTTCATAGGCTTGACTTCAGCTTCTTGAGTAACGAATACAAAATAAGAAAGGAAACCGCAAAGACTGACGAGCACTGATCGCAATACTGTCCAATGTATCGCTTCGAGCAAATGCAACTCATCGATCTGTTCTTGAGGTCTGAAAAAATGTTTAGTTGATAAAATTTGGAAACGGTTCAAATATGTATTTGAACTTCCCAGAAAATATTTTTATTAAAACATATATTTTGTTTATTCGCAGTCTCACCGGCAGTTCCGTGATGGCAGATGATCCTGTGACAGTATTCTCCCTCCCAGTTATCATGACACGCACATCTCAAATTAATGAATGAAATAAAATAAATGAACTTGAATTTCTTTCTTTTTTCATCTCTTGAAATTTTTTTTCTATTTTCTAATTCCGCTGAGGATTCGGATATAAATAATATTGTAACTTTTGCACCCCATTTGTCACAGCATATCCATCATGTAGTAACTCCCAATTGGCCCTGAATCACTCTTTACGTATTTACAATTTCCTGGATTGTAATGATACATTATTATTGTTGTATCTTACCGTCCTCGATTGTTCTTTCCATTGATGCACTTGGACACGAATTGACAGGAGGGCCCGAAGTGATATCCAATGCACTCACAGTGATCATTCTTCCACTCTCCGAAGTTGCTGCACTGCAAAGATACCATAACTTTTTTGAGTCGTGGTATGCTTCTTGGCATTTTTTTTACCTTTTTCGATTCTACGGGACAAAATACACCATCTCAGTAAACTTAATTTTCTGTTTAAGCGCACGTCTTGGGAAAACCATTTCAGAAAAAAATCATTTCGGTATCAGTGGAATGCATTATTTTGGAAACAAAACAAATGATTCAAACAATAGTTGGCCATTCATTACTCATGCAATCGCTGACCTCCTCCACTAAAAGCAAATGCCGAAACAATCGACGCTAATCCCACTCACGCGCTCCTTTTCTTGTCCAAATCGCGACAGTTCGGCTAATCCTTTTTGTTGTCTAATCTAATCAAGAGCGAGCCGATCTTTAGTGTCCATTGGGAATTCAAGTTCGGTATTCGTAGTACGGCCTATTCAAGAGTTTGGTATTTCGGCTGATAAATGGAATAGTTTTTTTTAAAGAAAAAAGTGCCAAAGAGTATGCACAATTCCGAACTGGCCATTCTAGTGTCCATAAATATAGTGGCGAATTCTCGGATCTCTTCCGTTTCTTTACTCTCGCGACTTTCTTATCAATGGATGATGGATGGCGTTTCGCGAGATGATAGATTAGGTTTGGGATATTGACACATCCCCAATTACACACGCGAATCGACTGCATTCTTGTGCGATTTGAGCGAACGGAAGGTGATTGATTGGAATAACCACAGACACTTCGCCTTTTCGGAGATCACACCCATCGAAAGAGCGAACTTAAAAGTGCAAAGTGGAAAAAGAAAGAGAATTGAATCTTTTCTCGATATCTTATTTTTCTCCGCGCAGAACTTGCGCAAGAATGATCAACTTTGTTTCTTTGAACGTGCGTTTAGCCGAACTTTCGATGTCAACTTTGCGGCGCATTTTCGGGTATCACTCTTTCTTGGCACTCCAAAAGAGGTTATCGCGCTCACTAATTCGCAACAATTCGGAGCATTCATTGAAAAGTGGGTGATGTTTACTGGTTGATCATTCGCGGCTACATTTGAACCCGCTTGTCTCTGTCCGTGCTAGTCTCTATTGCATCTCGTGGTTCAATTAGACGCTGATCACAGCTGATCGAATCATTGAAAGAACAGAGAGAGAGAGAACGAAAAAAAGAGATATTCACCTTTTCGCTGACATGGTATTCGCACAGATCCCCACTCCACCCGGCCGTGCAAATGCAGGGTTTGTTGAAGAGAAGAGACTTGGGTTGAAATCGTAGACCGACTGACATCCCATGCACTGAAAAAAAGCTTATTTGGTATTTGTATTCTCCCAACTTCAATCTGTTGTTCAACACACTTTCTGCAATACTAAGAGGTAAAGAGTAAAATTGTGTTTCAGTGCTTCCTTTCGACGCCAATTATCGTTTTCGTTGCTCCACAAATATTGAGGGGGACGAAAAAGAACCGGGGCGAGGGGATCTCTTTCCCTACACTCTACGTGAGGGGCGCTGCTAGATGATCGAGATTGATTGTGACAATCGTCATGACTCACTTGAGTCAAATGCCATTCATTTCTTGCACCAATTCACAACTGACGCCTTACTCAGCGTAGTACGACGACAAAAAGAGCAGATATTGTCGTGATCGGCTGACTAAGACGTGACCGGATGTCATACATTTTCTTTCATCGGAATTTCCGGCGAAAAAAGAAAATGGTCAGAAATAGTGGCATTTCTGGTTGGACGAAAAGGAATGCCGGATACTCGTAAAAAAACTGACCACATTGATACTCTGTGCACTCTGATCCCGTGTGAGGAAAGATACAATGACAGCGACCTGCAGTGAAGACGCCGCCGTTTCTGAAATGGCGAACAAAATGTCAATCATGTAAAATTGTTGATGTAAAATTAATTTTTAAATATATTTTGCATGAAAATGGGACAATGGATTATTACACCGCCGACTCTGAAATCAAAACATGAAAATGTATTTTTCATGAAAGTAATTTTCAAAGAAAAAAATGTTGAGCTGATAGTTTGTACGACTTAAAAAATAATTTTAAAAATGAATTCGTACCTGCATTGACTCTCTGGTTCATCGAGTTCGCCGTTCTCGAAGATCTGGTCAATTGGTTCCTTCACTTCTCGACGATCACGGAATCTTCAATTACAAGAATTTCCACCTCTAAATTCAATTCGGTGACTTTGATCGACCAGTGGTCGATGGAGTCCTTGATATCATTTTACTGCTAACTACTCGTCTACTCTTCTCTATCGTGTCATTATCACTCACCAAAGGTATAATCATCTGTTGCATAGGGGGAAAAAGGGAAGAGAGAACCCTGTGATCTACCCATCACTATGCTACACTAGGGGTAAACTGAATTAATTTCCTAATATCTTTAGCTATTTCTATGAAAACAAATAGTAATAGTTTTAGAAACTACAATAGGTATGACTGTTTTTCTCCCTACCGCCCAAAGTCCCCTAGATTGCGACCAGATGGGACCGCAAAGAGTGTCCGTTCTGTGTCTGACCCCTCTTTCATCGAGTGGAATATGGACCCATTGTCTCTCAAGAGCACAACAAGATCTAATAGACTCATCACATCTGGGCAGTTCTACTTTCTCCATTCTTTCTCTATATTTCCCCCTCACAATTTATATCTTCCAGATCCAGATCCAGAATAAAACACGAAAGAAATAACCCCATTCTAATACTAATTACTGTTTTTGGGTGGTCGATTCTTAGAAATCCTTTGTGATATACATATGGTTCTCATTATGGAATGGAATCTTCTCTTTCCGTCAGGACAAAGATGGAGTCTCCCCTTGCAGTCTCCCATTCAACTGAGTTTACACCCGGGGCAGTTCATAAACATTGGCAGAGGACTTAGAGGTCATAAGTCATCCCAATGTGACACATCACGAGATTCGGATTAGTAAACGGGGGAACAACAAGACACAAAGAACTA